>CAIGQQ010031529.1:518631-540253 GCA_903798035.1 Danio albolineatus
GTGTGAGCAGGTGAAAGTCAGGCAGCTTGGGAAATAATGATATTATATGACTGCACAGCCAGGCAGAAAAAGCCACAGACACACGCAAACACACACACACACACACACACACACACACACACACACACACACACACACACACACACACACACACACAGTAAGTGAATGATTCAATGCCAGTGTGGAGCAGCGGGTCTGTGAGAGGCAGAGCGTGTGTGTTTCGCAGGAGGGAAATGGAGATGGAGGGAGCAGAGACCAAATTGAAAGTTAGTGTGCAAAGTGAATTATCTCTGGCTTCGTTGAGCTCCACTGGCTAGGAGGTGAGAGAGAGAGCATGTGTGCATGTGTGTGTGCGCGCGCAGTGTAGATTGTATATGCGTGTGTGTGTGTGTGTGCGCGTGTGAGCAGGTGAAAGTCAGGCAGCTTGGGAAATAATGATATTATATGACTGCACAGCCAGGCAGAAAAAGCCACAGACACACGCAAACACAGAAACACAGCGAACGCTCACTTTTCTGTGGCAGCCTTGGTTCTGGAATTTTTTGTCCTATTCATTTTCTCAATGGAATGAAAAAAAAGAAAAAAAAAAGCATTTTATAAGTGAATGAGAACATTATAATATGTGAAGAAAATGTGAAAACAGTAACACACTGAAGTGTTTCACAAGAAAGTGAACAACAGTCCTATAACACACTGCAAAAATATAAAACATAATCTGGTTACAATCTGGTCTGACACACACATACAAACTCATTCATTCATTTTCTTTTTGGCTTAATCCCTTTATTAATCTGGGGCTGCCGCAGCGGAATGAACCGTCATCTTATCCAGCATATGTTTTACGCAGCAGATGCCCTTCCAGCTGCAACCCATATTTGGGAAACATCCATACACACTCATTCACACATATACACTATGGACAATTTATTAGCTTACCCAATTCACCTATACCACGTCTTTGGACTTGTGGGGGAAACCGGAGCACCCGGAGGAAACCCACACGAACATGGGAAGAACATGCAAACTACACACAGAAACGCAAACTGACCCAGCCGAGGCTCGAACCAGTGACCTTCTTGCTGTGAGTCGACAGCTCTACCCACTGCGCCACAGCGTTTGCCAACACATAAAAATATACAAAACTATTTGATACATGTTTAAATTGATATATAACTTGTATCATACACGTATATCATTCATATCTACACATAAATAAAATACATTTTCTCAAATATTTGATTGCATGTGTGTTTTTATATATATACACACACAATAAACATATAGAGTACACACATATACTATGTCAAAACTAAGCATGAGCAGCTATAAGATTGCGACGATATGATAACTTTGGATAAAAATATCGAAGTATTGTGATTACTGCTCTAAAATAAGCTCTTTTTAAATGTCTGGGTTAAAAAACAATAACTTCCCCCCCATTGAACACAATGTATTTTATTTTAAGAAACATTTCAAATATTTTGGATCAGCAGATTTTGATGTGCAGGGTCCTTTTCTGCTGGAGATACAGTTGCCCGAAAAAACGAAATAAAATCAGCCAGCACTCAAATAAATGATCACTGCTGCTTGTTCAAATTACCTGTATAAAATGAGCTGAAACAACCAAATTCTTGTAATTTCTTTGGCTAATTCATTTGTTTTATGTTTAATCCTCTTAAATCTGTAAACCATTAAGTTAACTTAAGCATTTTGTGTTGGGACAACATGACGGAATTGTGTTAGTCCAACTACCTGCTTAGGGGATTTGTAGATCCCAGCATGCTTTGCGTGGGATTGAATTAAGCAAATTAAAATATTGCAATAAAAGTAATCTAAGATGTTTTACATTAATAGAAAGACTTGTTAGAGTTTAATATTTACTTTATTTTGAAGATTTAGAAGATTTTCATATGTTTTGAGGTTACCGCCTTGCAGAAGCACCTATGCTTTGGGTGTTCGCATTAGCAGCAATGCAGTTTGTTGCTTTGCTCATTGAGCAATAACTGTCCTAAAATGAGTTCTGAGATCAGTCTCAGTTAACTGTATATGTAAACTCATGAAATATGCTTAAAAATGGCATCGTTTAGGATAACTTCAAATAAAACTAGGAGACTTCAAAATGTACGACACATAATAGACATACATGGTATTATCAGACCTTTGAGTTTGAGTTAAATAAAAATACAAATGTATTTAAACTTTTATTTGATAAAATCACGTTGGACCAACTCAATTGCACTTAATTGTGTGAATATATATATATTTTTAGTTGGTGCTAAACAAATTTATTGGATGGAAATCCTTCCCTCAATTAAATTGAGTTCATCCAATGAGTTATTTTTTTGAGTGCAGCACTAATATAATCCAAACAAAACTCAATTCAAATCAATTTATATTTTTATTTAGCCACAGAAAGCTTACAAAACTTTATGTAAACGTTAAACTTTACTAAACTATATTTGTTTCAACACTGTTTATATTCTTCAATAAAACTTTAAAAACAACAACTACAATGTTTATAGTTTACACAAAAAGCAGCACAACCATGTTCACCATTGCCAATAATGACTACACTGTAAAACCCAACAGTCCGCTTTATCAAATGAATTGACAAAGTTAATTCTGCTCATTTGAAAAGAGATTTGAACTCAGTGTTTAAGGTAATGAGTTCATTAAATACCTCATTACTTCAACTTAAATAGAGTAAGTTCACAGTACTCAAATAGATTAGTTTAACTCAAATGGTTTGTACAGTAGCAATCAGTTTCCTCAAACAGTTTGAGTTGCCTTAACTTATTGGGTTTTACAGTACTCGGTTGGTTTGAGTTCTCTTCATTTTTTGGGGTTTTACTGTGCTCAAACTGCTTTGTTTACTCAAATGGATTAAGTTCAAAGTACTCATTAGGATTATTTTTTGAACTTAAATGGTTTGTTGCAATTGGTTTTCTCAAATGGTTTGAGTTAACTTAACTTTTTGGGTTTTACAGTGAATGTTTGCCATCACAAGAACAATATAAAGTATTTTTAAAAATATATAGTATATTATAACAGCTACATTAAAGTGTTACAACATTTCACAGTATTTTTCGATCAAATATAATTGCCTAGGTGAGTAAAAGAGACGTTACAACAAAAATAAGTAAACAAAAAAGTGAAAAATAAGTAGTTTAAGACAGTAGGAAAATTATGACTTTTACTATCTAAAGCTTACAATCCCTTCATATCTATGCTCATTTAAGATGTTTACAGTTTATATTTTAGTGTTAGAGATGCATTTCTTTCTAGTAAATAAACAACATTTCTTACTTTTTGAATCCTGCTTGAAAGGATGTACCTGTAGCTCATCACCAGCTGCAGTAAGTCACATTTATAGCACATACAGCAGTGAGTTAAAGAGCTCATATCCATTAAATCAAACAGCAGAAGACATGACATGTCAAGCAGCTCGGAAATCAGCAAATCCAAAGTGCACAATGATTGACAGGCGGAGGGGGTTTCAGATTTTTTTTTTGCCACTCGTCTGACAGGAAAAGCAGATAATTTTGTATGTGGTACTCCTAAATAACTGCTTGCAGCACCTAAATACTTTGTGGAGGATCTATTTTGAAGCGTGTACTCTGAACACTAGCTGAGATTAAACCCCACACAAGGGAAGTTCACGCACCGAAAAGAAAAACAAGACATTGCAAGTCTCATTTAAAACTCTTCAGTACAAATGCTTGCATGGATTGGAAAGTGTAGACAAACTTTCTTTTTACAACTTGATCCACATATTTCTAATGGTAATCACTAAAATACATCTCAACTGATATAAATTTTATTCAATCTGAAATACTCAAGCACAACGAAAATAAAATCATGTTTTAAAAGGTCTTCGGTTGGTAGTAGGGTGGTCACGATAATGAAATTTGGTACCAATCTCTACTTAAATTTTGAAAATGTCCATTTCCTGCGAACATTTGAGCATGGTTGAGCATGTTCTTGCTATTGCCATTCGGAGCTGACTTTCAGCTGGCTGTCTATAAGATGACAGATGAGCAATCCGCTGATGAATCATGGCTTTAAAATGCTCTAGTGTCTCTGTATCTGTGGTTATAACGTGCTAAACTGTGCTCAAATGTTAGCGGGAAATGGATGTTTTTACAATTTCAGTACCAACAGGTACCGAATTCCACTATCGTTACAACCCTAGCTGGTTGTTTATTGTCTTGTAAAATACATATAATTTATTTTTTAAACATAAGAGTAAAGCTGGGCTATATGAGAAAAATCTCATAAAGTAGAAGTCGCCTCATATCCTGATACCAATACATCACAATACTGTAAATTCAATCAACTAATAGTTTAAATATAGACATGCTATCTCATGGCAACTCGTAACTTTTTGATTTAGTGGCTAATTCTTATAAATTCATACGATCTCATTAGTACAAAATTCGTACGATCTCATTAGTACAAAATTGATACGATCTTATTGGGTTTAGAGGTGGGGTTTGGTGCCACACCTCCTTTTTAAAATCGCACATTTTCGTACAACAGAACTCATACAAATTCTTATGAATTAGCCACTGAACTGACAATTGATAAAATAGTTACGTTTCCTCACGAGACTAGGCTGATATCGACCACATTGAAAGGGCTATTTTTTTGCATTGATTTTAAATACAAAAAAATCTACTTATACATTTGCCGTTATTTTTCTCACTTTATTCAGAACTCGAAGTTTAGATAGATAGATAGATAGAATGTAGAAATATAAAACATAAAACACTTTTCAAAAAAGAAACTAAATAAAATACAAAATATACGCTGTACTTCCAAGGTTGCAGCTTTTGCACCATGCTGTTATTAACGTAAGGGTTGATTGATTAATTGAATTAAGGTGAATTTCATGTGCATTTCATCACTTAATCAAGTTCTAGTAAACCTTACGCATGTCCTTTCAGATGGAATAGAATATATTTATTAGCATTAGTTGAGTTAAAAAAATCTGAATTGATTTAATTGGACTATAATGACAGCCGATTGCGTCTATTTTCAATAAACTACGACCCTGTAAAGTAAATGCTGCACATGAAAATTCCACATTTAATCATGGTTTTTCCAAACTAACCTCAGTCAAGTGTTTTAAATCAATCCTTCTGCAAGACGATGCCATAGTTGTGTGTTTATTAGTCACGTTCAATCCATGAAAGTACTTCTGTTTACCCAGCAACGCTATGGGGATTTCTTGTATTTCTTCTTTGTGGGTTTTTAGAGTTTAGCTCGATCGCACCATCTATCATTTGGAGGAGATTTACTATTGATCACTGATTACAATGAATCACCAAGCCCCTATTCACATTTCTGTCTCCATACCTGTGATGGTGTTTGATACTGCGGTCATCCAAATGATGAAAAAGTATTACCATAAACAATGCATTTTGCATTTGCACATAAGCGATTCAGCATAATGGTTTCATTTTGTCAATGCGATATATAACATACACAACGGAAACAATGTGAAAAGATTACTTAAAGTGTAACTCGGCTTTTCGCTTTGGCTCATATCCTATTGGTTTACATGGGGTGGAGTTTACTTCTGTATGAGGCACACTTTGAGTAACACATCTGACAACATGAGAACTTACAATATGAATAAATGCAATCTGATCAAATCTGCAGACAAGCTTTCAGACCATTTGCACTTGTATTTAGCATCATCCACTTGGAAACAGATTGATGGAAAACAAATAATAAGGATATGCCAAAGGCAAATGACATTTTAGTTGACAAGAATCATAATATGAGTCAAGGCAAAACCTAATATCCCTTCTATAATAAGCTTATTTATAACATTTAGGTTAAACAACAAAGAAAAGAAAATGATTTCCTCAAGATGTCACATAACCAACAGACCCTCTGTAATAAACAGTAAGATCCAAACAGCCACACCTGCTGGAGCAAATGCTCACAGTGAATATACACTCTCACCGCGTCAGTCCAACCCTTCCCTCCATTACGTCTCATTCGTTTAGAAAAACACAGTGCGGCCAACAGATAAAGCTCCGAACTCTACATGGGCAGGCTGAGGAATCCTTATCACTGCCTGGGGGACAATGGGTCCTCTCTGATAGGTGACTGCTGCAGTGCCTGATAGGAAAGCTGGCTTCCATCAAACTGTCCATAAATGTGATAAAATGCACTAACAATAGTGATGCCCAGTCCTATAAGTATCGAGCAATGGGAGGGTAGGGGTGACTGGGGAAAAACAAATGTGGATCAGGGGAACTAGTCAATGCGTTTACCATCAATACAGAAATGAATCAAGGGCCAAGAGTGCAACAATGGTTTCTAGAGGTGAAAAGGCAGGGTGCAGGATGTGCACCTGAAGAGTGTGCAAACACAAGTGTGGGAGTATAAAGGTGTTTGTTTCATGTCCAAACAACAGTATGAGCAAGGGCTGCTGGAGTTTGGTCTCTGCAGCCTTCCCTGTGTCCAGAATAACACACACACATCTCTTTCTCTCTCTCTCTCTCTCTCTCTGCGAATCCACAGGCAGTAGAGAGTGGGTGGCGAACACAGTGTGCACCGCTCCTCAGGTTGCAAACAGAAAGGGAGACTGAGAGCAACAAAGAGAGGAAAATTCAGAAAACGAGTGAAAAACAAAAGGGATACAGTATAAGATGCAGATATATTTCCTGATATACTAGCACTTTCAATGAGGAGAGGACTTTACAGCAATTTTTAAAAGGGCTGCATGACATTGCAAAATCTGACACTGTAAAGTCATTACTCATTGTGATATGAATATAATTATTCAATTTGGAAAGAACTTCTAATTTCATATTGATTGGGATATTTTCATAGGACCGTTAATCTGCAGAAATGAAACAGACTTAGACTTTTGTTGAGTCTAACTGCATTGGAATAGAAGTTGAATTAGGGCTGAATAATATATTGACATAAAATGTAATTTGCGATTTAGCAAAAGCTTTGATTGTCTTGCACATCATATGAGGAAAGCATGATGATGTGATCAGTAGTAAATCACCTCCAGAAGGCCAGAGGGCGCTCTCGCCTTCTGGAGTTGTTGCACAGAACAACCAAATAAACCCAGAAGAAACCCAGGAAATATCAGTCTATTGACCTTATTCTCTGCATTCGAGTGAGCGCAGCTATTTTAATCATTTTGGCTTGAGACGTCTGGTCTTATTCCCTTCCATTCATTTTTAGACGTTAAAAATAGCTTGTTGTGCCGCTTGATGTTGCAAACTGATATTTTTATATTCTAGTATTCTATTTTGTCATTATAGTCATGCAAACACTTGTTTGTAGAGCAAGAGGTTTGACTGTTCTCTGCTGTTTATTATTACAAGTCATTTCACCCATAGGCGACCGAATCGGAAGTTCTTAAACAAAAATCGCAATATTGAGCGCACTTCTGCGTCGCAGAATAAGGTCAATAGCTGTGTCCCAAATGACACACTATACACTTATGCACTTACACACTCAACAGCATAGTATATGTATGTAGTGTCATCCCAAATGGAACAACTAATGTTTTTTTTTACTAAGCTGAAATTCAAACCGTTTCCCTGATGACGTTTGACGGTTGCCAAATTAGTGAAACGAATGACCATAGTACCAAATAATACCTTCCATGAGTACAAGCGCATTGACCATCGGAGGCAGTTTAATCACTCTTGTAGGAAAATTTTCCCTTCACAATCCAAAATAAATAAAATAATCCAACATCAGTGCCCGATAGCTCCGCAAAGCAGTGGTCGTTGAGTGTGTGAAGTGTTTTGAGTGTGTGAAAATGGCGTAGCCGTAGAATAAGTCATAAGCACGCGATTTGGGATGCACCTTATAGTAAATCTTTATAGTGTAGGATAAACATAATATAGAACTGCTTTCATTTGATTCAACGGGATTAATAAACACATGACCACGACAACATATGGTTTATCAGAGTTATTCTTAGAATTTTCTTGATAATAATGTATGTTATGAAGCAATGCCTTTGTTTGAATAAAATGCTAATATATAAATATGTTGCGTGCTTAATTGCTTAAGAAGATACATCATTTCACAGAAGGACTTCATTTAAACGCTCGACTGAAGCTGTTCAGTAACTTTTGAATAAAAACTTATTATATGTGGTATTTGCACATGCTTTCATGTTTAACATTAAGTACATTATTTAACTCATCTGGCTTTGAAGGGAATTAGCAAATTCTCCTTAACTTTACACTCTCAGCCCGATTGTGATATTGCCCAGATGACATGTCAAACAGACACAGGTGCTCCTGCCAAATTTACACTAGTTTTTCCTCCATTTCCTGGGTCCAAAAAACCTGAAAATGAGCGCTTTTCACTTCTCCCCCAACCTACCGCTGGCCTGCGGTAGATACCCATACTAGTGGATGCTGCTCTCTCATTGGCTGTAGGTGATCGCTGATGTTATTTTCAGTACGAACACACTTCACATGGCATTATTTGAATCATCAACAGCACCAAAATTTTTAGCATGCTAAATATCTCATTGGTGTCAACGACTCATCGTCGACTCTCTTAGATTGTGTCTTTTATAGTTCATGATTTGTGACGGTTACTCGCGTGAACGAGCACCGATTTGCCAGGCATTTGCCTGCGATTTCTCAAAACCTGTCAGCAAGTTAAAATCGGGGCTTAAATCATGCAGTCTGAACTTGGCGCAAGTTGAATATTCTAATGAAAGCAAACAACACTACATAGTCTTCACTGTATAAAAAGTCAAACACAATAAACTTTCATTGTTATTATTTCTTATACACAAATGGTTTAAATGCATTTGCAATCTTAGAGGCCTCAAAAACAAATTGAACAAGCAAACTATTACGGTTAAATTTCACAATGACTCAAAAATGTGGTTCTTAGTCAGCTATAATTCAACCCAAATTTCCAGAGGGATGAATAAACTGAACTCGATATTGCAGATCCTGCGATGTGAGTGACTATTGCGAATGATCACATTGCGATATCGTTGCTAAAACAATATATTGTGCAGCCCTAAATGGAATTCAATTCAATTCATGCTTATTTCTATAGCGCTTTTGCAATGTAGATGGTGTCAAAGCTGCTTAACACAGAAGTTCTAGTAAATTGAAACAGTCTCAGTCTAGTTTGGTAAAATTTCTATTTATAATTTTGGTGGCCTTAACTAATACGTACTTACACCAAAATTAATAATTCGTTACAATATACTTATTGTGTAAATACATGTTTTTACATGGTACTTATGCTTGATTACACACCTGTATGTAATTACATCTGTAATAAATTTTTGTAATTACGTTTGTAAATACACTGTTGACCATCCCATACACCTTAACCCACCCTTAAACCTACCGATATAACCAAACTTGTCCTTAACCCTACCTCTATCCCAACTCAAGAGCACCACAAGTGTTCTCAAATACACAGTAAGTACATTGTATTTATTTTTTGATGCAAGTACATAGTAGTTAAGGACACAATATAAAGTGGGACCTTAATTTTTTGTGTTTTTTTACTAAACATTCATCTATAAAAACATTTTAAATGGCATTGATCGACTACTCCTTCAATAGATTAAAAAAAGCAATAAATATACAAACTTATGTATAATATATCATATATGAAAAATGTCATGTTATGCTAAAAACATATGATGAAAATCATCTATTATAAAATAAAACAAAAACGCAGTGCTACAAATATGAAAAAAACAAAACAAATATGACCCTAATTTCTTACTTTTGAACATTTGCATTATTCGCTAGGTTTACTCCTTCGTTTAATTACTAGAGAGCAGTAGCACACTTTACAAACAAGTGCCTGTCAAAACACATATGTAGACTAGACGGTTAATAGACAGTTAATACTGTACAAACAAACTCTAAGCATCACTTGAGTCTCTGTGTTGACAGATTTTATCTTTTGGCGCTGCTGACGATGTTCAGAGTTTTAAATCACAGGCGCATATCAATGTCAAGCACGTGCTTCACTTTTAACCCGGAAATACACTAAAACTGTCTGTCAACAAAAGTGACCCAGACTGTATTCAAAAGTGAAGGCAGCTGCCCAGTCAGTCAATGATTCACAGACAGCTTTGCCATAAGACTGCCAACATAACATGATGTTGGACTATAACTTTATGCTCAACTCCAAAAGTTTAGATATTTAGACAAAACAAGATTTCATTTTGATGACATACTGGATTAAACACAATGTGACTGTCACGTGATAACCCAGCATACCAATATTAAGTGTGTTATAATATTATGCAGCACAAAGTAAACCTAGTGAATGTGATGCTTTAGTCATGCAACAATGTTAATGTTTATTTATCATTTATTCAGCTTCGGCTTAGTCCCTTTATTTATCAGAATGAACCACCAACTTACTCAGCATGTGTTTTAAGCAGGGGATGCCCTTCCAGCTGCAACCCATCACTGGGAAACATCCATACACACTTATACACACACACTCATACACTACGGCCAATTTAGTTTAATCAGTTCACCTATAATGCATGTCTTTGGAATTTAGGGGAAACCATGCAAACTCACACAGAAATGGCAACTGACACAGCCAGGACTCAAACCACAAACCAGCCACCGTGTCGCCTCATGCTTATTTACACTTTAGGTTTATTTATGAACTTTTACATCTGGAGAAGTATTTGCACTTCTAAATGCATTAAAAAGGTTTATTTGTTATAACATTAACATTATCTAGATGGAAGTAAAAATCATAAATAATAAACTTTAGCTGGTAACAGTTCTTACTATCCACAATAGAAAAACAGGGGGAAACTTTGTGATAATGTCCAGTTTGACCTACTAAAATGTGTGTTCATGATGTCTAGAGTGTTGCATTGTGATAGAGAAATCAAAAAGTAAATAAAAATAAAGGACAGAATGATAACATTTTCATGCAATATTTTCACATAACAGCTGCTCAATACTCAGTAAACAATCAGTACTCAGGATGAGGTACTTAGTAAGAAACAAATGATACTTGAAAAAGCCAAAAGTAAACTTCAGCCATCTGCTTTTCATGAAGGTCTACAGTAAGTACAACATAGAAAATGAAAGGTGAAAATTCAAACAATACCTATGTTGGTACTGCGTAGGCATGGGCCGGTATAAGATTCTGACGGTATGATAACCTTGGATAAAAATATCATGGTTTCACGGTATGACGGTATTGTGATTACTGCTCTAAAATATATTCTTTATAAATGTCTGGCTAAAAAACTAAACCTTTTCCCTCTTTGAACACAATATATTTTATTTTAAGAAACAGTTATAATATTTTGGTGCAGTAAACATGTCAGGCTAAATTATTCAAGTGAATCATTGACTTCTGCAGTCTTCATTTGTTTAAAAAACACAGATGCCTTTACAATTTACCCCTAACAAAACTAAAAAAAAAAAATGTAAATAAAAAATCTCACACATACCTTAGGAACGGTATAGCAAAAAATTTTGGCGCCATGAAAACCTTGATGTTTCCATACCGCGGTATACCTTGAAAACGGTTATCGTCCCATGCCTAGTACTGCGCATGTCTTACTGATTCTCCACACTCATTTTTAGCAGAGTATACTATAAATAATGCAGGTACATGGCATGAGACGAAGTGGAATGTGGATAAAAGCATATCCTAAAGCAATACTCAATACTCTCCATTCATTGCTCTGCATTCAGCAAGCAGTACCAAGAACACAAGGTAGTAAGAAGTACTCTTAGTAAGAAGTACCCAGCAAGCAGTACTCAGTGCTCAAAGTAGTACATTCAGTATGAGGTACCCAGCACTGAGCGAGCAGTTCTAATAGCACAAAGTAGTAAGAAGTACTCAGGTTGTGAGGATGTACTTGGTAATCAGTGAGCAGTATGCAGTACTTGAGGGCCGGTGTCCTGCTGAGTTTAGCTCTAACTTACTTCAACACACCTGCAGGAAGTTTCCGGTATATCCAGTAACTTGATGAGCTGCTTCAGGTGTGTTTGAATAGAGTCGAAGCTAAACTCTCCAGGACCGAGTTTGGACACCCCTGCTGTAAACATTTCTTTTCAAGCACAACACTTTGTGTTTGCTATGAAAAAGAACCAAACATATCAAATGCTTGTAATCATAACTCCAAAATGCCATTTGATCATTTAAATAATGTGCGCAATTTCGGTTTCACTTTCATGTCATGGCTGCAGTCACTTTGAGTTCAGTTTGTAACTTTATTAGCTGTTATTCACTGCCTATGCAGAATCTGTTCACTAAAGTAGACGTCAATCATGGGCACGTCCTCTCAGTAGTAAACAAACAGTGCATCAGCTCACGTGTGATTTCGTGGTCATTACATGAAGACAGATATGAGATTTTGGGGTGAATTATACCTTATAAATACAGTATGTGACACTTTTTGGTGGTGTCCATGTTACTGAGCAACGTATATAAAACAATATGAAGACTTGTGCGGCCGCCTTTATGCTTCTTTCCTGACCGTGAAAATATAATTGGCTGAACTGTAAAAAAGCTGAATTAAGATCAGGGTCGAATCGAGATCGTGATTAATCGTACAGCCCTACTTGCAAACATTACTCAACAAGTACTCCAAAGTATCTCAATAAGAAGATACCCTTTGTAAGTACTTCGCTCTGAGCTAGCAGTTCTCAGTACTCAGCAAGCAGTACACAGCACTCAGTAAGCAGAACACAGTACGCAGCGTTCGCGTTGCATTCGTAAGTGCTCTCCTTGGCACACTTTTTCTCAGCTGCAGGTCTAACACACCCAAAGCTCCGCAAGGATGTTCTGTGTTGGAGGTTTGGGTTTGCGAGCGTTTAGGTTCACAGCAAAGTGTGTAGAGCTTCCTCCAGTGTGTTTTATAAGCGAGTGTGTGCGTGTTGATTCAGGTGGAGTGAAGCACCATAGCTCTCAGTCTCTCTGCAGTGTGGATCAGGTAGCAGGGTTGTTGGATTATGCTCTTTTAAGAAGGGATTAACCATGTTTCAGCGTTCAAGGCAAATTGCTCTGAGAAGGCATCTTTGGCTACAAAAAAGTTAAATTCTGCACCTAATCCTTTTCAAAGCTCCTTAACTCACTCTCTCTCCTTCCTTCTCACTCTCTCAAGTTGTCAGTGAGCGTTTTGAGAGCTGCCTCCTTTTTTAAGACAATTCACCCATCCTCCCCTCCGTCTTTCTTTCGGGATATGACAGTTTGGAGCCTCCATAGGAAAGATAAGACAGCCTGCGTCGGCAGGATGAGGTGCCGCTATTACACTAAATATAAAATAATGACACGACTGCTCGACTGGCATATGTATAATGCCACAATACATATTTCTACATGGAAGCAGAGGAAGCTGACACAACGGTGACAAAAGTTCTCCTTTAATGCGCCACTATTAAAATGAACTCAACGTGTCACTCCGCAGAACCCAGTGCGAGTCTGCCGTAGTGCAGTTCACTTCAGTTTAAGGCATGAAATAGTGAAGGTCTTTCAGAAGAGAGAAGAGCAGCTTGTGTTGATACTGTGTGTGTGTGTGTGTGTGAGCGCGATTTGGGTGTCATATCCATGACTTTGCCATATGGAAAGAGGCAGCTGTCTTTCTTTTTTTGTGTACGTGGGGGTGTGCGACCCAGGTGTTCCTGCCTCTTTATCTTCCGGTTTCTCTCCTTTAGTTGTGCTGGGAAAACAAGCGATAAAGGCTGAGGAATGAGCTCTTGTTGGTCCTGAAGAATGAGCTCTTGTTAGCTTTTTTGATATACCTTGTTTGTGCGAGTGTACAAGAGGAAACCATTAAAAAGAAATAAAATATGCATGAAAATTTAGGGTTAGGTCATCAAACATATTTAGCTCAACAGAAAACAATAGACATAAGTGGAAAGCAGCAGGAATTAGTCCTAATATGCAGAAACAATTAAGCATTTTACCACTTCCAGTCACATTCTCCTGTAGTCAATATGTTTTTTTAATGCGTTTTTGATTAAATGCTTGAAATACGGTCTGTGGCTAACTCAAGCTTATGTTAGGGTCATTAAACATTATCACCTTCACAGTTTGTCACGTTTACGCATATATTTGCAATCCTGCAAACCATTCCAACTGAAACACTCCAACTTGCAATTTTCAAATAAAGACTGAAAGAGTTGTTGGAAGCTTGCAGAATCTGATGATGATGTAATGCTACTTCAGTGAAGTTTATAGCCTCTTTTTGCATAGCTTCAGAATTTACTTTTTCTAGGGAATGTACTTGGGTTTCAAAATACATGTTGCGTCCATTTGTAAATATTATCTAGAAAATAAGAATAGTAACAATTAAAAAAACAATGAAGCCTTATTTCTTGAAGCATTTGTGCGCTTTTGTCAATCAAACCAAAGCAAAGCAGACCTACAGACTGATGGCAGAATGTCTAGACTTCTTACTAACTTTCATTGGCACAGGACCACCCACGAAGACGCCTCACTGACATATAAAACAACAAATCTCAGTTTGATTTGTTTATCATCATGTTGATGGCCATGAAATTGTAAAGCTGTAGTTCATGAATCATTCATCTAAGAATTTTGTGTTTTAAATGATCATGTATGACATGAACGTACATGTAACATTCTTTAACACAATTCACACAATTGTATTGTTTAGTTGATCTTGATATGCGCCTATCCTCAGTCATAAACTTGACAGCTTTCTTCTTCTGTTAGTGAGTTTGTCATTGTTAAGTGTGACATGACACGAAGCGGCTTCCATGTCCAAACACTCTATGAAACTGTATAGGAAGACTCAACTATTGGTAATAATAAACGTTTACACAGCGGTGTAACACTTTCGAAAATCACGGTTGCAATATTCAATGGTCAGAAAGTGATACATTTTTTATAAATTGTTAAAATATTGGTGTCTGTGATGCAGCAAGTCTAGAGACTGTTGAGTACACCAAGATTTCATATAAAAATCACTTTAATGTGTAATAGGACTAAAAAGTGATAATAGAGGAATCTTTACTCAATTCAAACGAGTAGCGGCTTGGACGCGGAAACTGTATTCCATGTCACAACTCAATGTGGTCATCTCACGTACCTAACAGGTGGACAGTTAAAGAACACAAAACATACATCTTTAAATCCTATAGATTTGAACCAATCAGATAATGACTTCAAAATTTCTGAATTTTGTGCGCCTTACACATCAGGCATTTAGGCTCAGTCACAACTGTATTTTATTCCCCTTTGTTTCCTGAAACAGCACCTCAAAAAGTAAGGGTGCAAAAATTCCTCTGGAAAAGGGACACCACTACTACACTCTTACACATGACGTGAAAATAAGCATGAAATATCTTTCCTCTAAAACAGCTTTAATCATAAGGTAAACACAAAACAACAGTTTCCATCTGGAGCTTCTTCCTGGGACTCAACACTTGTAAACACTCGCTCCATGGGGCTCGCGCGGCTATAACCTCCACCCACACTCGTCAGCACGACAAAGCTGACCAATAACAGAACTTGTGATATGCGTCGTTTCGACGTGTAGTTACATTTTTTGAGGTGCGCATCAGCGACTTATGCGTGCACTTAATGCAGAAGTATAAATCAGCCTTAAGGGGTAGAAATGGGATTGGACCTTTGGCAATGGCCCCTGTGTGTGTCTAAGACTAGGTTGATGCTGACTTTCAGTTTGGCTTAAAAACATGTCATCACTATAGTGTTTTTGCACATGACTGAACAGTAGTGGCTGAAATGTACAAACAATATAGTGTTAGTTTGGCGGATGGAGAAACAAGAACACCACTATGGTTTCTGGGACTCCTGGACACTTTATAGAGTAGAAACCTGGGTAAGGTTGGAGGATGATTGGGATTTTTACCCTTTTTACAAATATTATTCCAGCCAGGAGGTGAGGATAACCCCATAAAGAAATCACGTTGGGTTCCTTTTTTGGCTCTTGAAACTGTATAAACCTCCCTCTTACAATCTGTCATTATCTCTTGATCACACAACCAAAAAAAAACCTAATATCAAACAAGAAATGCACTTAAAAATGCAATGAGATGGGGCAAAAACTACATTAATGTCAAATTGAGAATTCACTTTTATATAATTACTATAATAATACCAGGAATGTCACACAAGTCAGTGATATAACACCATGACAGAAGCCAAATAAACAAAATAAGAAAAAAGGGTATACTTTTAAGTACAAATGTATGTGTCCATTTGAGCAAATTAAATTAATAGCTGTTATTTTCGTGCTCGGTTATTATACAGCTTATGTTCTGAAATATATCCACAGGCTATATTTGGAGAAACAAATGGAAACCCGCTGAGACAACAGTAGCTTATATACCATAATTATTCATCCGCTACTAAAAGATTCATTGACCCTGCTTGGTTTAATGATGGCCCTCATCCACCTATACGTAACAGATTTCATGTTTATTGAAAGTTTTGGCTTCGTAAACATCCTAGCTGCTCAACACACTACTAATAGCTGTTATTTCCAAGATGCTGCTTAGTTATGAATAAAGAGATGTCATCATGAAGTCAAATACCGGTATCAGGCCACCTGTAGTGAGTGTTTCAGAGTGTCTACATGTTTTGAGGTATGCCGAAAAGTTTATTAAAAAAACACCTACCAAAGCAGTAAACACATTAAAGACTAAATAACAATCCTCGTATGTTGACAGGTGTCAAACATTTCCATACACACGTGTGAGCTCATGCACACACAAAACTCCCACCTTCCCATCTCCAGTCTGCCATTGATTTCGGAAGTAAAGTGCTATGAGCCATGGTATCTATGGCAACACAGTGGCTCAGACGGCCAAAGTTTCTCTCTCTCTTATTGGTGAGGTATCCTCACTGGAGGAAGTGAGAGGAGGGGGAAGAGGAAGAGAGAGAGAGAGGCATCATTCTTATTCTGTGCTACAGGCCAGTGTTGGCTTCATAGCACACTGGCAGCAACAGCATTCTGGTCCCTGCATACTAAACAGAGCTCTGTCATCCAAGCATACACTGATACAAACGTGAATCTTATTAATATCCAGGCTGTTTTATACACAGCATCCTTACTGTTACACCACTCAAACACAGGAGCACACAAGCGTACGTCGTCCATACATGAGGAAGCATAATCTTAGCAGGCTTTGGAAATTCAAACGCTAATACACACGGGCAGGCAGACACCCACTGCAGGCTGCTTTTTTCCTGGGCACCATATGCCCTGACACACACACACGCACGCACACCTCCTCCTGGCCTGTGCACTAACCCCCCCACCACCACCACCATCCTCTTTCCGTCTCCTCTGCTCTCGATCTCCTCCCTCCCTCTCTCTCTCTCTCTCTGCTGCCATGATCCATGTGGTCTCTCCATCTGTCAGTGTTAGCACACGGACAAAGAGAAGAGCATAGCAGCGGCAGTGCTCACATACACACACACAAACTACAGTTAACGCGCACAGGTAAGCGCAGTGCAATATAGTCAGCACGTACCTGCCGCTTAAGATTCATTCACAGCTGGTGCCATGAGTGCATCGCACTAGGTAATTATTGGTTCTTGTACCCCTAAATCAAGAAAATGTGTCTTGTGTTTAGGAGCAATTCAATTTTGGGATTGTGACATGGTGTATGATAATTAAACAAACCCATTAAATAATTCATGATCAAACTCATGACAGCATTTTGCTTAATGTGGTCACACTACAAGATAGACCTTTAGGTCTTTTAGGATGTGTAGATGCCACTGAACTGAATGTGGATGGTAGGGATGTAATGATTCACCTGACTCACGATTCGATTCACGATACTAATATCACGATATGATTTTGTCATGATTTTTAAACGAAATTTATTTGAAACAAATTTAAGGTGAAGAGCCCTTTCATTTTGTTCTTAAATGCTTCACATTTTTTTGCATATTAATATATTTTCTGCCTACTAAATAAAAATAATAATAATAATACAAACTAAAGACGACTCATTAATATAAACAAACTAAAACTGTGACTGTGCTGGGATTTTACATTTTTAAAAAGATTGTCTCCTGCTGAAAAAAACTCTTTCACTGGGGACTGAGATGACTGATGTGGAGAGGAAAGCCTTTCCTAAACCAGAGAGCAGATTGTACAGAGGTGGTCAACAGACCATTTTCAAGAATGTAAACAATAACAACAGTCCTAATGTGTTTTCTGTATTTAATTTTTAATTTCCATATCTTCCAAGAATCCAATAGTGTCCACTTATTGATAAATAATGTTATGGCAGCTGTTTTAACATTAAGATATGATTAAATTACCTCTTGTTACAGTTACAAAATAGTTTGGCAACAATCGGGAAATGTTTATGGGCCAGTGACACCACCACACTGAAATGGTCTATAGGCACTCTGCTACAGGAGTATGGCCACTGGCAAAAAAAAACTGATTGTAAAATCACTAATTATACAGTAGGATAGAGACAGGAGTTGAACATGATTATTAAGGTGAATAATTAATATTAATTATATAATTAATTAGTATCACTGTGAACTTAAGAAGAGATAATCTTGAATATTTTAAATATTCAACAATAAGCAAATTATTAAAATATGTATAAACTAATTCTAGAAGGAGAGAGTAAAAATAATCTAATACCTGCTTCTGTAACCGAACAACTTTCTCTTTCAGTCTGAAAAGCATCTTCACACTTTCGCTATGAAAACCCTGATGCACCGTGTGACCCCTGTAGCACTTGTCTGAGCAAGAAGAGAATGAATGAATGGTTATGAATGTATTAAAACATATGCTTGTTTGTTGTTCATATTTGTAATGACAAAAAAAAAAACTTATTTGTGCATCTCCTGACTTCCGTGTGCAGCCATGCTGCCATTGTAGATGGTGTATTCTGGGAAAATTTTGCACAACTTGGTTTCGATAGTGGTTCTGGAAAATCTTTGTTTGAAGGGGTATCTAGGCCTTTCCCTTAGCCCTATGCCTTCAAGTTAAAGAGAGTTGGGACACCCCCTACCCCTTCACGTGAATGCGAAAAATAAGGAGTAGGGGTAAGGAGAAGGGTTAAGGGGTAGAATTGGGATTGGGCCTTAGTCTGCCGCCCCACCTCTTGCTCGCCACTGATGTGCAAGTAAAGCGAGATTGCGCCTGTGAAAACAGCGCCCTCTCTGTTAAAACAATGTATTGTGAATGGTTCAACATTTCTGCTCAGTGAATCATTACACTCTTAGTGGATGGGGCTTCAAATCAAAGCATCCATATGAAAATGTGTAGCAAGCAACTTTATTTTGAAATAATGTCTTAAAAGAGAGACAGTTATGATGCACACAGCAGTGTCCATCTGCCTATGTATGACCACAATGGTGAGTTAAATGATCAAATAAGCTATAAATAAACAAGTGATTTACCTATTTGACACTTTTCTTGTAGAAATGTGAATGAATTCTCTGGTGCATGTATAGTAGGGTTGGGTCGATGGACAATGCCATCATCCTTCGGCGATGGCCGATAGACATCACGATGGTGAGCCGACGTTGCTGATCCTCCACCCTGCCCCCGTCGCAAACCCGCTTGTGGAAAATACACACTTAGACCCCTTTTATACTAATACGTCTTTTAAACTGGCATTAAAATGGCATTTCAGAACGAAAATGATCCACATCCACACTGGCGTTTCATCTAGCATTTCTGAACAGCCCTCCGTCCACTGAAACTGCACATCACGTGACCACACACACACAGACACTTTCGCTTTCATGCTTGTACTTAGTCATTTTAACGAGAATCTCAGATACTGTTGGTTGGTTCCTGTTGGTTGTGCACCTTTTTTACTAGTTTGACGATGCCATTACAATGACAAAGATCACTCTGCCTATTCATGCCAGAGTCCCGCGGAAAAAGTGACTGACAGGTGGTCATTTGTGTGTAACTTATCGTTATTTATTTATGATTTGTTTATGGGTAAAACAAAGACCATGCGGGTCAGGTAGTGGAAACAGTAGGCTACAAATAATTAATTTGTTATGAATTAATTAATTATTCATAAATAATTAATTCACTGCCACATATGACGACGATACCATTGTCCATCGCGATGTTTCACATTAGACATCATACGACGCCAAATTGGTTGACATCAGCCAACCCTAATGTACAGTATGAACATTGCAGGTTTCTAATTCCACCACTGTGGAATGTGTAAAATGGGGGGATGTGCACACACACCACACCATGATAAAAAAAATCATTCAAGTTGTTGGTTATCAGCTACAGACCTCTTAACGTCTTCGGCTTGAGCCGATCTCTCAGTCCTACCCTCCCAACGTCAGCATTACAGTGACACTTGGCTTATTCTACTCATCCATATGGTTTAGCCCAAACCCAGCCGCTACAGAATCGCTCTTTCTGTTCAGCTCATTCGTGGCTATGTCAATATAGTTCAGCACAGAGATGTTGACTAGAGGCCCCCTGTGAATACGCAACAGACAAACATACATCATTAAGGGACATCAAGAGGAGAAAATATTGCTACAACTGGGGATTGTGCGTGTGTGCGTGTGTGTTTACAAACTCTCTACAAAACTAGTTGCTAAAACAACGCTCCTCCATCTCGGAATCTGCCCTCTTTCCTTGTTGACACACACAAGTGCACACAAATGCCTTTGTTTAGGCGGCAGAGCGGCGGTCGGTGGTGGTTTTGTCTGGTGTCTGTGTTGTCAAGGATACAACGAGTGTTGTGTGTGCTCGAGCCCCCACCGCTGCGCTCCGCTCTCTCCTCCTGCAGGATCTGAGAGCTCCATCCCTGATGTGTGTGTATGCGTGTCTGATGGGGAGGAGGGGGCTTGAAGGAAAGCAATACCTCTCCTTCCTGTGAATAAAGAGAGGGGTGGGGGAAGGGGAGAGGACAAGAGCATTTGGGTGGTCTTTTTATGATTTCTCTGAATTTCCAGTGTTTGAGATGTATTCCGCAAGACACCGCGCGCTTCCATGGCACATGAAAGATGGCCGTAATACAGGCGGAAATTGAGGCGCGTGTGGTCATATGAAGGAAGTTTTACTCCAAAGATAAGATAGAGATGTCATAATACTACAATTCTGTCACTGAGGAACCAAGCGGTGTCTTTGTTAGTGGTGCTTGGTAAGGCAAACATCGCTATCGCCCTACTCGCTCACTAGGATTTGAGGAAACACTAACCCTTGCAACTATAGTTTTGTCTGCAACTCAACTCATAGAGTTGTGCAATGAACACAGATGATAGCTGAAATAAGGCAACCCAAGGAGAGGTGTGCTTTCATGAATAGTGTTGATATGTGTAATTCTGAATGGTGTACAAGAAACTAAATGAAAAAAAGTGGAACTAGATAAAGGAGGGACTTGGGGGCTTTTTGAGGGTGCAATTTTCATGAGAATTTTGTCAGTAAAGCCAGTTGTGTAATCAGTAGTAAACTGGATGGAGCAGTGTTTACTACAGAGAGTTACAGCTACTAGACTGTTTTCAAGGTATACCACTGTTTGAAAAAGTCAAGGTTGTCAAACAGCCAAAATCTTCTGCTATACCATTCCTAAGGTACGTGTAAGATTTTTTATTTACAGTTATTTTTGTTTGTTTTTTTAGGACAACAGTATCTCCAGCA
>CAIGQQ010031529.1:540263-597562 GCA_903798035.1 Danio albolineatus
TTTTCCATCTTTCTACCTCGTTTCACTGTTCTACCGCATTTTCCTCAGGCTGCAAAAGAACCAACCATCATAAATCTACCCCTTTATTGCTTCTGAGGAGAGAGAATGAGGGAAGAAGGGAAAGGGGGGGCATGGGAGATGCAGAGGAAGAAAAAAAAGAGAGAGAAAAGGGGTGGAGGAATATCTAATCTCAGAGCAAGAGCTACAGAACCCAATGAACAGATGGATAAAATGAAAGGAGGAGAGAGAGGGTGCATGGGAGGGGCTGAGGATGTCACCATTAATGAGAATAATTTACAGTTCAGAAGCTAGCAGACTCGAGACCTCTTCTGTAACCGAGACCACCACCAGCACTCTCACCCTTCCAATAACAAAGGCATTCTGGCAGTCTTGGCTGACATTTTTAAGTAAACAGTAGCCTAACTAATGATTTGTGTTAGATAATCACGCAACAAATATCAACAAATTTTTGCACTTGTCATTAGTCGTGAGCTGAAGGCCAGTGGTTACATCCAAGGAGAAAATGGCAGTGACATTTAAGTGAACAGTAATAATAATGATCTGAAAACCTGAAAGAAGAGGCAGGGTTTTTATACCAAGGATAGGATGAGGAGAAGGGATTTTGGTGGCCACGGGGACATCGGAGGTTGGCGCATAGGCATAAATATATTACAGAGTGTCGATTTCCTATTCCAAGAGCTAGCTGTTGCTCAGGGCAACAGGAACCATTACTGTCCCACTGCACAACACAGACATAAAATCCAGAGTTATGGGTGAAGACTTATTGGTTAGACTCTTTGCATGTCTCTAGGCAAACTGCCCAGTGCGGAAGCGTTATCTCAATGCTTAAGTGTTAACATTTAGCCTTGTATAACTAAAAGTTTTATTAAGCTGCAAGAAATGCGGACAATTTTGCATCTTTTATCTAAAAACCTAACTAGACAGGAAGACCTGTCTGATTAACAAGTAAAAGCAATTAATTACAGGCCAGGTTTTTAGGTGTCATGCTTCTAGGTTTAGAAGTTCTGAAATAGACTATACCACAATAACAGACCAATAATGACTATAGAAAATGTAAAGATGGTGCCACAATTTCCACACACGACTGGCAAGAGTTCAATAAATGACGGCAGAAAATGAGATAAGAACAAAACATTTCACATACAAAACAACAACAGAAAGATAAAGAGTGGATGTTTGTGGATATCTAACTCACCCACTGCTCAGTGTCTTAAACTAACTCTGAATATATTTCAATGACATTGCCTCACTAAAACAAATCAAATCAAGTGATTAACTCTTCTTCAACAGATTACTGTATGAAGGCAATCAAATTAGCGCTTCAATTTGATGTGTTCAATATGCAACAGGCGGTCAGTTAGGGGGATAGACATTTGGGTAAAACAAAGGACCTTGACTTGAATATGAATCGAGAAGAAAAATAAAAGTATTAACTCAAAATGGCCAAGACATTTTAAAAGTTATCATTTACATGCATCCTCTGGCAAAGAGTTTAATGGACTCAAATAGATCAGCTTAACCTAAATGTCTGAAAATCCATGTAATCAGACCAATTTAAAACAAACAGCTAAGACGTTCCCATCGAAAACAAAAAACGAATGAACTTGTCTAGAACAGTACAGTACAGAAAGTACACAACGTATTATTAAAATAGCTTGAAAGCAGACAACTCAATGGAACAACTCTCATCTGAGCATGAATATCTCAAAAGATTATCTCTTAAACATCAAATTCACAACCACAGCCTTGGTGCACAAGATATTACATTCAAACGTCAATGAAAATGCAAGAGCGGCACTTAGTTTTAGCTTAGTATAACAATTCGGAAATAAAATCAAGGCTCTTACCTGTACATGTGGCTGCATAGGGCCATACGGCAAGCCTTGACTCATCAATTTTTGCTTTAATATCATCATCTTCTTCTGTTCTTCACTTAAATGGGCTGTCTGATTGGGCATTGGCCCGGGAGCTTGAGGTGGCCCACCCCCTTGCGCTGCAGCGCCCTGCATGTAGGGCATCATTGGGTTTTTGGCTTGATTGGCCATGGGTGGCGTCATCCGCTGATTCATATGGTCTACTCCACTAAAATGAGTCAGCGGCTTGGTGTTGCTATAAGACAGCTGCTTATTGTGGCTGTTTTGAGCAGCCAAGTTATTAGGTTGCTGCTGTTGCTGCTGCTGGTTGAGCATGTTAATATGGTTCTGTGGGAGGTAGTTGTTAATGCTTGGTGCTTTTGGCCCCATTGTGTTGCTAGGATTGAAAGCCTGTGTATACATCATGGGGCTATTTGGTTTGTCTGGATTAAAGGGTCCACTGTAAGGGCTTGTTGGCGCTCCTGCAGGTGACCAGTTCGCTGCTTGAGACTGCTGTTGGTGTTTCTGTTGGATAAGCTTAGCCCGTTGTTGCTGTTGAGCAGCCATTTGCTTCAGCTGCTCAGCCGGTGATAGTTCAGAGGTGGGTGGGACTGGTACACCTCCTCCACTTGTTCCGCCTGATCCAGGGCCTCCACCTGCTACAGGAGTTGATGCCACAGGGCCAACGCCAGGACCTGCATTCATCATAAATCCATTCCCTGGCCTCGAGGTCTGGGTCTGCGCTTGGGTGGGCGTTTGCGGAGAACGGGCAACGCAGTTAGCGGGTGATCCTGATGGCATTCCAACTGCTGGTGACTGTTGCAAGGGTTGTTGGGGTGGAGTCCCACTGGCAGCAGTGGCAAACGGGGGACCAGAGGAAGATGGTCGCACCTGAGGTGACCCCATGGGCATCTGTGCACTCTGCGGTTGTGGTGTACTGTTGGGTGCCGTAGCTACAGAGTTAGGTGCTGGGTCTTGTGCAAGCTGCGTTTGTTCTGTTGTAACCCGCGTGAAGTCACTCACCTCCTTCTTCTCCTCAAAGTCCTCGTTGAAGAGGTCGTGCATGTCATCCTCAGGCACCGTGTTTGCCAATTCGTCAATCAATTCCTGCCATTCCTGGTCATTTAGATTGATGTCAGAGAAGAGCTTGTTCTGATTTGAAAGTGATGTTTCCGAGGACTCTATTCCTGCTCCATCATCCAACGGTTCTTGTTTCAAGTCCTTTAGTAGGCTAAAGCCATCGTCCAAATCCAACGATCCATTCAGTTTAATATCTGGCATTCCACCATTCTTGCCTAAATCCTCAGCTCGTCCAGTAATGTGGTTGGTACCAGCATTTCCATTGCCGGTTCCATTGTTTGAGGAGGCACTGTTGTTGCCCGAGGGCAAGGTGGGTTTGATGTCCATTTGATGAAGAGGGGATATGGGTGGGAGGCTACCGAGAGAGTCCATTCCAGTGCATCCTTCCTTACGCAGTCTCTTTGTAGTGGGGGAGTAACTTCCATCACTGAGGCCATTTTGGTCACCATTTAAAGGAGACCGGGCACTGTCCAATTTCCTCTTCACCGTCTCCTGGAGCTGAGAGAGAAATTAAAAGAGAGAAAACAATGGTTAGAAAGTCTCTTCAGGTGCATACGAAACACATTTCTGTTGTCCTACATTCAACCATATCTTATGTAATGCTACCTAGTGAAGTGGTTTCTCAGTGTATAAATAGTCAGACTTGGCACAGCTCAAACATTATTTACATTTTATAGCACAAGCACGTCAGAGTGGTTTTTGGTGCAGAATGCCAAAATTTACATAGGTAATATGTGCTTACTATCAAAACATTTCACAATAGCACAAGTTTGATGTCACCAACCACCACTGCGGTTATGTGTAACCTATTTCTACAAACATTACATGTGAAACATTAATTTGATATTACTTTGAGTGCCTTGTCTTTTTGGTTATCTGACTTTAAAGACATCTTTCACTGAGGTGTCGACTGACGTCAAAAGAGAGCAGCTATTTTGATCAACACAAACTGCCTACACTTAATTCCAGTAATGCTTTTCTGTAATCTACAGAAGGTGAATGGGTTTAAACAGAGCCCTCATGAGGCAATAACAGGCTAGGCATTGAGGTCCTATCATTATTTAATCTAAATAGTTATATGTAAATCTGTCAGGTCAGGTTTTTGCTCAAGGAAGACTTGCACGGTTAGGCTGGCTCAAAAAAAAAAGACAATAAAAACAGCTGATTAACTCTTTAATTACTGTATAATATACTGTTTTATTCAATGTAGGATATGTTACGTAGATCCCTACTATGGAAGCCACACATACTAATATCACTGCACAGAAAAATCACTGACAGAAAAGAAAATAAGGTGGTAAGAATCAGTTAACACTTTACAATTACACAGAGTGAGTAAAGAGTCAGAGAGTGCATAGAGGTGGAGGGAATCACTTGCAAAACGAATGAGTTTCATTGTTCACACATCGGCACACTTTCTTCCCACAGTGTTCTTCTGCTTAATTTGTCTCAGCCATTAAGCTGTGTCTAAGCCGTGCACCACAAGCATGCTAGACACTTCCAGATCCGTACATGCTGACAAAGGTTAGGGATCAAAGAAGACAAACCTTAAAATTTTTATTATTGTTTTAAATGGCTAAATTTATTAACACAATAATCCGTAAATACAGTGGTAAAGTAACTGCAATCAGTCATGATGCAAGTTTTCCACAAATAATACTCCTAACATTCAGTCACGCCACTTTGCAGACAATCCCTTTCCTGCCCGTTACTGCAGGGCAGAGCAGTGGAGAACGAACAACGGTGAGTATTGATGGGGAAGGAGTGATAGATGCCTCCTCAGAGGTGAGGACAGAAAAGAAGGTGAAAAGCATTTCCCATCATCTCTCCTCATCTTTCCGCTTGCGCTAATGACTCTCACAGTGAACACATTTACCGGTGTGTTAATTACAGAAGTGAAATGTGTGCGATTATGTGAGCGTAAACCCAGAACGTAGATGAACTGCAAGAACATTAGCAACAAATTCTCCCCGTACACAACAGCAGGATCCCACCCACCTCCTCTGCTTTATCCCAGTGGACTTGAGTGTGTGTCTATGTGTGTTAGAAATCTCACACAAACACACACACACACACACACACACATTCACCACTCCGCTGAAACATGCGAAATGAGATTCTGAAACAACAAGATTCATGGATCTTCTCTCCAGCTCTCCTCTGAGGCAATACGTCTAGTCCCCCTCCCTTCTTCTATCTCTCTCTCAGTTTGTCTCTCTACATGACCAGAAGAACAGCAAGATCATGACGGGGAACAAGAAAGGCTGATGTTTACCGGCTAGCTTTATGCAAAAGAAGGAGATAAGCGTGATAAAAAGGCATGTACTTGCACCTAAAAATGTGTCCTATTGTAATCTACCTCTAGAAGACACCGTTTTGCACAGTCTGCTTAACAGGCACATTACTGTACCGAAGGAAAGCTATAGCAAGCTCAGATATGCACTTTGCATTGGTGTTGACTGTAGGTCTGTGCCGGGTCGCATTTTTCATTGTTACACCTCTGTTGTGTGCAACAGCTAAGGGGGTTGTCAAGGCAACCGTCGTCACGACGGCTGTCAATATTCGTGCCGTTTATCATGCCATAAAGACGATTAGGATGACTGTCACTCACATGGGGAGAGTGAATGATGGGACGAGAGAGAGAAAGAAATCGAGGCAGAAATCTAGAACACACGGAACAGGATAGGTTCAAATAGTCTGTGCTGAAAAATAGATGTGATTCTGAAATTGTCCTAGAGGTAAAACACAATTCCAATACTGCCCATGTGAACAGGTAACTAAAGTCTTTGCCATTTGATAAGGCATAAAACAATAGGTTATGGGTGATATGCACCAAAAATAAGTTCCAATAGTGGCAAATCAAATTATGAATAAATGAAACTAAATAAAATAAGATTTATTCACAATACCAATTGTTTTATTATGAATATTATAATTCATATAACAAAGTTATATACTGGGGTATATAACTATTAAGTTACTTATATATATTCATTTATCTTGTAAGTTATTACATAAATTATTGTATTTCTCAGCTCATTGTACTGTTCTCTGTATTTTTATTGTCTTAATAATTGTATTTTATTATTTAAAAAATATATTTTAATAGTATTTTTGTGATTTTATTTTTTAAAATATATATTTTTTATTATTTTTTATTTGTTTATTTAAATATATTTTGCTTATTTCAATGAATTAGTATTATAATATATTTAATATTTATTTAAATGCAATTTATATATAAAGTATAATGCTAATATTATTAATATACTTATTAATATATTTATATACTTTATACAATTATTATTTATTATTATTATTATTAATTATTATTTGTTATTACTGTTAATTAATGTATTACTATTATTATTAATAATATTATTATTACTACCTTGTTATTATTATTATTATTATGATTGTTGCTGATGTTGTGGAATACAGGTGTTTGTTTGTTTGCTTTAGGTCATTTTGTTACTCCATTCTAGACTGCATGAAAATAACCATAATTATCACTAGAATTGAAACCAGAATTGAAGCACTAACAAACACATTCTGCTGTGCAAACATGTCCTCTCGTTGCCTCATAAATTCGTTGATGACACCGCTAAGCATTTGCTCCCTCCGCTCCTGCACCCTATCGGTTGATTCCTCACCGAGTGGCACATGATTGATATCAATAATGATCATCTTCCTGCAAAGCCCCTGCATGCTAAGCGAGGCGTAATTAAGTATGTTTACCACCAGCCCCCTCAAGCAGACATCTTTACCAGCATCTGGGGTCGAGAGCAACGCTACGGACCGACGCCATAAGCCGCAGACAGAAAGAGCCATCTAGCTAGCAGCGTTTGGCTGGAAACCGCTGTAATAGGATAAGAACGGCGAGGAAACCTCCCCCAAGCCTTAACTAGCATGGCAGGGTTAAGAAAACACGCAGCAGAGGTAGAGAGAGAGAAAGTCCGTGTGTAGAGGGGGGGAGGCTGATGTTTGTTTTTCTCCATTTCACTGCCTATTAAAGTGTTCAGTAGCTCACACAAACACACTCCCTCTCCTGCTCTCTTCACAGTCACCATGTGGGAGAGCACACGGATAAAGGGAGGGAGAGGAATACAAGAGGGAGGGAGGGAAAGACAGAAGAGCTCTTCAGACAGACGCTAATGCTTTCATGTGACTGGAGAGAGAACCACCAAGGTGCAGTTGTTATAGCAACCTCCTGATCCTGAAGCGCCTCCCCCCAGCTCCCGGGCTGAGTGCACTGGACACTTCTGCCAATAATCTCTCTAGTGGGCTCCCTCCCTAATGTTTTCTTTCCTCTCGCCCCGCTATACCTTCCCTATGCTGATTTTCCCGTTCTATCGCATTCACCTTTTCTCAATCTCTGCGTGCTATTCTTTGACTATGTATGCTTACCATGCAAAATACCTAAATCCTATTACATAAAACAATAATAAATAACACAAACTTGAGGATCACATAATTTTAGTGGTCTTGATAGGTTACAGGGTGCATCAGTTTAAAAATAGAATGGTATGGTTTGGTACAGTACTATACTGTTTGCATTTGTTTCCATTTCTACAGTCAGATGTACCTAAGTGTCAATACCAATAGCCTAGTGGTTAGTGAGTCAACATAGCAAGTTAGATTCCCGGCTAGAGGTCCTTTGCAGATAATCCCCCTCTCTTTCTGCTCTTAACACTTTACTGCCCTATCCAATAAAGGTTAAAACACCTTAAAATACAATTTCAAAGAAAAGTAGTACCAAAGTATCGAATTGTACCATACCACTTTTTTGTGACTCTGTCACAAGAACATATACTGTAGAACAAGAATACAGTACCTTACGAGTGGAGCTAGACTTGCTGCCGAATACTATTGGTGTGCTGAGAATTATCACTTGTGTGTGCGACAAGCCAGGAGAACCACAAAATAGGAAGCGACATTTTTAAATATAAATAAAAACAAAACATCATAGCATAATAATAATATAATGACAGCAATGTGCAGCAATGAACATTGAAGCTTGTTTCTCCTTGTGACAAACAGACACATGCCAAGAAACAAGAACAGAATCTGCTGTCCTTCATTGTTGTTTATGTAGCTGTTTACATGTCGCATCTACATGTGTGGAAATGGTGAATGGCTCTGCTTCCTCTCTCTATTAGAGCCGCAAATCTACAATGGAAATAATAAACTTGAGTGTGCAAAGATGCAATGTGTGAACGTCCAGAACAATTTTCTTCTTCAGACAGGATCAATCTCAACTTTTTGGCATAATCCAGGCCTACCAAGTAAAGGTACGGTAGACAGTGGAAATGCAAGCATAATCAAGGTGTAGACCTACTGGATACAGAATCGTACTGTACATAGAAATAGGAGAGAGTGTTAAATGTTGAGACAGTAGTATCCATTTATAGTGGCAAGTAATCTCTGTCCAAACAACAGCTATGTTTCCATCCAAAAATGCGAACAAACTTTATGCGCAAAACTGTATTATCATATAAAAGATGTGCGAATAAAGCAGCGTTTCCATTCAGAAAGAACAAAATCATCACTTCCTGATAAATTGAAGCCAGATATCAACAGTAAAAACAGAATTTGCTGTGGTAGAAGCTGTGTGAATCTTTTCATCATTTAATAAATGACCTGAGCCTCAGAAGGCAATCCTGGCATGCAGTGAACGCGCAGTGGCGTTTGAAGGCTTGAGACGCGGAGAACAGACACTCTTGACAGTTCTGGAGGTAATTGATAACACAATAACACTAAAACTGAAATGGTTCAGGGTTTTAAAATGACCAAAACAACATTTCAGTTGTTTAACAGTGCCCTCAGCCTGCTGGTTTGTCCATTCACACACATTTTTATCTTCACATGATCACTTATAACAAAATCACATGACCTTTTTTTAATGCGCATACTGGAATTTGTTCAGTAGAAGTGTTTCCAACACAGTTTATGCGCATCTTATCGAATAAAGTTTGTCCTACTCGGTTATGTGCATTCATTTTTTTAATGCGCATCTTGGCGTTTCATCAATCGTTTTTTATGCGTATCTCCAAAACGTGCATAAAAATAGGTGGGTGGAAACTTAGCCATTGTCCCACAATCTTGAGCCAAACATTTGATGTTACAGTATAAACAGCAGAGCTATTAAAGCCAATAAGATTTCACAGTGGGCGGGGCCATTACACGTGACACCACTGAAATATAAATCTAGCAACTGAAAAAAGTTGTCTCAAGTGATGCACTATACACTACTCGCTATACAGCATCTTTACCACTACTGTGCTGAACCATTCTAAGAACAGTCAAGTAGTTTTCCAGTTGTGTTTCCATGTAAGCCTGGAATAAACAAACCAATTTCGGCACGGTTAGAGGTTGATCACAACTTGCTTTTTGTGTTGAGAGGTGCCTTTTTTGAATGATTTACTAACAACCATAAGCATTTTGTGAGCTGCTTATGCACTCTGCACTCCTCCCGTTTTATAAGAATAAGCACGTTACGTCAGTCGTGTCTTTTCATTCTCCAATCAAATGAAAGCAGAGGTGGGGTTTCCATTGAGGTGACAGCAGTGTTTGTGTTGTCAAGACGACACCGGAGACTTTTGAAGATGGAGGAAAAACTAGAGGTTGCTGTTTTGAGTTAATCGGAGCTGTATCACTTCACAAATCTTGAATTTCAAAAGATACAATTCTAACAATATCAACAACAACACTCCCGCAAAATACGCAGCCGATTCAATCGTTGCCTAGCGACATAAAAAGCAGACCGCATTTCTTTTTTTTTTCTTGTCAACAAAAAAAGGCAGTTTGGTGCGCCTCACGTTTTCAGAATGGAAAAGCGTGTTCGGTGTGATCAGCCCCTTAGACAACCATGCTGGACAGGTATAGCGTGTGTGTACATGGCTTCACCGTTATGTTGCCTGGCTGCTAGTGTCGCCAAAACTGGATAGGTGGAGGTAGACTATTTATTTACTTATAGTTATTCAACAAAGTGAATTCATTCATTCATTCATTTTCTTTTCGGCTTAGTCCCCTTATTAATCTGGGGTCGCCATAGCGGAATGAACCGCTAACTTATCCAGCACGTTTTAAGCAGCAGATGTCCTTCCAGCTGCAACCCATCTCTGGGAAACATCCATACACATTCATTCATACACATACACTACAGACAATTGAGCCTACCCAATTCACCTGTACCACATGTCTTTGGACTGTGGGGGAAACCAGAGCACCTGGAGGAAACCCAGGTGAATGCAGGGAGAACATGCAAACTCCACACAGAAACACCAAATGACCCAGTTGAGGCTCGAACCAGCGACCTTCTTGCTGTAAGGCGACAGCACTACCTACTGCGCCACTGCATTGTCAACAAAGAAGAAAAAAATAGTGTCAAATAAAGAAATCTTCCATACGCTTGTTACGTTACAATTACATGTTACCGAAGACGACAACTGATGCAATTGTATTACATTTAGATTAGTTTTGTTATCAGCACTACAGTGGAAAATGAAACGTTGTTTCGGTGCTGAATGGCCCAGATCAGCATAGAATGTAATAGTTAAGAAAACTGAACTGTTTGGGCCAATAGTGGAAAAGCGTCGTATATATTTGAGCATAAGGTAATTAACATTAGAGTCTCTTCCACTACGAAAAGAAAAGCTGTCCACAACATTCCAAAAACATTCCACGCTACATAAGCAAAATTGGGAGCACCCAACATCCTGTTTGCTCATTGCAGAAGGCTGGATCTAAGGGAACGGGTGACACATTGTTTAATAGACACTGGTTAATACTTCATGCCTGATATCTATATCTATATCTATGTTTTAAAGTGAAATATGAATAAATGCCTTGTTTTTCTATACCTTTCTTTCAACACTTGTAAGAACACTTGTATTAGATAAAAAGTAAGCAGTTTTTTGTGTCTTTTTGAATGCATTCCATCACAACGGCAATCCATTTCTCTGAAATGCCTATGTTTAGACTCATTTATACCTACAGAATTGTACACAAATAAAATTCCCTAAAGGGATAGTTCACTCAAAACTGAATATTCTGTCATCATTTACTCACCCTTCACTTGATCCAAACCTCTTTGACTTTCTTCTGTTAAACACAAAGGAAGATATTTTGAAGAAAGCTGGAAACCAGAAACCGTTTACTTCCATAGAATTTGTTTCATACTATGGATGCCAATGCTTTCAGCTTTCTTCAAACTATCTTCTTTTGTGTTTGACAGAATGAAGAAATTCTTAACGTTTTGGAGCCACTTGAGGGTTGTTGATTCATTTTTGTGTGAAGGATCCCTTTTAAGGACTCACTGAACAAGTGTTATATCTGAGAATTCTTCTTGTCCTAAACATACACAGACGAGCAGATAAGGAACAATCAGACGCGTCTTAAATTATCTCGAAATGTATGTTTTAGGCTCTGTTGTGTCTTGTGTGAGAAGCAGACTAGAGGCTAAATCAAATGAACATGTATAAGTGTGTTTATGTGTTTAATCCACATCATTAAATGAGCTCCTGAATGTGCACGGTACAATAAAAGGCAGACTGACCTTTGACACGCCACAGATAACACAGCCAAACACACACACAAAGGCCCTTACACACAGTCCTCTATATGGTAAATACTACTCGGAGTACTTCCGTCTGTAAAATGTGGTTCATCTAAGTGTGCGTGTGTGTGTGTTAACTCATTAGACTTTAAAATAAGCAGAGTGCACAACCCCTTAATTTAAGAGGTTAAAGAAACATCTTATCGCACAGACAGTTGCGCTCATAAGTTTACACACTAGCAGAATAAATAAGAGTATTCATAAATATTGTATTTTATTTATTGTATCCTGAGGATGCTATTTGCCATAGCATAAATTTGCATATACTCAATTAGACAACATATTAATTACAATTACACAAATGACTCTGTTCAAGAGTTGAAATAACACAATGTCTGTTGCTCTTTCAGCATCAGTAATACAATGTAGCTCCTGCAGATCATCTTCTACTCCCTATTGCCCTGACCAATCAAGTTCACACGTAAAGCAACCCTGGCTGAACCCAAAAATCTGTTAAAGTTTAATCTGTGATAAATATCTTTTGTAATTCTGGCCTGGAGGGATCAATCAAGAATAGGACTGATCCACCGTTTCCGTTATTTCTAACAGTTTGCCTCAATTTAATATAGTGCTCCTATATCACTTTTGAAGCTAGAGAGTAAGGCTATATTCAGTTAAAGTATGGATGCACAATGTATCGTTTCAGCATTGATATCGCAATGTGATCATTTGCAATAGCATAATATGCAATTTTGAGTCTTGATTATAATTGATCATTTGCATGTGTTTTGAGGCCTGTGACAGTATTTTATGTGTAACATCATGTAATGATTCATTTTATTACACAATGAAGACTATGCAGTATTAGTTTACATTTCATTATTCAATTTCTGTACACAACCTGAAAAAAGTCTTGTCACCTATCCAAGTTTTAGGGACAACAAATAACTCTTCTAGTTGATCATTTAGTATCATATTAGAGGCAAAAGCCTCCAGATTACGCTTATTTTACCAAAATAAAATATGATCATACCTTGATTTTTTATTATTTAGTTAGGACAGTAAGGTTTGACTTTGCTTAGACTAAAGTCTTGTCACTTAACAGAAATAATGTACAGTATAGAATATAAAGTCATGGTGCAGTTAAAAAGGAACTAATATTGTGTATGACTTAAAAGAGCTTGGGGGACTGCATCCACACATCTCTGCAATAACTTATTAATAAATTCATTTGGGATGGCACAGAAAGCGTTCTTGCAGGACTCCCAGAGTCTATCAAGATTCTTTGGATTCATCTTCAATGCCATCTTACCCCAGACATGCTCAATGATATTCATGTTTGGAGACTGGGCTGGTCAATCCTGGAGCACCTTGACCTTCTTTGCTTTCAGGAACTTCGATGTGGAGGCTGAAGTATATGAGGAGGAGCGCTATCCTGCTGAAGAATTCAGAGGTTGTGGTTTTCTCCTGTGGTTTGTAAGGTAATGGGCAACACAAATGTTTTGATACCTCAGGCTGTTGATGTTGCCATCCACTCTGCATCTCTTGCATGCCCCATACTAAACGTAACCCCAACCAGAATTTTTCCTTCACCAAACTTAACTGATTTCTGTGAGAATCTTGAGAAACTTCTGCCACTTTTTCAAACGATCAACTAGAAGTCAAGTTATTATTTGTTGCTCTTACAACTTGGATGGACAACAAGACTTGTGTCAGGTAGTTTATATACGAATACTGTTAAGACTCTTATGGAAACAAAAAAACACTGTTTATTTCATGTGTACCTTTTCCTTTATTGAATTTATCTATGCTTGAAGATAGTTGATTATACTTTATGCAGATCACATACAGCATATCATCTACATTCTTTGCAAATAGATCACATACAGCATATCACATACATTCTTTCCAAATAGATCTATTCATCTAGTGAAATTGTCATCTAGTCATCTAGTGAAATTGTATTCATATTGCATTATACATTGCAGAATAACAAAACAGTGCAATGTTAGATTTTTCCAATATTGTTCAGCCCTAGTGTAAAGTACTGTATCTAAAAAAGCAGTGGTTTTGAAAACACAAATATGAGCACACATTCCCTTTTAGGTTAACTATTACTTTAAAACACAAAGTATTAATTACTAAACTTCAAAAAACACATTGAAAAAGCCTGTTTTACAAATTAAAAACTCTAATTGCAACATCACAAATCTTTGGTAGAATTGCAAAATACAACTCAGAATTGAAAGAAACTTGCTAATACATCAGAATTTAGGAATTAAAATCCCAGACCTCCACAATATAAGCTTGTTAGACAACTGTAATACTCAGACTACAATTAAATTCAAGCTATTTCTCACAAACCTGAGGAAACAAGACTGAACTCAGAATTCTGCCATTTTATAAATTTTAAAATGTAGTCCACCGGTCCTACTGCACCCAACCCACTCTGAGCTGGGATCGAACTGGTGATTTTTGCTTAGGAGTCAGTTGCTCTAACAAGTAGGCTAAAGACCATGGCCTCTAACATCTGTAGCTAGAGCACCTTTTGAAGACAGAGACGTGCGGTTTACCAGCATAGCACTTCGCTAGCTTGCCTACATTACACTCACCTCCCTAAACCTCACTCCCATCCCAGTTGAGCCCCGACGCGTAAGCCACAGGTCCTACTTCACCCAACCCACGAATAGCTGGAATTGAACTGGATTTTTTTTTGCATGACAGTTGCTCTACCAAGGAGGCTAAAGACCATGGCCTTTAACTTTTGTCGCTAATGCTGAGTTCAGACTGCATGACTTTCAAAGTAGTCGTGTCACAGATGTTTTCACACTGCATGACTATCTGGGCAAGCGTGTTGTCGCTGCTTTGTTTACACTGCAAGATGGATCGGTGACAGGGAGTTTCACACTGCATGACTTCAAAACACGCATATCTTTTGTTATTAAATACGAGAAAGAAGTCTTTAATGGGGTGGAAAATGTACAAATTTGCTCACCTGGCTTTGAAGGGAATTAGCAATTTCTCCTCAACTTTTTTATTTTTTGACCGGGTTAGGTTGTGATATTGCTCGCATGACACGTCAAACAGACACGGAGGCTCATGAGAAATTTACACTAATTTTCCCTCCATTTCTTGGGTCTGAATAAACTGAAAATGAGCGCTTTTAACTTCTCCCTCAACCTCCTGCTGGCCTGCAGGTACCCACACTAGTGGATGCTGCTCTCTGATTGGCTGTTATTTTCAGTCAAAAGTCATTTTACACGGCATGAATCGCCGACAGCTCCAGATATTTAGCACGCCAAATATCTTCAGGGCATCGCCAACTCATTGGTGATTCTCTCAGATCGCGTCTTTGATAGTTGTGTGATTGTGTGATATTTAATCACATATTGTGTGATTATTACTCGCGTAAACGAGCACTGATTTGCCTGTGATTTCAGGCATTTGTCGCAGACTTCTCAAAACCTGTCGACTAGTCAAAATCGGGGCTAAAATCATGCAGTCTGAACGTGACATAAAGCACAGAGAAGTGAGGTTTACCTGCATAGCACTTCGCTAGCTGGGCTTCGTTACACTCACCTCCCTAAACCTCACTCCCATCCTGGACGAACCTTCACGTGTAACCCACTGGTCCTACTGCACCCAACCTGTGCTGAGCTGGGATTGAACTAGCAATTTTTTGCATTGGAATGAGCTGCTCTAACAAGGAGGCTAAAGACCATGGCCTCTAGCTTCTGTAGCGAGAGCAGCTTTTGAGGTCAGAGGAGTAAGGGTTAACTTCATAGCACTTGGCTAGCTGGCCTTCATTATGTAAATCTTTTGTTTATTAGAATATGTCTATTTTTCAGTTTATTTATTTACATTTTAAGGAACAAACTCATTATTTTGAACAGAAAATGGCAAATTATGATATGTAATCTTAAAAATGGGTCTCAAAATTTAAGAATTAGTGTGAAAAATAAAATGCAATGTCCAAATTATACTCGCAACTTCTAAAGGCAAGTTACAGACCTTAGGAAAACATAAAAACATACCTTTTTTCTTCCCCGATAGCCCTTATTTGCTTTAAAAGCCTAAACATATTTTAGATCCTGTGAGCGATATGTAAACATAAGAGCCGGATACATTGGCGCGCACACACAGCTGTATTAAAACTGCATGAGTAACTCTTACTTCGTCGCAAGCTGTTGTTTTGCGATCAATACCAGTCATTCACACTCCAAATCAAGTTTTGGAGAAATTTAGGAATGTTGTGGTTAGCTGGAAAAAATGCATTACCTCACCCCTCCTTTCTCTCCCTCTCTTTTTCTATCTCTCTCTATCAGCTCAAGCTCACTCTCTCCCTCATGAGTTCCTGTCTGTGGGATACAGAGGTTTATAAATAACTCTCAGCCCAGTACAGTGTTTTTGTGAGCGTGTGTGTGTGGTGCCAGTACATGTGAAGATGGAAGGAGCACCCACTGGCTAACGCTAATATAATAAGATATTAATGAGGGAGAAAAAGAGAGAGGAAAGGAACACAAGAGGGGGAGGACAGGAGCGAGCAGAAGAAAGGAGGGAGGAGAAAGAGGGGGCACGGAGAGTCAGCACACGAGGCTTCCGCTGGTTGAGCAACACCGCCTCCTCCTAAACGCTGCTAAATACTCGCTCTCTCTCTCTCTCGCTTGCTCGTCGTCTCCCTCCCTCACTGTTAATGGCAGCCTGTTTAAACACTGACTGAGTGAATGTGTGTGTGTGTGCACTGTAGCGCCTGGGTGCATGTTAAACACAGTCCCTGAAATCCTACTCCAATCCAATAAAGCCTTCAGCAGCCCTGCCAGCAGAGACAATTACTGCACCTCACCCAGAGAGAGAGAGAGAGAACAGGAAGCATGGAGAACGAGAGAGGGAAGACAAAGAGCGGCTCGTCACAATAAGCTGCTCATAATCATCTGTGTATTACTCACATGCTCTTCGGACGTATAAGCTCCTCCCACTGACTTGATGTCACACGCTTAATAAATTGTAGATGTCCATTCATCGTTAAGTGAATATGGTTCTGATGACAAGCAGATTCATTTGCATAGTGTCTCATGTGAACATACATGCATCATATACATGTCTATCTGTATATCTGTATATCTATCTATCTATCTGTCTATCTATCTATCTGTCTATCTATCTATCTATCTATCTATCTATCTATCTATCTATCTATCTATCTATCTGGGCTGGACAATATATATTTTGAGCATCGATAAATATTTTTTTGTTTTTTATAATAATTTTTTAGGACAGTGGAGACTGATAAACAGGAAAGTGTGGGGAGCAGAGATAGGGAAAGGATCGGCAAAGGACCTCGAGCAGGGAATTGAACTCAGGTCACCGAGAGCACTTGGGTGCTATGTGTTGACGCACCAACCATTAGGCTATTGGCGTTGACTATCACAAAGTTTTTATCTCCAATAGTCACATCACAGGATAAGATTATTTATGAAAGACTAACAGATAAAGATATTATCATTTTTTAATTATTCTGTTTTGTTCTATTCTATACCAGAGACGTCCAAAGTAGGGCCTGCGGGCCAAAGTTGGCCCATTGTAACCTTTGATTTGGCCCAGCATCCCAACCGAGAGGAGAGTGAGAATGATGGAGATGGTTGGGGCTAATGCCTTTAACACAGATTGCTAATTCTAATTTGGCATAACATTTATTTGTTAGTACGAAATAAAGCTTTTTTTATTGCTAAGCTATAAGAAAAGCTAACTGAAAAAAAAGTTTCAATTAATGATGTAAATGCATCAGATTTGTATGTAAATACTATTACTCGACAGATAATGGACTATGCGGAAGACATCGGCGAGCAAATCAAGCCAAAAACTAGTGTCATTCTGTTATAAATTAAATTCTTACTGTAATAAGTTCATTGTAAAATGTAAAAATACTATGTATTAGTTAAAATAAAGCAATGTTTTCTAGTCATTTTTAAATATTATTAAATAAATTAAGAAATTACCCATGGCAACTAGATTTACCTTCAGTCCACTAGCCTCAATCAAGCTTGGTTTTTGGCCCTTCATGAGAAAAAGTTTCTGATCTACACAAATTCCCTCATGTGCGTGCACACAGAAATGCAATTCAATGACATCTCATTTAATAATCTAACACAACAGACCCACTACGGGCCTAAATTTACTTTAGGCTTTATGTACATACAAACACCTGTTTTGTAATAAATAAAAAGCGTCTTTTTCGGTGTTTATTGGTTGGCTAGATCTACCGAATTCAGACCAAAATATTTAGACTGAATAATGTCCCATATAAGCTGCAGAGCATGATTATGCATTGAAAATATTAGGAACTATTATAGGGTCAGTCAAATGTGTACTTATATTAACCCATGTGTGCTGTCTGGGATGTTTTCTTTCACTCTTGATTTGGAGTCTTAATTTGGCCACAGCTTTCTCTGTGTTTCAGCAAATGCAATTATATTTTTGGGACAAATCTTATTTTGACACATATTTTGGGAAAATGCTTTGAAGTTTTTCAAAATCTCAACAATACACTCAAATTGACCTTTTCTTTCATTAGTTTTGTGGCTGTTTTGCCCCCATTGACTTCCGTTATAATGACATTTTGTGATTACAAAGCAATAACACCATATAATCATGCATTCTTGATTGTTGCTGGTTTTCCCTGTTGGGAAGATGTAATATTTTTAATTTTACTGTTGATTCTCAGCTGCAGTGCAAAAGATCAGTTTCTGTCTAGCTCTGTGTATGCAACTGTGTAAGAGAGACCTTTGCGCACTTACATTGATATGTCTGAGAAAATCCAAATTAGCCCCTCAGCTCTCAGAACATAGTAAACATAGTAAGAGTATTTACGCACACACACTTTAATCTGCTGGTTACTTCACTGAACTCTACATAAAAGCGAGAAACGTTTTTGCACAGGCCTATCTAAAGGGTTAACGCTGTCAACTGATGATCAACAGTAAAAATGACACGTTTTACCACAAACATTCACAAATGCATGACTACATGGTGGCATAGCTTTGCAATAAAAAATGTCATTATAATGGAGATCAAATCATTATAATAGAAGTTAAAATTACAAATTAAAATACAGATCAGAGCAAATAATTGTGCAAACCCCCATGTAATTTGCACCCTGAACAAACTATAACATGTTTAGTTGGTTGGAAAATAAAAAATATGGTTGGTTTTAAACAAACTGTATGGCTGTGCACCTTGATGTTGATCATCCAGCAGACAAAACACTGCAAAAAAATACTATATTTTGTAAAGATCTGTTGTCGTTAACATCCAATTAAATAAAATGTCTTCTTCACAAGTCTAAAACAAAAACAAAAAAGGCAAAACTATTGACACTATTTAACGTAAGACTTTTAAAACATTAAATTAAAACATTACTCCAGTACTCTAGGTGGCACAATGTACCTTTCAGAAAAGACCAGCAACATCATTTACATCTTTAATCCTTTAATGCCTGAACAAATACTTTTTTTTGCATATATAAATAGCTATTCTGGCTTATTTTGCAACAAAGTGTGTTCATACATAACTAAATTTATTGTATTCATTAAATATTATCTGAAGAAACAATCATTAAATTCAAAAATCAGATATTGTTTAAGTCACATCAAAATATTTTAGCTATCAATAGAATTTATTTGGATTTCATTTATTACCTCATACACTATAAACATTCATATTATACATAACATAAAACTGATTTATATCAATTCATCTTTCTCAATATAATATCATATACAACAAATTTAATGAAGGCCTTGTTAGGGGTAAATGTGATGGTTAAGAAACAGCTGCTGTTCACTTCAATAAAACAAAGGCCGAAACAGGATTGGAAAACATGTTACCGCCATTTATTGAAAAGGTTGAATGTGGTATTATCAGTTTTAACCCAGATCAAGTCTACATCTGCTACATGACATTTAAAGATCCAATTGCTACAGAAACATAATCCACTGACTGCAGATTTCAAAACACTTTTATCGACTGGATAATCAAGGATAATCTCACAAAACATGACATTCTTGTAGACCTCCAAAAAAAGACATATTGATATCACTTAAGTGGTGATCATTGCAGAACTCAGTGGAATGATAGCTTCAGCTTATTACTGACAGCCAGCAGGGGATCAAGAAAATGAAACGTTGGTGGATTTTCCTTAAATTAGCCAAAAAACCCTCAGGTGTACTGTGTTGAATGATGGAAACGATTTAGAAGAAGCTATTCACAATTAACTCTTTCAAGTTCGCCGATTTGTTACTTTCCCAACAACAGGCTAACATAAACAGAACATGGAACTCTTCAGATGCCTTTAACTCAGGGAATGTGTGTTTGTGTACATACAGTGTAAGCTCTAAGTGGCCTCTGCAGTTATATGCTAATGGTGGGTTCGTTTCTAATGGGTAATTAGCATAAACGCTGCAGGTTAAAATCCTCACAAAAATACCTATCCAAATGGCATCCTCAGACTTTGTGGATCCAGATTTTCAGCCCTTTGCACGCTTGGTATTAAGCCGCATTTTTAGTGATCCGATCACAAGCGGTCATCCGAGACATATTATTATTTCCCCCTGGTATTAACACGCATTCAAATGCCTTTATTGTGACCACTTGTGTATGAATTTTGTCATGCCAAATCTAAAATATTTAGTCATGCTTTACATCCCATTGCAGGACCACTCAGTGTTATGTGTTTGAGAGCTTACAAAAGAGAACCAAAGTCTTGGAGCACCAACTGGACATATTAAGATCTAATAAGCCCATGGGAATGTTTTAAGCAGAATGACAGAAGTACAGGGTTAATTATGCAACAGTAAAAGTCTATTCATTTAAGAGCAAGTATGACAACAACGATTGTATGATTGTAATCCTTGTGTTTTGGTACAAGCATGATCATGTATTAGGTCAGAATTCGACCAAATTGTATAAACTCAAAATAGTTTGCATTCAAGCAAGGACAGACTGGCCATTGGGAGCACCAGTACATTTCCCGGTGGCCTGATTGTCAATCTGGCCTGCCATTGTGAATCAGGTCTGACGCCCCCCACCACACACCTGTCTGACTTAGGCCCCGTTTACACTAGTGCGTTTTTGTTTTAAAACAGCATTTTAGCATGAAAACGATCCACGTCCACACTAGCGTTTCATCCAGCGTTTCTGAACCTATCTCTGTGCATACTACTCCACCGAAAACGTATATCACGTGACCATTCGTGCACTCTGGGCATGCGCGTTCAAGTATAAACAGGAAGCATGTGTCTCGTGAAACGCGAGCGATTAGCGAGTGCTCGAACAGTAACTTGTCTCTTGCAAATATATGCAGCTGTTGTAGTAAAAAAGCTAGAGCTTAACTGCAAAATGGCACTTAAAACGGACAATAGTGCAAACTACGCTACCATTTCTGTCCATGTTGTTTACAGCGCAGACTGGTCTGCCGTCTTCCGGTGGCGTTATAGTCATGTGATAGGGGCTTGACGAATAAGGGAAGGTTACACAATGACCCAAAAGCGAATCTCAGTAGCGAATCTCAGCAGCCACCCCTCCGTTTTCAAATGTCTCCGTTTCCCCCCATCCACACTGAGACGGAGCAGCAGCGTTTTAGAATGAAAACGGCCTCTCCAGTGTTTTAAAAACGCTACGTTTTCGGGGCTCGAAAACTTCGGCGTAGTGTGGACGAATGGCGTAACCATAGCAAAACTAGGGCCTTAGTTGGGTTGAATCACACAGAGTTGTCAAAAGTATCGAGATCGGTACCAATCGGTAATGAAATTTAAAGAAAAACGTTAATTTCCCGCCAACATTTGAGCGCTGTTGAGCGTTTACTCAAACACTGCTGATTGGCCATTGTGTTCACATGCTCAACAGAAATGACTGTGATTGGCATTGATGTTCATCGGTTCACCATTCTTCACCGATGTTCACCGAGTGCAAACACAGATACAGTACATGGGCATTGGAGCATTTTTAAGCAGTGTTGATCAGTCGATTCCTCAGCGTGATACTTTTGACTTTTCTCGATGCTTTTGACAACCCTAGACTAGAGTTGTTTTTCCTGTTTGGTGTGGTTCGTTTGGGCAGGTGTGAAGGCAGCAAATCACACTCAAGTGCCCACCTAACAAATGGACAGTCCGAGAACTTCTTGAAGAGGTGATATCGGTACACTTTCAAACTAACACTGGAGTTGATCATCTGTGGTGAGAACATTATTCGAACTCCAACAGCAAAATGTACTGCGTATTTCTGGATTAAACCAACTGCTGTAGTCATCTGCACTGTGTATTATGGGATGAGGGCAGCTGTGCATTTATACTTCTGCATTCTGATCCTGTAGCTCTGAAAATTTCACTGCCGAAACACTAGCTGGCAGTCGGGTTTATCCGTATACGTGTTCCTCTGTGTTAAGTTTATTCACAGTGCTTTGGGTCTAACTTACTGCTGAAGTAGTTTAAACGCACACTCATTTAAGAAAAATGAGAACCAGCAAAATGTACGACAATTTTACTCACTCCTTTCACATTGCCCTCGGCCCTGCTCACACTTGTCACTGCAACGTGTTGTTACATTTTTTGAGAGTTGTGCATCAGGGTTCATGTTAAGACCATCCACACTAACTTGACACGTAAATATATAAATCAGCCTTTACAATGCTATAGCAACAGCTCCACGACATCTCGTGGACAAATGTCTGAAGTGACTTGCGATGCGGATTCGCCATTTGCAGTGCATTAAAACACCGTTTTCAAGCTGCATCTGGCTTCATTCTCAAAATGTATAGTTTTTCAGAGGTGATGCATACAAGGTGCCGTTTACACAGCTAGTGCAGTAGTCTCTCCATACTAACAAGTGTTGTACTGTCTGCCAGTTTTCATTCTTCCTGTTTACTAGTCAATGATGTCACATGACTGCATTTTGAACTGGTTTTGACCAGAGCAATCAGTGTGATGTCAAAAACGCTACACTGTCAAATCAAATGCCGAACCACAGCTGTGAAAACTTCCTTAGACAATTTAAACTAGGGCTGCACAATACTGGAAAAATCAGACATTGCGATATTTTGTTCTGCTGCGATTTATATTGTGATTTGAATATTATTTCACCAGATGATTTGAATAGTTCTGTTTGGATAGATTAAATTGGTTTAGATGAACTGGGATGATCAGTCTTTTTCTATGCTGTGCATCGGCATAAAATGCGAACAATTACAAGCATATATAAATAAAACAAAGCAAAAAAAAAAGTTAAATAAATAGTGGTTTTTAATGTTATGGTTTTCTGGGAAGACTAAGAGTATTGAACTACAGTAATTGATCAAACAAAATGAGATGGTCATTTTTGTATAAATACATGTTTTTTTTTACATAATATTTAATAATTTCTTTATCTTTTAATCTTTACTAAACAATATAATCCTGCGATGCGACTATTAGGGATACACACATTGCGATATCTATGCTCAAACAATGTGATCAGACTAACAAAAACTCTCAATACCTGGTGTAAACAACACCTTGTTGACGTACAGACATGTACGCAAATTACTCAAAGGGTCAAGCACAAAGATACTGAGGACACACAGCGACCAACAGAAATCCAAAATCTTAACTCAAATATGCATATTCAATACTACAAGAGTCATAAAAAGTACATTAGAACAATGTTCAAATTCACCAACATTAATTTAAAAGTACTCTGATGACCAAAGAGATTTCCAATGAGTGTTCTTCCAAAATACAATTTACAATCCCATATGGCCACAGGAAAGAATTTATGAATGGCAGTGAAGCAACGCAACTGATATTGCAGGTTACACCATGTTTCTGTCAAATGAAATCATTTGTCATTGCAACTTGCTACGGTAAACTGAAGCTTGCGATGCTTGTCCCGCCTCAGAGTTCTTTCGATTGGTCCACTGCTTTGGAACTTGATGAATGGCAATGCATGTAAAACTTTAAACTCTTTTGAACTTGACACTGCCTTAAAAATGTTGTGCTCATGTTCAAGGTGCGCAAAAGACGCATGTGTCTACATAGGAAAACAATGGGAAAATAATTCCTTGGAATAGGATAATGCAGCATTTGTATGACTGGCCCCACACAGCACATAGAAGTACCGACTCAGACAGCATTAAGTTTTTGGACGCAGCCCCAGTGATGGGATGAGGACGACAGACACCTCAACACCTCTTCGTTTTTCTGTCGCCCCTTTCATGCCGTTTACCTTCATCTAACGGCAGCAGGAAATGAAAACTTACTTCAGTCATCTTGTTGACCACTTTACAACTCTAATTTCTCTCCCTCCCTCGTTCTTTCCAATTACCCATCTGTTTATGCAAAGCATTTCTCTGTTTATATCTTTCCATCCCTACTTTCGCCATCCCTCCCTCTCTCCAAATGCTCTTTTCTCTGTCTGTCTCTCTTTCTCTATTTTTAGTGTTCCACTGCTTCCTGTTCTTGGAGCCATACCACAGCGAGGGGGAGGGGGCAGAGAGAGAGAGAGAGAGAGAGAGAGAGAGAGAGAGAGAAAAAATGTGGATGGGCGGAGGAAGAAAGGAAGTGAAGAGAGGAGGGGCTTGCGCCTGCTGTCCTCAGTCCTCTGTAAATCAATCCGGCCATTTGCCTGTCCTTTTCCTCTCTCCACCACCTCCCTTTCTCCCTCCATCTCTCTCCTCACATAGAGATCAAGCTGAAAGCAGGAGGAAAGTCATAAAACAGGGGGAGGAGGGTGAGAAAGAGAGAGAGAGAGACACCAAGGAGCAAAAAAAGCGATAGGAATGGAAGGGAGAGAAAGAATGCACAGAGTAAGCAAATATTGTTGAAGCACAAATACTTCACAAATAAAAAATGAAATCTAAAGGGTGTTCTAATTATTAATAGAGAATATTTGGCAAGATTGGGATCTCGAGTAGTTTTCTGAAGGGGGCCATTACAGAAGGTCATGTGCTCGGCATCGTAACATTTATTGAAAAAACACTGAACAGCAAAGCATAAAGGGAAAGAATACATTAAGATAAGGATCATGCCATTGCTACTACCATTGCTAAACAGGTCAGCAGGTAAACACAGGTTTGTGTGTAGCGACGCTAGCAACATCAAGGTCATTGGTTCAAGTCTCAGGAAACGTAAAAACTGACAAGATATATAGCAGCTGATTGTACACTTGAACCCTTTGATCTGTTAAGGCCATGACACACCAAGCCATCGTCAAAGAACCAGCGCGACTAAAGCAGAGTGTGTTGACGAGTTGTATCCGCCATTTCTGGGCCAAAAGCTTGCACTTGAAAAACTAGCATGTGTAAAGTAACGTGTAAACCACACTGTAAAAAAATTATATATATATATATATATAAAGAGTCACGACAGCTATTTTTTTGTCAGTTTGACTGAAGATGTAAACTAAAAAAATTAGACAGCAAGTTTTTTTTTTTTTTTTTTTTTTTTTTTTACAGTGTAGCATGCTGGGTTGCTTCAACTTAAATTGAGGTCAAAGGTAGGTCAAAATTTTTGCTAACACTTTAAGTACAAATTGCCACGATTAATAACTGGCTTATTACCTGCTTACTAATAATATTTAGGCTGTTTATTCGAATTTTTTAAGTATGATCTAATAAGGGGTGCCACGGTGGCATAGTGGGTAGCACGTTCGCCTCACAGCAAGAGGGTCACTGGTTCGAGCCTCGCCTGGGTCAGTTGGCATTTCTGTGTGGAGTTTGCATGTTCTCCCCGTGGTCGTGTGGGTTTCCTCCAGGTGCTCTAGTTTCCCCCACAAGTCCAAAGACATGTGGTACCGGTGAATTGGGTAGGCTAAATTGTCCGTAGTGTATGAGTGTGAATGAGTGTGTAAGGATGTTTATCCGAAATGGGTTGCAGCTGGAAGTGTATCCACTGCGTAAAAACATATGCTGGATAAATTGGCAGTTCATTCCGCTGTGGTGACCCCAGATTACTAAAGGGACCAAGCCAAAAATTAATGAATGAATGATCTAATAAGCAGCAAATTAGTAGTTTATTGGGTTAAAAGTCTAAGTTAAGTGTGTAAATAGCAGAACTTGTACATTAAAATAAAGCATGAGTCATTTTCTTTTAAAATTTAACCCACAATTGGGTTTGTCCATATTTCACTAAAATATTAGCATTTCCTAGAGTAAAATAAGCTATTTTTGGAGGTACTAAAGTCTTTGTTCCTTTTTCAAAAAGAGAAAAAGAAACTACAGATTTTTGAAAACGAATTTACTTATCCCATTTAGCTCATCTCACGTTAACATTCTCAGACTGGCATGATCATCTAAGATGACATTAGATCATCCTTCTGTCTGTGCAGTCTTGAACATTGTTACTCACTTGACTACTGACATCCATTTCTAACAGCTAAACAAAAAATAATAATAAAAAAAACGCACAGAGATATAATCTGTTCTTTGATTTGTAGAATTTGCTCACCCCCAATGAGGGTTAGGCTTAGGGGTGGGGTTAAATATCTGAAATACTAATTCTCAAATATGAACGTACTTCATACACTCTCAGAAATAAAGGTACGTGAGCTGTCACTGGGGTGGTACCTTTTCAAAACGTACACATTTGTTACTAAAGGGTCCATATTAATACCTCAAGGGTCCATATTAGTATCTAAAAAGTACAAAAGTGTTCCTCATAATTCTTAGGTACTAATATATACTTTTGAGGTACCAATATGGACCCTTTAAGTACAAACGTGCACCTTTTGAAAAGATACCACCCCAAGGACAGCTCACGTACCTTTATTTCTGAGAGTGTAGTTTAAAAAGCTTAATAATGACGATATTACTTCATCCATGATAGGTAATAGGCACTACCATGTTAGTCTGGGTTTCAGTGGAGAGCTCAGAAGCTTAACAGAACTTCCACTAAAACGACTTTTGAGCTCACTTGCTGTCAACTCCCTATCATACAGACAAGTCTTTTCATAATCAAATCAATATTCACTCATATATACATAAATCAAATACCGAAGTAAATAGTTTTCTGACACCAGTTCATTAGAGTTGGCCATCACTTGTATAGGAAACCTCACCTAGTCCAGTCCAATGCGCTGATCAAAGGTCAAAGACAAAATTATCGTTATTATTTCAATTACAAATAGGCCTTGTTGGTTTATGGGTTTGCCCCTTGAAGGTGGGATGGGGTGCTTTTGACTCCGTGCCATTCAGGCCAGGGGCAAAGGGGGAGAGAGCAAGAGGAAGAGAGAGAGACACAGAAAGAGTGAGAGAAAGGAGACTCGCCAGCCAGATGGTCTGGTCACCACGGCTGTGTTGTCCCTGCCAGGAGGTGCTTTGATACTGAAGCGTGTGTGTGTCTGTGTGCGTGTGTACAATGGCCTTCTGTGTTATACATGCAGTTCTTTCATGTTTCCTTAAACCTCACGGTCTACACAGAGAAAAAATAATTAGTTGTATGCTTATGCGCATGTATGTACAGGGCTTAACGGTTAGGATGGTTCACTGGACTGGTGCCAGTAGGAATGGGTTTCAGGTCAGTTGACGGACTGTCACCCACGCTATGGGGCCAGTGCTTCCATTACCATGGAAAGAGTCTCGAAAACCAGCAGAGGTTGAAAACTCAAGATTAATTGAAGACTATAGATGATTATAAAGGAAGAAGCTAATTGGGCCCAGTTAACAAGCTTGGTTATTATGTTAATGAATGCTGTTGAAGTCAGAATTATTAGCCCTTCTGAATTATTAGGGCCCCTATATATTTTTGTATATATAATTTCTGTTTAAGGGAAAGAAGATTTTTATTAAACACATTTCTAAACGTAATAGTTTTAATAACTCATTTCTAATAACTGATTTCTTTTATCTTTGCCATGATGACAGTAAATAATATTTTACTAGATATTTTTAGGATACTAGTATTCAGCTTAAAGTGCAGTTTAAAGGCTTAACAAGGTTAAAGGTGCAGTAGGTGATCTAACGAAAACAGTTTTGAGAGCTAAAGTGGCAGTGTGCCATTTCTCCTTTTTTGATTGATATTACAGTAGGTGACCTGCCACGATGCTAACCGGTTAGCATAATATCTTTGAAACAGTCCCTCCCCTGCCATCCAAAGCCATGCCTCCTGAAACACGAATGCGCACATTAAAGATGACAGCAGACAGCGCTCTCTCACGTGCTGTCCTAAAGCGACTACTGTATGCTTAGTGGTTGGCCAGTGGGGTGCAGGAATTACACTTATTACTAAGCCATACTTACAAGCTATTTCAGACCGAATATTCAAAGTAGCATGGTGAACAGTATAGGGAGCGCATCACAGGTCGTCATTGTTCAAAAATTAACCAATGTAAAATATTAATATAAAACCAACTTCACCTCAGTAAAGCAGGCTAAGATCGATGCTGTAAAAGGTCCCTTATGAAAGGTCCTTTATGATTACAGTGGCTGAACAACACTTCTGTGCATATAACCCATTCATAACAACACAATCTACATCAGCTTTGCGTAACTAAACCTATTTTAAAACATAACATTACCTGTCTAACAGAAATACTTCAGCCATGGTGTCGTCCTTCCTCCAGCGTGCAAAAGTAACTCCAATATTGATTCAGGATTTTAAAAAGGTTTGATTCAGCATTTGTTTTTACCATTCTCTCTCTCTCTCTCTCTCTCTCTCTCTCTCGTCTCGTGTACACATGAACGTGCGGAGCAAATGGCAGATTTGGTGAACAGAGGTGCGAAGTTGTACAAATCTACTATACCTGTTGACAGACAGTTTGGGCTACTTATCAGAATTATGGGAATTGTTGGCCAAACAATATTTAATTGGATGAACAATGTTGACTGGATGAGCCCGAATCACTGAAGTTTGAAAGCGGACATTCGCAGCGCATTAACCAATCAGGAGCTTGCTCTTGTAGGGCGTAATTATGACGTATTATATTATGATATATGACGTAAAAATAATTTTAAAATGCTTTTATTCTAGCCAAAATAAACCAAATAATACTTTCTCCAGAAGAAACAATATTATAGTAAATACTGTGAAGAATTCCTTGCTCTGTTAAACATCCTTTGGGAAATATTTAACAATATAATAATAATAATAATAATAATAATAATAATAATAATTCACAGAAGGGCCAATCCTTTTGACTATTCTACATTCATAAACATTACAGTGTATTATATTAAACAATTATGATTATTCATTTTCATTTTCTTTTCGGCTTAGTCCCTTCATTAATCCGGGGTCGCCACAGCGGAATGAACCGCCAACTTATCCAGCATTTGTTTTACGCAGCGGATGCCCTTCCAGCCACAACCCATCCCTGGGAACAATTATGATTATTATTTTTATTATTATTATTATTATTATTATTATTATTATTATTATTATTATTATTATTATTGTTGTTGTGAAATTAATCACTTTGAGCTAGTTTTAATATAACATGTACAAAACTAAAAATAACAAAAAAATTGTATATAAGTAAACTTATTAACATCTGCTAATATTTTTTCACTGGCTCTAACAAAAAACAGTACAGCTAAACTAATTGAATATCTCACAAAATTAGGTAACAGTTGCATAACTAACAATAAACATTTTCTTATTAACAAAAGTTTTCTTTTTTGAGACGACATCATTTACAGTCATTTACTGGTAAAACTCGAGGCATTAATCTGGCAAACATAAAAACGTTGCTGAAAAGGTTTGCAGGGCAGGAAAGATGAAAGTGAAAAGCCTCCTCATTGTTCCTCAAGCCCTAGTGTGTGCACCTGTTACACGGCCATCCTTACACACACATGCGCAACAAAGTGCAGAGAAAGAGAGAAAGAAGCAGCAACAACATCAATATATCACACAAAGACAAGCAGGAAGGAGTCTGTTTTTCCAGATGCTAACGGAAGTATAGTCCGTGACCTCATCTAATTCTCACAAACACACTTCTTTTAGAAAGAGAAAACACACACAAAAATGGACACGCGCACCATCTTTTCATATTTAATGATAAGACACCTGCTGCTCAATATTAAGTCTGGAGTGTGTGTATTTGTGTCTGAATATGTGGATGAGAGCGTGCACCTGTGCATGATTCAGTCTGATAGAGCGTGAGCGTGTGTGTGTGTGTCAGTCTGTCATCTCTAACTGGCTCGCAGTACAACCGAACCAATTGAGCATCAGAGAGGGAAAACAGACACTCTTAAAAAGAGATGCAGATACTTTGGTGCCATCAAGCATCACTGACATATTTTTCCACTCTAGCTACTTTTTTCTCTTTTAAATGTTCCACTTTTCCACATTTCTGTTCCACAAAGCAGTTTTTTTTTTGACTTGGAGCTGGTGGGGGTTTGGTTGGAGGAGAGATGGAAAGGCTACCATGGAAACAAAGCACATCACCGATATGAGCATCCCTGATGGCGCACTGGCGAGGCAATAACTGTGTCCCACTGGCCTCACTTTGAGTGTGTGTGTGTGTGTGTGTTACGGTATGAGGAGGATGTGCTGTGTTATTCAGTATTCTGTGAACAAAGGTTTTTGAAGAGAGCCAGCCGGTGAGAGAGAGCGAGTGCAGACACACGGAGCTGCTCTGGTGTAATTGGCCCCAGTGTAGGTTTGCAGGCGGAGGGCAATTTAAATATTATTGAGCAACTAAGTAGACTCTAATGATGGGCTGGAGGAAGAGAAAGGAAGGAAAAGAGCAGGGCTGCTAACTAATAAATAGAGATCAATAAAAATCGATCGGGAAAATAATTGGGAGTAAATTTCATTAGCGGTTTTGAGTCAGCAATGACGCCTGGAGAAAAAAAACTATTTAAAAAGCGTGTTTTCTGCTATTTTCTTACATTGTAGAAAACGATTGATTGTCGTATTGCAATGCTGGATTTATTTTTTTATATTTTCAATTAAATTCAAGTTTTTAACGCAGTAGTTGGTTTTGTCCAAATTTGACCCAATGCTGGGTTATGACCAGCATTTTTTAGTGTAGGATGTGTCCACTTCATTGTATGAAACTGAAAAAATTAAATAAAATAAATAAGTGTCATTATGTTGTTGTTTTTTGGATATTGCCTTTTATGTGTCAGTTTGAGCTTGACAGGTCTGCAAAAATGCAAATGCATAATGTTTGCAATGGAATTACTCTCTGAAATGAACAAATATGGACAAAACCAACAGTTTAACCTACAGGCAGTGCTTAATTTGTGAATTGTGAGGTCCCAGAACAGATCGGGGGTAACTGATCCGGCATGTTACCAGAGGATGGAGAGGTGTCGTGGACAAAAGTGAAGAGCGGGGTGGGCGGGCGGGCGGATGTGGGTGTCGCGGACGAAAGTGAAGAGGGTTGGGGAGTCACGGAAGAAAGTGAAAGTAAACAGCAGACGGGGGAGGAAGGCGGTTGAGGAGATCAGTAAAATGATGTGTCTGATCAGATTTCAGAAGTGTCGGATCAGATTTCAGAAGTGCCGGATCTGGATCTGGCGTATTCCGGCACAAATTAAGCCCTGCCTACAGGCTTATTTTTTGGGGATGGAGGTGGGGTGTGGGTGGGTGTTTTTTCAGATGAAAAAACTAATAAATGTTCTTCTAAAAAAAAAAAATTCCTCATCCTCTCATGTTTATCTTCAGTTATGTCACTTTAAATGAAAATAATCAATGAAATGTAAATGAAAATAATCTATCCTTTGCCACAAAAGTGCAATTACTGAACCTACAGTACACAAAGGAGCCTGAAAAAATGGCAGATGGTACTTGGAGGTTTTGCATCTTCACTTTTTAACCCAATGTTTGGGGTTGTTCATATTTTATCCAACATTAGTTTAATACAAGCAAGAGTTTACTCTGCCAAAACGTCAAACAATGTCTACATTGACCCTTAAACACTAGTCTGAAGAGTCCGAATTTTGTTGTCAACTGTTGTGTGTATTTATTGTCTCATTTTAAATGTATTTGCTCGGCACTTTTCATGACACAATTCATTTCAATGCAGCTTGACAGAAAAGCATGTTTTGACTTTACAATTCAGAGCAATCTGGTAATCACATGTAAGTTACTGTGTCAACGTAATGCCCATATAGTGGACCTTGTGTTTAAATGTTCATATGGTGGACATACAATGGTATACAGGTAATCACAGTATTCAAGCAAGACGGACATGAATAGTTCAATGGACTGTATTGTGAGCAGGGTTCCCACATCTTGATTAACATCAAATTCAAGGACCTTTCAAGGACTTTTCAGCTCTAATAAACTCAAGTCCAAGGCCTTAATGGGAGGACACATCTTAAATGAAAGCAAGGTTACTTCATGATCCTTTGTACGACATTAAAATTTTTATTTGTCAAAAATAAATATGCAAAAACATGACAAGACATCTATTTTTCATATTTTTCATAAAACTGAACGACCCGCTGGTTAAGTCGTTTCCTGGTCTAAGCTTCTACTAATTTGAATTGAGAAAATATTTATTTATGACCACTATTTATTCATATCACACATTAAAGTGTCAGATATTAGGCATCAATATATATATTGCGATTGCGATTTTCGAAAATAATTAATCGCTTTGTAATTGTTTATTACTACCATTTGTTGAGCCCCCCCATACAGTTTGATAGAGCCCTTGGAGCCGGAAGCCACTTCGTGTGACATCACACTTAACAAGCAGATACCCGGTACATTGTATACTTAATTCCAAAATGATCTGATTATTATTTTTACATGGAATTTATTGAAAATAGCTTAGGGTCGTATAATCATAAGTTTTATGATATATGGATTTGCTTTTAAGTTAACATTGTATCAACCAAGCAAAGCATTTCAACACTACCATATTAAATTAAATATTTGGGCAACAGATTATCAGTAGCTTCATGAACATTGTGGTAACATACAAAAAGTTCCTCACACTGTTTCTCAACACTTAATGTATAAATGTGTGCAACGGCCACATTGTGCTGGCAAACACGGCAGTGACTGCTACATAAAAACTCTGTTACCAGTTTCTTTTACATATTTATCATTTTTGTCTGTGCGACAAAAGGTGAAATACGTAGATGTTAGTTCAACACATTGTTATTAATATAACATTGTTATATTAACGTTGTATAAATGTTTAGGTAAATACGGTAGTTTACTGAAATCTGAAAACTGTATTCCTCATGTTTTTTGTTTTTTTTACCATAGATTTAATACATTAGTTGACCGGATGGAGTAATGTGGATTATTCCCACCAGAAAACGTATAAAAATAAATGCAAAATAAACGCAATCACTCTCCAGAACCTCTATCTATGTACGGTTATTTTCCAAAACTTTCTTAATGGCATTTTGAAAGATTTCAAAGACCCGTGGGAACCCTCTGTGAGAAAAGAGCTGATATTATGCAAAGTGTTTATTCATTCCAAAACAAAAGTTAAGAATCTTCAAAATATTACAATCGGCTGAAATTTACATTGAATATATTGTTTAGATCTCAATAATTTAGAAATGAAACTAAATAAACTAAATCTATTGGATTAAATGCTACCAGATAAAATATAAAAATCACAACCTAAGGAACAGAATAAAAATTATATTAATTTTGATTGAAATTGGGCTATAATATAATAAAATAACCTAATGATTACTACAATAAAATAACTTATGACACAAATCACATTAGTGTCTAAAACACAGCATTATCATATGACCAGTTAAACAAAGTTTACTGTAATATCATTACACTGGTACTTGTTAATAGTGAAAGTGTTCCGCATGTTTTCGAATTGCTGCTTTGTAATATCTATATTTTTTAAACATAACTTATAACACAGTCTGTTCAAAAGAGAACAACGGGCAAGATATGAAATGCATCAAATACATTTATATAAAAAGAAAAACAAACAAATTGCATTTCCATAACCCATGTGGCTCCTTCAAAGTCTGCGTGTGTGTGTCTGTGTGTGTTTGTGTATAGGAAGCGCGACATTAATCCACTATTTTTCAATTCCTGCCAAGCTGCATGTGGACTTTGATGAGGGGTCTCTCTTTACCAGTCAGCGTATGTGCATGAGTTAATGCACATGTGATAGGTACGGTAACCATTTTCCTGTTCAGTGGTTCAGATAAACCCGCATGGCACTGTCGCTCACGTGAACGCTCAAGCTAATTCTAATGCATGCAGATCACAGGCTGAAAGCAGGACCTGCCCTTTTCCCTGCGTTTGTTCGCCCATCAAACATGCGATTACATGTTATAAAGCCTTTATTACATTGTAATAAATAGTAAAAACATGCATTGCGATTCTTTTCGAAATAAAATGTAATTTGACTTAGAAAACGTAATAAAGATTCAAATAAATCTACTTTTTTGTATGCGTATGCACTGGTGGTTATTAAACTAATTTCTAATTTCTCAAAACCAAAAAGAGAACTGCAGCACCTTGACTAATTACAGTATAACACGATCTCTAAGGTCAGCCTGAAAGCTAAACATATTAAGACTAATTCAAGCACACCGCAGCGACAAAGCAGTACACGCACAAGTGAATTACATAAATATTAAACCTAGATAAATAAAAAGTGAATTACAGGTCATTTGTAATGTAAAAAATGCGATAAAAATAAATATTAATTCTAAAACGTTGTGCTTTGATCGTCAAGCACTATTTTCTTTTCATTATTCTGAGTACTCATTGTATGTAACTGATTTGTCTTCACCATTTGTACTCTTCACCATCGACGTTCACGGTTTAATTCAATTCTATATTCATTACATCTAATAAAGAGTTAAAAATTGAAATGATTTAAAGAGAGAGAATTTCTGATCTCGATAGTTTGCATTGTGAATACTAGTTATAATTGTCTCTATACATATAACATAGTGATGGGCAAACCAATAATTTTTCCACAAAAATCTCATCTACTTGCTATTTTTACAAACAGATATTTTGAAGAATGTTGCAATTGATTTCCATTGTTTGGACAAAAATGTATAATAGAAGTCATATAATACAATACAATAGAAGGTTTGTTAAAAACATATTTTCTTGCAGGTTCCAGAATGTCATAAAAGCCTAGAACTAAATAAAGTACAAAAATGTCATGATCAAAACCTTCAGGATGGGAGAGGGAAACATATTATAACAAGCATATTTTAAAAGCAGTTTTAAAGTCTTTTTCAAAGCAAACATGCTTAAAAAAAGGTAATGCAATCTATGACCAATGATTGGACAACAAACAACAAGTTCACTAGTCTACACTACCTGCCAAAAGTCTTGTCGTCTATCCAAGTTTTAGGAAAAAAACTAATAATAACTTGAATTCTAGTTTATCATTTGACATCATATGTTGCTTATTTAAAAGGCAAAGGCCTCTGGATTACGCTTATTTTAGCACAATAAAATATAATCATGCCTTGATTTTTACTTATTTAATTAGGACAGTAAGGTCTGACTTTGCTTAGACAGAAGTCTTGTCACTTAACAGAAATAATGTAGAGTATATAAAGTCATGGTGCAGTTAAAAAGGAATTAATGTTGTGTATGACTCCCATGAGTTGGACAACTGCATCTCTGCAATGATTCAAATAACCTATTAATAAGGCCATCTGGAATGGCGAAGAAAGCATTCTAGCAGTGCTTGCAGAGTTCATCAAGATTCTTTGGATTCATCTTCAATGCCTCTTCCTTAGTCTTACCCCAGACATGCTCAATAATGTTCATGTCTGGTGACTGGGCTGGCCTGTCCTACTATCCTGCTGAAGAATTTGCCCTCTTCTGTGGTTTGTAATGTAATGGGCAACACAAATGTCTTGATCTCAGGCTGTTGTTGCCATTCACTGCAGATCTCTCGCACGCCCCCATGCTGAATATAATCCCAAACCATGATTGTTCCTTCACCAAACTTGACTGATTTCGGTGAGGTCCATGCAGGTTCCAACAGGTATTCAGATGATGATTCCTCAGAAAAATGTACCTTTTGCCGCTTTTCCAAATGATCAACTAGAAGTGAAGTTATTATTTGTTGCTCCTAAAACTAGGATTGACGACAAGATTTTTGTCAGGTAGTGTGCATTTTAGAATGATATCAACTTTCATTTGTGTTTATTTAGGATTATTATTTTATATGCTTTGATTTAAAAACAAAGAAACAAACAATCCAGCAAACAAGCTAAAACAGACCGCTATAAGCTACTTTTTGGACTTTCCTGTAGTGAGTTGTTAAATTTGATGTTCTACAAATACAAACAGTTTAAAAAATTTCTAGTTGTAAAAGAAATAAACAGACAAAAAATATGGTCAGCAGCAGCAGTTCATGAATAAAACAAAACAAAACAAAAAATCTACTGAACTCGGAATGGCTGCAGTTTGCAGAATGAGTGTTTCACTTCTGTTGTAAGTGAACAGATTAAAACTGTTACGTTTGTTTTGAATAGTTGTTCTGAGAGAAAAAAGCACATTGCTTGCAAGTTATTTCAGTGACTCACAGCACTTTGTCGTCACTCTGTGTGTGAATTGGTCAGGTCTAAAAGAAACAGTAGTACTGTAAGAGCAATGACATCAAACACGAGTCTGTATGGATCTGCTAATTATGTGCTAGGAGTTTTGGTTTCTTCATGACATCATGACTGGTGGACCTAATGTGTGGAGTTGAAAAGATGTTTGTTTTTTTTATTACAACACTCAAAACACTAAGGAACACAACAAAACCTGCAGTCAAAAAATATTCTGAAGGAAAGTTCAAGAGGTCTTCTAGGAAAGCGTCAACGTGCAAAAACAACCTCTTGATTAACATAATTAACCAGAAGTGATCAAATGAAATGAGTAAGTGAAAGCAGAGGAAAGAAGGGCTACGTACTGATGACTCATCTGTGTGTGTATGTGTGTGTGTGTGAGGGAGATAAAAGGATGGAGCTGTATCCCAGACAGCCTCTCTGTTTGTTGGACCAATTAGGGAGCGCTAAGAGAACCTAATCTAATCACAGAGGCGGTCCCAGCTGCTGTTTACACACACACACACACACACACACACGCACACACACACAGGGTTAGAAAAGACAGCGCATAACCTTCATGTTTGGACCCTAGGTGATCAAAACACCTGTATTTTTCATCATTCAGTTCATGTCAGATCAACTCACTCTTTCCTGCTTAAGCAACTCTTGATCCACACAACTCTTAAGTTTTGTAAATCTTCATGAAGTATTCTGAGCATGATAGTAAACATTCAGCTTCTTGACCTTCTTGTGCATCCAACTAAAAGAAATAGCTTTACCCAAAAGAAAAAATATATATTATAGGAGATGTGTTGAATATATCGCCACTCCATTAAACATCACCTGGGAAGTATTTGAAAAAGAATGAAAAATTCACAGGAGGGCTAATAATTTTGCTTTCCGTTGTACATTTACATTATTTATACATGTTTAAAAGTTCTTTACTGGCATCGATGGTTCCATCAAGAACCTTTACAATCTATTGTCTTTCGACTGAATAAAAGATTTTTAAAAATACTCTTCACACGAAGAAATTATTTTTAAGAACTGAAAGTTCACTGAAAGGTTCCTTGCATAAAAAACCCCTTAAAAGCTCTATTTTGTAACAGTTTCAATAAGTACATTAACTGGTTGAGTTGAGAAGTCAAATTTACATTTATTCATTTAGCAGCCTCTTTTCTCCAGAACCGTTTAGAAATGAAGCAGAAGCACAAGCAAATTAGATCAGAAGTGTGAGTGAAATTTGTGATTTCTCAGGTAGGACGAATAAAGGGCTTTCACTGCAGAGAGGCACTTTTGTAGTTCCTAGAACTACTGGCGTTAGTAAAATCCTTTTGGGGCAACAAAATTAGCACACATTTCTGGTATAGTTTGATTTGAGCCTACCTTGAGTTTATGTATGTGCTGACTGAGCAAATGCATGCCATATGAAACACCTGCAAAGTATTGCAGTGCCCAAAAACAAATATCCAAACACTGATGATGTGGTTCAACATGTTTGTTAGTTAGGGTGTACTCACACTAGGCTATCCAAACTGGCACGTTTGACCCCCATTTCCTGGTTTGTTTTACAGGTGTGAGTGCTCTGAATCGGGCTCAGGAACTGTTCAGTTGGCCGGCCCTGGCCCGGTTGGAAGAGGTGTGCCAGAGTGCTGTTCAGTTAAGCTTTACGCTTGTAGAGTAAGAGCAAAGCGCACCTGAGTGCAACTCGACGTCCCAACGTCACTTTTAAGAGACAATTTCATCTTGATTAATTAATCATTCATATTTTTTCTACATCTAAATCTCACTTCCATTATCATAAAACCCATGACATGCAATGAAAACACAGATTCATTTACAGTGTCCTCCATCCTCCACTTGGAACATTCAAAGCTGATGTATCAATGCTTGAGCAAGTGGATCGAGCATCTACATCTGCAGTTTTCATCAGTTGATGACTTTGCTGTCTAAGCACAAGACACATGCATTAGTTTATATCTGTATTTTTTATTTTAAAAAGCAATGGCACGAAAAAGACGTTTCTGCATGTGCATGAGTGAACACATTCTTATCTGGGAAAGAATATCCCATGTCTCAATGAATTTAAATCTCTTGGCTTTTACAACAATAGGCTGCAATGTAGTGGTATCTTTTTAATAAACAAATTTTTTTAATGTGAATACTGACACATCGACTGTACCAAGACGGCCTACACACCAAAGTGCCTGGACAAGTCAAATGGGCCACCTTCGTCCACATAAGTTGAAAGCTTATGGTCAAAAGATCATTTAGTCAAGTGTTGTGTTTGACAGAATAGAGAAATTCTTAAAACCCCAACTTGATATTAATATTCAAAGTAATATTGTGGTCCCTTGCTCAGGTAACTCCCTCAGTCTATGATCAAACTTGCCATTTTAGGCTACATTTACATAGACAAAAAAAATATTTCCCTTGTATTTAAGAAAGGCTTACAGTTACATGGCAATGTTAGTATGTGAAAACGACCAAAAACACTATGTTACATATGCCAGCCCAGTGTAAGATGCCTCGTGTAAGATGCGTCTCTTCTATTGCTTGTAGTGTGAAGCATTGGCAAATACTTTAGCAGCAACAACAATAATGCTACCACATACTCCTCCATTGTTGTGTGTTTGCTTGCGTTTACTTTTAATCCACATCTTCCTAAATATGTACCATCCACATCCATGACATAGTTTTCAAAAACTCTCATCTTCTGGTGTTTACGATGATGCCGGTGCTTAAAAAAACTGAAATCAGTTTTCAGATTTATGCGTTTCAGTTCCAAAAAAAACATCGTCATATATAAACAGAAAAAAAAAGTTGGCAAAAGGCAAAAAAAGTTCCTTGTTTTTGGTTGAAAGCATTATGTAAAGGCCTCTTAGAACTCTCCTGTTTTCAACACACATGACTGAAGGTATCTTGATAGAATAAAGGAGTTTGTAAGAATAAAAAAGGTAAATTGAGGCCCTGTTTACAGTAGTGCGTTTTAGTTTTAAAACGGCGTTTTAGCATGAAAACGATCCGCGTCCACACTAGCGTTTCACCCAGCGTTTCTGAACATGCGAGCGATTAGCGAGTGCTCAAACAATAGCTTGCCTCTTGCGAATATATGTAGCTGTTTTAGTAAAAAAGGCAGAGTTTAACTGCACAATAGCACCTAAAACGGAAAACAATTAAGACTGGTCTGCCTTCTTCCGGAGGCGTAATAGTCATGTGACAGGGGCTGGACGAATAAGGGAAGGTTATGCAATCACCCAAAAGCCCTAATCTAGTAGCGAATCTCAGCAGCCACGCCTCCGTTTTCAAATGTCTCCGTTTCCCTCCATCCACACTGAGACAGAGCAGCAGCGTTTTAGAATGAAAACGGCCTCTTAAGCATTTCCAAAACGCTCCGTTTTCACAGCTCGAAAACGCCGGCGTAGTGTGGACGGATGGCGTAACCGTAGCAAAACTTATGCGTTTTAAAACGAAAACGCATTAGTGTAAACGGGGCCTAAGTTTTGTTATGTTCTGATGATGACCATTAAAGTGGGTGGCTTAACCTGCTCTGGCAAGTAGTTTAACTGTGAGTAAAGGCTCTTCTCCTCCGGGTGCTCCGGTTTCCCCCACAGTCCAAAGACATGCGGTACAGGTGAATTGGGTAAGCTAAATTGTCCATAGTGTATGTGTGTGAATGAGAATGTATGAATGTGTTTCCCAGAGATGGGTTGTGGCTGGAAGGGCATCCGCTGCGTAAAACAAATGCCGGATAAGTTGGCGGTTCATTCCGCTGTGGCGACCCCGGATTAATAAAGGGACTAAGCCGAAAAGAAAATGAATGAATGAATGAATAAAGGCTCTTCTCTTTCACACCTATTTTCCGAGGGAAAAACACAGATGCTCTTTTATTAAATGTCAATGCCACACACATTTACGCACAAACACACTGACTTGTGCAAGAAAGCCATGCAAGTGAAGCGCAATAGCTAACAGCAGTACTATTCATCAACTGTGCCACAAATAGAACAAAGTAATTAGACTGCAGTTGAATATGTTGTATCAGAGAGAGACTTGAGAGAGCGAGAGAACCCTGTTGTCGCAGAAAGAAGGGAGCAATGAGGCCTAAACGTCACTAAAAGCTGCCCGGCATTGTACTGAATGGTGCTTAGAGGAGAAGAGCGAAAGAACAGGAGAGTTTCTTTTAATATGTTCAGAGAGCTCTTCTTAAGTCAGCATGATAGTATTGATTCGTCCTCCTGTTTGTGCGAGAGTACGTTTGTGTAAGCTCCAAATACACCCCAGTCTGTAATCTGCACAAATCACAGTTATCACTGCACTGGTGACTGTGTTTAAAGGTCAAAGGCGTGACTTCACACCCACACAAGCGGAACCTGAAGTCTTTCAGGGAGTAATCCAAATCACGAGTAGTGAAAGACTGATACACTGGAGGTTATTTAACTATTTCCAGATTACAGACATCGGCCAAAGCCATCAACAGCACAAAAAATATTCTACCCAAACGTTATCAGCCTGTCCTACAAGGCTGTCTGGAATACTTTCTGATTGGTCAATCACGACATTGCGAAGTGTGTTATTCCCAGATAACAACTGCTGAAAGTAATAACTACATCCATCACTGAAAACATTCACACCTACATCCTTTTCTGAGTCTGCACTTTTTTGAGTGTTTGGCGCCATCTTGTGACTGAATAATGTTCGTTAGTGTATGCTCCACTCAGCGGTTTTTGTTTCTAATAGCTTTGCATTTAATTACAGAATTAAACTATTTCAGCTCAGAACAATGCGGTCTAATTTTTGTTGTCGCAAGTAGCTGTGAAATAAGTGAGATAAAGTAAATCCAGGTGGTTATAATAGCAGAATAAATTATATATAAAAGCCCATCGTTCAGAATTAAAAAAAAAATTATTATAAAGAATCTTCAAAGTTTTAAATGACAAATCTTTGCCTTTGCACACACATAGACATTTTTCACAATATAAGGAAATGTGCTGCAACAAATATTTCAAAGTTAATGATATAATGGAATTAATGTCAAACACACGGCACTTAAAGGTGCACCCTTTAAGGCAAAGTTTGAAACCCAGTGGTTGAACTAGGTATTGCGCTCCTGGATCAAAACAAACACAAGTGCAGGTTGCCAGATTGAGGACAGGAGCAAGTGAGTTTTTGTCCTAACCAACACCTCAAATTGATATTAGAAATGGCTTCTATTTCTCACAGGTGAACAACAGAAAACTGACAATGATTACCTCAGGTAAACCTCTTATGCTTTATTCAGTGATAAACGCTAACAATGTGGGTTTGAATGGCATTTTACATGACATTTATTGCCATACTACTGAAAGCAGCAGCAGATAGTTCACCTCAGATCTTAAAAATAAACCATTTGAAATTAAACTTTATAGAACAAAACACGTATCAGTGATTCAGCATGTACATTTAATAATGTTAAAGAGGGTTAATTTGTATTAAATAGATCTAACCATCTAACCATAATAAATAATAACACATAATAAATCTAACCATTTCGTGAGTGAGTGCATATTCTGTGCTTCTAAATGGCTGTCTTTAAATTTCTGTCGTGTTACGTCTTGTGCAAAATCTCATTAAGAAGGGTGTTGTTAGGACATGGGGTTACAATGTAACCTGCTTAACCTATGTCTACGATCGCAATATTTCTATAATTTGATAATTAATAATCTCATGTGGAACTTAATCTGCGTCTCATTCAGAGTTCAAGAGTTTAAACTGACCAGACTTTCAAATAAATCGAAACGTAACTGAGGCGTGAGCTGTAAAGTCACAGCCCTAAAATGGAAAAGGGGCAGGAATTAGCAGCAGCTCATTTGCATTTAAAGTGACACATTCTTTTGTTATGCTTTTCTTCCCTTTACAAAGATTAAATAAATCAAGTCATGTTTATTATTACATTCCAATACATGTAACATTAAATTTTTGATGTGTGTTGGGCATCAGGGTTCACAGCAAGAAGGTTGCGGGTTCGAGTCTCGGCTGGGTCAGTGGGCATTTCTGTGTGGAGTTTGCATGTTCTCCCCGTGTTCGCGTAGGTTTCCTCCAGGTGCTCCGGTTTCCCCCACAAGTCCACAGACATGGTATAGGTGAATTAGGTAAGCTAAATTGTAGTGTATGAGTGTGTATGGAAGTTTCCCAGTGATGGGTTGCAGCTGGAAGGGCATCCGCTGCGTAAAACCTATGCTGGATAAGTTGGCGGTTCATTCTGCTGTGGCGACCCCAGATTAATAAAGGCACTAAGCCGAAAAGAAAATGAATGAAGGAATGGGGATTTGTGTGTTTTGATTTATATTTTTTTCTGTTCATTCATGTTTTAATTACATTATTGTGTAACTGATTTAGTCAGGCAATCTTTGACTTTCAAAAGTTTAACAATGTGACTTCAAAAATACCAGAAACTGTTAACTGCAGGATATTTATGTGGTGTAAGTACAACATTTACAACACTATAATACACCAAAGTGACTAATAAAGGTTTTCTTATTAAAGAATTTTCAAAATAAGATTAAAAAAATTGTCAGATATTCATTTTTGGTTATCAATTAACTACAAACGGAATCATTGTTACAAAAAAAAGCCAACTGCAAACACTGTCCTGGTCCCACAAAGGTCCTCTACGGTTTAGCCTCTTATTGGCCTCCGGGGACATGGGGCCCACCCGTTAAAAATTTAGTCGAATCCCTTATGCATTGGTGGCCACAACTACTCCATTGTGACCCGATTCAACCTCTCAGCCCCAACTGAGTAAAGTTCACAGAGGAGTTCTGAACATCTTTCTAAAGGGTGTAAAAAGTGTGGATGAGCAATAGAAGAAAAACACTGGAGGGTTGAAGCAAGTTCCTCACACACACACACACACACGCAAAAGAACATTCTCATCCGAGCGAGTGAATCACAATGCTCTCCACACAAGCAAGACACCTGAGCCCTGAGAAAGGGGGAGGAGGAGGAGGAAAGAGTGAGAGAAATAATGATTTTTTTTCTCTTTTAAAGCAATGCAAATTGTTGCTGTGGAGAAGCGGAGTTGAGCTTCACCGTGTCTGATAATGACAAATAGCGCCCCATGGGCTCCGATCAACAACCTATCATAACGTCCGAAAAAATAAATCCATCTCATTTACGAGTACAAAAAACTCAATTCCAGGAGTGCCCGCGACACACACCTCTGCTCTGGACGAATGACAGGGACTGTACTCAGGTGGTCGCCTGCTCCGCGCTTACCCACAATGCCAGGCGTTGGCTCTGAAGTCACATTTGGTTGGGTAGAGGAGTAATGGCAGGCTTGAGCGAATGTATTACGATGGCAAATGACAACATTAACATATAAATGACTTCCTACCAAACACATCTGCTAATGTGTGGTTAGTGCCAGCGACACACACACACACACACACACACACACACACACACACACACACACAATATGACTGTATATTCGCGTCTAAACGTGACTGTCATAGCATGGACAAGGTTGTGTGCGTCTGTGTGTGTGTGTGTGTGTGTGTGTGTGTGTAGTCTTGTTTACTGACAGAGCGTGTGGGTGCCGTGTGCGTGCGATGGCTCACTGCAATGATTGTCCAATGTCACAATCATCATGTCGCTTAAAACACACCCAGCCACACGCACACACACATGCACCCTCCCGCTCTGAGTGTGTCAGGAGAGAGACTGGTTTGGACAGGAAACAGCATGTCCAGATTGCCCCTGAGACAGGAAAGGGATTGGGTGTCGTGTCTGTTTCAGCACTCAGCGACGCTGCAGAGAAACACTCTTGTTGCTTTAATACAATAGGAATCAACTTTAAAATAAAAATGCCATCACTGAAACTCATGTTGTTCACAGAACTTGTATAAAGTTCTTTCTTTGAATTTTGAAAGAACATCTTGGCTACTGTTTTCATACGCTAGAAAAGCTCCATTGTGTTGTACAATCAGCGGCCACTTTATTAGGTACAGCTTACTGGTACCAGGTTGGATCCCTTTTGCCTTCAGAACTGCTTTAATCCTTCGTGGCATAGATTCAACAAAGTACTGGAAATATTCCTCAGGGATTTTGGTCCATATTGACATGATAGCATCATGCAGTTGCGGTAGATTTGTCGGCTTCACACCCATGATGCGAATCTCCTATTCCACCACATCCCAAAAGTCCTCTGAGTGTGGAGGCCATTTGAGTACAGTGAACTCATTATCATGTTCAAGAAACCAGTCTGAGATGATTTTCACTTTATTACATGGTACGTTATCCTGCGGGAAGTATCCATCAGAAGATGGGTACACTGTGGTCATAAAAGGATAGACATGGTCAGCAACAATACTCAGGTAGGCTGTGGCATTGACACGATGCTCAATTGGTACTAATGGGCCCAAAGTGTGGCAAGAAAATATTCCCCACACCATTACACCACCACTACCGCCAGCCTGAACCACTGATAAAAGGCAGGAGGGATTCATGTTTTCATGTTGTTGAAGCCAAATTCTGACCCTACCATTCGAATGTGGCAGCAGAAATCAAGACTCATCAGACCAGGCAACTTTTTTTCAATCATCTATTGTCCAATTTTGCTGAGCCTGTGTGAATTGTAGCCTCAGTTTCCTGTTCTTAGCTGACAAAGAGTGGCACACATGGTCTTCTGCATACCTCGGTTGTAACGGGTGGTTATTTGAGTTACTGTTGCCTTTCTATCAGCTGGAACCAGTCTGGCCTTTCTCCTCTGACCTCTGGCATCAACAAGGCATTTGACCCCACAGAACTGCCGCTCACTGGATATTTTCTCTTTTTCGGACCATTCTCTGTAAACCCTAGAGATGGTTGTGCGTGAAAATCTCAGTAGATCAGCAGTTTCTGAAATACTCTGAAATACAGCCTGTCTGGCACAAACAACCATGCCACATTCAAAGTCACTTAAATCACCTTTCTTCGCAGTTGGACAGGTGTACCTGTATTTTATGTTATGTTATTATCATCGCTTTCTGTATGAAAAAAAGACTGAAGTGTGAGTTGATTTGATTTAGGCTTGGGATTTGGCAGATTACACAAATCAATCAGATCTCACTAGGATACTGCAAATACACGTCAAAAAAAAGACTCAGGAAATAAAACAGAGAATGCATTTATCGATTTAACGTAACCAATAAATCACACAACTACAGAATCATCCCACAGAAGGCTCCATTTCAGACACTTGACTGAGTTCTGAGGTGACTTTGGAATAAAAACATATTCCTATACGTGGTATTTTCATGTCATTTCAGATGTAACAGCAACCCAGTCATACATCACAGAGAAGCTACACAAAAAAAAAATAATTGTTCTTGTTTTCATAATAGGACCAATTACATTGTCTGCGTTTTTGGTGTAGCTTGTAGTAAACGCTGCTGTAATGATTTTACTTGCGCACCAGAAGATAAAGATGAAATGCAGTGAACGTATGGTGGCTTTTAGAGGTGGCTCTTTGGGAGCACAGCCACCCAAGACTTCTGGAAGATAACAATACTGAACCACTGCAATGATGGACTTTGAAGCATTTTAGAATGACCAAAACATTTTAAATGTTTTACGACATGTTTGGCATTACTGCGGTCACATTACACCCGTTTGTGTTATCATATCATTCGCTCTGAAACAGCATGCAAGTATGGCTTAGTAATTAGTGTAATTCCTGCAACCCACCGGCCAACAACAAAGCATACAGTAGGTGCTTTAGGACAAAGCGCGTGAGAGAGTGAGACCAGCGATCCTTGCACGCATGGAATACTGCACATTATGCTTGCTACACAACTAAAAGCGTGTTAGATATAATACAGTTTCTTGTTGGGAATTGTAGTATTAAATAGTACTATAATGTTTTCTAACTGGCGATTGACATGATCTAGTGGGTCATCTACTGTCATTTTTACAGTGCCTGTTTGTGATTTCAGGAGGCATCGCTTTGCACATTAGGGGAGGGACTGTGTTTTCAAACCTATTAAGCCAACGGTCAACATTTTGGCAGATCACCTACTGCACCTTAAATGTTTCCATCCTAGTTTATGCACATTTATTCTTTCCGTATAAAAAGTTTATCGTACTCACTAGCGCACAAAAGCGTTTATGCACATTTTCTACATTTACACACATCCTGTCATTTCCATTGAGCAGGTTTAAAAACAATATTCCAAAATGCTAATAAACATCGGTGGATGGACACATAGCTAAGAGTGACACTATGAAAAATGCTGTTTCGCACACAATCGATTTGTGTTGGGACAATATGAAGGAATTAAAGGGCACCTTTGATGAAAATCATCTTTTGGAAACTGTTTGGACAGAACTGTGTGTGTAGGTATATTGTGTCCACAGTCATATTGGGGTGATTGAAAGACAATAAGCCTGATTTCCTGATGTTAAAATAAACGTCACATTTGCAGTGCAAAAATGTTAAATGTGCACGCTGTGTGTGTGTGTCTGTGAACTTTGCAACGACATTGTGTGTGACTCATCATTGCAGAAAGGCTTGAATTAATTCCACAACAAATGCATCAAATAATCATTGGGAAAGCTCTTACTGTAGTATTTCTCACAAAAGTTACATCTGCTTCCTTCATGTCTGTCACTGTGCTGTTTATCTGAAGCAGCTGGCAGGAACAGTGGGTGGGGAAAACTAGCATTGAAGGCACAGGCCACGAAAACAGCTACAAGATGCTCAGAGTTGAAAATCCAACATTCTGAAAGGTATAATAAATAATCTGATGGGTGTTTTGAACCTTTACAGACACATTGTGGAGACACAAAAGACTTGCATTAAATCTTGAAAAAGGGGTAAAATAGGAGCCCTTTAAATTGACTTTTTAGCTGTTTTTAAAAATTATGTGGAATTATGTTATCCAAAAAAATAAACATAAATCAAGAATTGTGATGTTTCAGCTCATTTTAAACACGTCGTTTGAACAAACAGCAAATGTCATTTTTTGAGTGCATCACATTCATTTTTGGATTAACTATTCCTTTCAGATTCAAGCAAAAAAAAAGTTCACATTTGGAAACAGCCCCAGGGCATATAAATTTATTTCTGCATAAGCATCCACCTGTGACAAATGTTATCTTAAACCAATCTAAGGCCAGCTTTAACCCTCGAACAGTCAAATGACGTATGAGACACAGTCCAGTGACCAGCAGAAACCGCTTCCAGCACATCCTAGCGTTATTTCAGTTATGAAAAAAGAAGAAGCTTTTAGACAGAGCTGGTCTGAAAAGAAAAAGAGCGTGAAGGCAACAAAAGGAGTGAAGCTGTTGCCTGAAGCCTGTCCTCTTCCGTGTTTCCTTCAGCTTTGTGTGTCTGTTCCCTCGCTTTTTCCTCTCTCCCTCAGAGCGCCTCCGGGCATGGAGCCCGCCACACGTCACAGAGCCTGGCCGCACAGAGAGAAGCGCACGCGTGTGTGTGTGTGTCACTGTGAGTGTGTGTGTGTGAGAGTGTGTGTGTGTGTGTGTGTGTGTGTGTGGGCTTTGTTCCAGAGCTGTAAGGGCTGTTTACTCACTTGCGCACTCAAGCCTGAGTTCACTCTTTCTTTCTCTCCACACACACACACACACATGCTCTCAATACCACCCATTTCCTGTGAGCCAATCATCTTCCTCCCCAAACTCCTAAACTCTCGCTCTCACCTCACCAACCCATCTGTCTTTCCCTCCGCTGTTGCCGTTGCGTGCGATCTCTCCATCCTTCTACTCGTCCTCCTCCATCACTTATTCATGATCTCTCTCTCTCTCTATGTAAAACACACTCTTGCCTTCTTGCTGTTGTAGCTATTGCCATGGCGATGGGTTTGACTGACGGGTCGTAATTGGCACAGAGGGCTGGTCCTCTTTAAGGGGGTGGGCATTACAATCGGGACCCTTAAAGGGGTAGTTATTATCGCTCGTCGTAAGAGTCCCTTAGCAGAAACAAAGAGCGGAACGGAATTTTTTTTAACGGTGAGGAAACGTTGGTATCAATTATGTATGACGAAAGGTCACCCTCTCTGCTTTTGCCATTGATTAGCGTGAATGATCGTTCGCTCGTTTGCTGATTGTTTGATGTAATTAGCAGACCTGCAACAGTGATTAATATTGTGGGTTGGAAGAATGAATGAACTAGCATGTGTGTGCGCGCGTGTTTATAGAGGGGGGTCGTAACAGAGGAAAGGAGAGGAAAGCGTGTCAGACGGATCTGATTGCAGTGTGAGGTCTTACAATATTAACCAGGACTGTGACACTCGACACACACGTCAGAGCGGCTGCATGTGTGTTCACTCAGACACAAAAGACAGGAGACAGCGGGAAAACAGAGCAAACGCACACCGAGATGAAGCTCAAAATCAAAGGTTCACGTCACATTCAGAGCAAAAGCAAAAGAAAGCAAGCCTTTTTGGTCCAGTAGCATATTTATATAAAACATTACCATTTTTTTCAATGTTTGTAAAATGTAAAAAATAATTCACAGATTTTTTAAATTAAATGATTGCTTTATTTTAAACAGTTTAAATGAACAAAAATGTTGAAAAACAATCAGTTAAATGTCAAATTATTATTTAAATTCGGTTTGATATTTTTAATGTCAGAAAAATGCACAAAAGCGCGCACATCAATCTAAATGGGTGCTCAGCCAAACAGCAAAACGTGCAAAAAAAAAAAAAAATTCAAAAAGGTGGCAACATCAAAGCTCCATAAAATACCAATTTATTAAATTAAAAAGGCTAGCACAAAGCGTGTAACGTTTCGAGCACAGCGGCTCTTTATCGGACATTATTCATCCAAAGACGTGTCACTCGTATAGTTTTGAATGGGAAAAAGTGTAATGTCAATATGGGAAATGAAGCCCCACCTACTAGTACAGGAGCCAATCAGTGATCGCTATAAACTGACTCCGAGGGAGTAGCACAGACCAGATGCAGGGTTCAACACTAAGGATTTTTTCTACTGGCCCAATAGGACCAGTGGCTCAGATGTTTATTTGCCCCGCTGAACTTTTTCACTGGCCCCACCAAAAAAATAAATAAATAAATAAAAAAGTTAATTGGTATTTCTTAGCCACATATTTTAAATAATGTGTGTAAAATAATTTCTAAAATGTTAAGGAAAATATGCAGGTATTTTATTGCAAAACAAAACCTGGCTGACTTAAAAATGACAGCAAAACATCACAAAACTGACATTTTCTTTTAGCCTCATAACTTGATGTTGCCGTCATGTTGTCGTCTCTTCGCTGTGTTGATTTTTACCAGGTTACGGAAAAAAATAACGTGCTCACAACATCCAATCAGAGAAGAGGAACCCAAAAAAGCAATGTTATTTATGACTTCACAGAGAAGGTAGCACTCAAATACTTGAAAGCACAAACTATTTATTGATTTTAAGACTATATATGCATGCAATTGAAATAATCGCAGGCAAATTAAAATTTAGTGACAAAGCAGCACTGGCCTAATCGGGCCAGTAACGATTCTGTCTACTGTCCCGAGCATCTCTCACACTGTCCCCGGGCCATCGGGCAGTCCTTATTGTTGAGCCCTGCGATGGGTGCTTTACAACAGTTTGGTGGTCAACAAACGTGCTGCAATCTTAGCGAATACTTGCTTCGCAGACCTAAGAAATATATCCAAATAAAGTTAGAAATCTGCACTTTAAATGAAACAAGAGCACTTGAAAACAACAGTTTTTTTGGTTTTGTAATCTGTATGAAACGAATGTGTGGTACAGTCAGTCCTGTCAAAGGCACATCACATGACAGCAACTACTCAAATGTGCAAATTTGAAAACAAAGTGTCGCTGACATTTCTGGAGGAGACTCGACCAGACGATCATTATCCAGAGGATGATAATGTGTAGAATGGCTATAAAGGAGGTTGGTGTCGTGATATCGTTCCTTTGGAGTGTGCATGCGCATTAGCTTGGCCAACCTGAAAATATGCTAATTTATTTGATTTGAATGTTTAGAAACTAAACTTATGAGACAGTTGTTTAATTTTATTGATGATTCCAGATATGTTATGTAATCATAAGCTTGGCTAACAGTTTTGGAGAATTTGATGTTTCCCCATTCAGACAGAATGCCCGAGCATACTCCCTGAGAAGCTTTTCAAATTGCTTTTACAACGTGAAGCCTTTTGGATTTTCACTGTAGATACATTTTCTCTGAGAGTTTTATATGAGGAGTTATGAGACTTTAATGTTTAATCAGTTTTTTGGGCCAGATTTCGCTGTACTTTTGTGTTATTTTCTGTTATGTTTTTCTTTATTTGGGTTATATTATTAAGATTAGTTTTCTTATTTTCGTTTTGAATATGTAAGTTGTGTAATTTACTAACGTGTATTTGTCTATTTTTTGATATGAGATAATGGATGAGATCATGTGATCCAGGCGTGTATAAAGAATAACATGCTGTGATGAATCAAAGTCCCTTTAAGGCAAGTCATTTCACTTGGGCCCCTGCTGGAATTCACTCATTAAATATGTTTCCATCATAGCTTATGCACATTTTTTGTCATGGTATAAAAAGTTTATCGTACTCCGTAGCTCACATAAGCTTTTTATGCTAATTTTGATGCACATCTTGCCTTTTCATTAGGCATATTTTAATGTGATATATTAATGCATATTTGATGCGATGTTATACCTTGTAACAGCAATTTATTAAGATCATCGCAACATACAGATCATGCCTCGAATTTTTAACTTTTTTGCTGTATGGGGATGTGTAAAAGCTGATGTTTTGTATGTGAAATTGCATTGTTGACAACACCCACATTTAATATTCCCATGTGGTATATTATTTAAAAAATATGGAGCAGGTTTCAGATCAGCTCCTATAAACGTGTTATGGATAATAGATGTTCTTTTATGTACTAGACGAGGTGAATTTTTGAAACTTTCTTTGATGGTTTCACTTGCAATAATATGCCAATGTTTTAATAGCACTTTATTGATGACATTATAAATGTCATAAACGTATATTTAAATAACTTAAATGTTAAATAAATATTATTTAAATTGGTTACAATAATAAGTATTACAAACTATAATTTGATTTATTTGGCAATTTTGAAACTATTAATACATTAATAATATACAACAAAATAAATTGATAAATGTAAAATACATATTTGAAATTAGCATAATATTGTTCAGAAATATTTAATAATTTAAACAACACATTAATAATATTATTATTAAATGATCAATGTAAATTCACACGTTTTTCCAGCTTATTTTAATTTAACAATGTTTAACCAAGCACAAGAATGCTTTAGTTTACGGCTAAATTCGAAAGATTTTCTCTTTCCAATAATATGAACAAGGATTCCTTTTGATTCGATAATAATAATTTCATTTATGGATTTAAATCCAATAACAAAATCACCAATCCTCACTATAATTGATTTAGAATATCAAAGAGGCAAACTAACAAAACCTCGAATGCACACACACCAATCCCCAACAAAAGCCACATCCAGCATGTTCATAAAGAATAATGATATAATTAGCTGGAGAACTGGATGTTCGTGTTCCCATACGGGCGATTGAAACGCAGAGATTGTCCTCTTCACCTCTCTTCCTGCTCTTTATCTCTTTTCTCTGTCGCACTCGCTCTTCCACCTCCTATCCTGCGCTACAATCTCTCTCTCTCTCTCTCATCCATCCTTTTCATCTGCTCGCTTTCTCACCCTGAAGTGTGTGCAGTGCTGATGGGGGCTGGTAGGGCTTGACTGGGGGGTAGAAACACACACACTCACATCTGTGTCTGGATCTATGGTGACAAGCGGTCAATTGGATGCATTAATGATCAGGAGAGTGTCAAAGGTGTCGTTTGCGCACTGGCTCCAGTTGGGAAGTGTGTGTGTGTGTGTGTGTGTGTGTGTTCACCTGAGTGTGTTTACTGCAGAGAGGAGTGTGAAGTTGATTGTTCCGATGTGGCGAGATGACAGGCTACAGCCCATCTGGCTTTGGGCTCCAAACGCACCCATCACACACACACACACAACACAGCTGCACTTCCCCTGGTTGCCGTCTGCAGCCAATCAGGTGCTGATGTGCCTCTTTGACTTCCTGGTCTCTGTAGACTCTCTTAAAGTGACAGTGCATCACTGAATGAACAAATACACACTGCGGAAACACTAAGGTTCAGTTTAAACCAGCGTGTACTTGGCTGATCAGCTCGCAAGCAATGCTGCTCACACCTGGGGTATAATGGAGTCTCTTTTGACTCCTTTTTATAAATCTAGGAGGGTTGTGGGAGATTTATGTACAGATCTGATTGATTTTACCATATAATATTGCGAAATAAGTGCTGACCATTGACATACTGCAGACTTAAACATATAATATAAACAATTAGATATATATTTTGTGTGTGTGTGTGTGTGTGTGTGTGTGTGTGTGTGTATAGATATAGAAACCTACCTTTTAAGGTCAATATTATTAGACCCTTTAAGCTAATTAATTTTTCAATAGTGTACAGAACAAACCATCATTATACAATAACTTGCCTAATCACCCTAACCTGCCTAGTTAACCTAATTAACCTAGTTAAGCTTTTAAATGTCACTTTAAGCTGTATAGAAGGGTCAGAGATATATATATATACATACATATATATTGGCTAACATTCTGACTCTGTAATAATAAAGAGAAATTGTAAATTATATATGGATTTAATTATCTAAATAAAGAGCAATGTAGGAACATATCATAAATAAAGGGAATAAAAGTAAATGTATTTATTTATTATTTTAAATAAACACAAATAATGCACTTGTACTTGTTTTGACTGAAATTGCATACTTTGTTGCTTTGCATAAAATAAAATGATTAACAGTAAAAATAATTTAATTAAAACTTAATTATGAATATAAAATATTAAACATAAGAAATCTAACTAAAATTAAATAAATTAAATTTTAAAATATCTTAAAATATATTTAATAAATAAATAACAACAAAAAAATTATAAATACAAATACAAATCAAAAATATGTAAAAATATATATTTTTAAAAAATATGAATAAAATTAATGAAATAAAACCAAACAAACAAATAAACCTGTATCTCACAGAATTATTAGCCACCCTGTTAATTTTTTTCCCCCAATTTCTGTCCAAATAGAGAGATTTTTTCAACACATTTCTAAACATAAGTTTTAATAACTCATCACTGATTTATTTTATCTTTGCCATGATGACAGTAAATAATATTTTACTAGATATTTTTCAAGACACTTCTATACAGCTTAAAGTGACATTTAAAGCTTAACTAGGTTAATTAGGTTAACTAGGCAGGTTAGGGTGATTAGGCAAGTTATTGTATAATGATGGTTTGTTTGTAGACTATTGAAAAAAAAATAGTTTAAAGGGGCTAATAATATTGACCTGAAAATGTTTTTTTATAGCCAAAATAAAATAAATAAGACTTTCTTCAAAAGAAAAAATATTATCAGACATACTGTGAAAATTTCTTTGTACTGTTAAACATTTAGGAATTATTCTAAAAAGAAAAAAAAATTAAAAGGGGGGCTAATAATTCTGACTTCAACTGTGTGTGTATGTGTGTATGTGTATGTATATGTATATATATATGTATAAAGTCAAATTAATTAATTTATGTAAAGATGTACATGATATAATAAATATAGGATTTTAATTATTTTCATTTTTTACTTCACTACAAATGATATTTAGAGACTTCAAGGTAACATTCTGTATGGCAAATTATCCTTGTATTCAGAAAAAGCACTGAATACTTTTTCAGAGGCTATGATGAAAGGAGACAATGGAAAATGAAGCAGGGAGCCAGCGCATGTCCAGTAATGTTTAAGAATGAGGTCAGTAGGTGGGTCTTTAGTGCCCGTTTCAACACATTCGACCACATGTATGTTAACACTACAAAAATCAACCAATCAAACGAATTTTATGCCTGGGAGTGGTTCGAGGTGGGCAAGCTCAAAAGGTTTTAGACCCCATTTACACTTGTATTTTTGATCGGATCAACAAAAACATTATGACCAACAACACTAATATGCATTACATTTTATAGAAAAACACACCAGCACACGCAAACTGTGCTCTAGTAGAATATTTAAACAAACACACACCAAATCCTCCTTTGTGCCAGGAAAAAGCTCTCTCTCTGCTCCGCTTGGCATTTGAGAAGCTGCCCGAGGGCATTTAATGACCACGTCACCACACACACACACTCTCTCCGTCAACACAAAAATAAAGCCAGCTGCCAATCAAGTACAGTCGTCTGGCAGACAGACAGGAGTCTTGGCCAATGAGCTGGTCTGTTTGAGGAAAGGAGGCGGGAGGGGGTTTGATTACAGATGCCGTGTCTACTTATGGTGGCGCGTGCATTCACACACTCTCTCTGACCTCCTCTGTTGTTGAGCGGCAACACAACACACGTCCAAAGCTAAACACTGGGGCTGAGGATGGCTGGGGTCACAAACACCTCGCCTTGTAGCCCACCCCCTTCAACAATGAAGCCTCTCCCTGGGGCTCCGCGGCTTCCTCTTGCTCCCTGTCATTCACATGTCCTTTGTCTCCCGAAGACAGAAAGAGAAACATGGGGGGTGGACAGTAGAACAGTCTCTCTTTTAGGACAAATTGCTACACTTGGGCAGCCATCTTGGTGACGCCTCCTGAAAGAGGTTTTCTATGCAGGTACATGTTAAGTTAAGCAATTATCCTTCAAAGGAGAAAGTTTAAACGTTTCTTGGTTTCAACATACTTTCTGGTATGTTTACTTGACAACCCTAGATTTTATTAAATTTTATCTATTGAGTTGTCAAGTAGCTGCAATATTATTAAGTGCAAGTGTGAAATGTCCCGCCAAAATGTAGCCGTAATTGTCTTTAAAGCATCAAGGAGACACATTTTTAATTTTCGCTCTTCATTATGGGACAATTATAATGTATATAATGTATTCGATTATACAAGGCAATAAATCACATGGGGTATTTATGGATTTTATGACTCGAATGTTTAGCTTTTTTCTTAAGGCTCCGTTACGCAGTGATGTTGTTGTTCTACATGTTCATTAACAACCAACTGTATCACATATCAGATCTGGAGTGGGTGAGTTATAGCTATTTTACATCATTTCTTTATAATTGTTACATTTTATGAGCTGGCAAAAATCAAATAGACAATTTTCTGAAAGCAAACAAAAGAAAGCAGAATAAATCATTACTTAAACTGTATTTTTTTAACAACAAAAACAAATCAATACATTTGAGAAGAGCAAATGTTTGTGAGATCTTTTTTAGCAAATTGTTTTGCATGTTTGGTTTATAAAACTTTCCAAAAAAAAAAAAAAATGACAATAGGAAAATAAAAAACAAAACAAAACTACTATAAAAAAAATTCTCCTTTGACAACAAAATAAAAGGTACAATTTAGGGGAAATGAAAAACACAAAAAAGAGAAAACAATAATTTAAAAAAAAAACATAAATACGAGCATAAAAACAAACCGAAAAAAAAAACTCTAAAAGCCTTGTTTCGAAAGTCTTTTTTGCTTGAAAAACTAAAAAAAAAAATGAAATCGCATAGACTATTGCTTTGCATAAAATAAAATGATTAAAAGTAAAAATAATCAAATTAAATTAAAATTAAATACAAAATATTTAAAAATATTTAAACATTAAGAAATGAAAAATAAAACAAATAAATGTAATTCAATTTAAAAATATTTAAATATATATTAAAAACAAATAAAACAAAATAAAAATAAATGAAATACATTCATTCATAAAAATTAATTAAATCACAAACCGGTATCTCACAAAAAAGTAACAATTCACAGGAAGATAAAACAAAATCCACAGGCAATTTGAAAAAATTAAATAAAAAAAATAATAACCAAAGAACAAAAGCAAAACAAACCAAAAACAACACTAAAAATATTCTCCTTTAAAAACAAAATAAAAACAAATGTGAAAACAATTTAAGGAAAATTAAAAACAAAAAAGAAACCAATAATGAAAACAAAACATAAAATACGAGCATATACCTCGTTTCGAAAGTCTTTTTTGCTTGAAACACAAAAAAACTGAAATTGCATAGATTGTTGCTTTGCATAAAATAAAATGAGTAACAGTAAAAATAATTCAATTTAATCTAAATAATTTTTTATATAAAATCTAAAAATATATTTTAAAATATATTAAGAAATGAAAAATAAAATATATTTAAATTAAATTAATAAAAAATATAATAAATAAAATTTAAATAAATAAATAAACTATAGAAAAAATAAATCAAAAACCTGTATCTCATGAAAAAATTACAATTTGCAGGAAGATAAAATAAAATGCACAGAAAATAGAAAAAAAATTAAATAAAAGTGACCAAAGAAAAAAATTCAAACAAACAAACAAAAAAAGTACACAAAATAACTCTCCTTCAACATCAAAATTAAAGAACAAATGTAGAAAAAAAACTTAAGGGAAATGAAAAACACAAAAAAGAGAAACCAACAATGAAATACGAGCATCAAAACAAACTAACAAAACAAAACAATAACACACAAAATGCCATGATTTGATGCCATGATGTCTTTTTTTGCTTGAAAAAGAAAATAAAAGTGGTTTTCCAGACAGATATTGGTTAACTACAACATCTATCATTTCAAATGGAGAAAGACTTAAAGAGCTGTTTCTCTGTTTGCTTCAACGGTTTCAATAACATGACTCAAATAAAAAAAAAGAAAATTTAACAACAGAATTGGAATTCAGTTTTTTGCTCACAAAAGCAGACACAAAAATGCAGAAAGAAGCAACAGCTAATGAACTGGTGCACAGGAAGGTGAGGCAGTGGGAGGTGGGCAACCCATATTTCCCATTCACTGTTACATTTACATTTTTTGCCTCTTTCCTGTTCTGTGCAAATAGGTGACAGGAAAATCCGCAAACCCTTTCTGAATGATGTTTGATGTAGATGAGTGGGGGAAAAAAGCACTTCATGCTTCACATTTACAGATCCCACATACAGGTAAATTACTGTGACCAGTCAAGGATTAATTTAACAAAGTTTGGCTTAAATGCAAACTAGACTGTGCATCTTTAAATGAGGCAAGCAACAATATATTTTCCTCAATCCTGCTTGACAAAACACAAACAAAAACCTAAAAACAAAATGACACAAGCACAAAAACAAAAAGCAAAACTGAATAAAGTACAAAACAAACAAAAAAATGCATCGAAAACAAACATGATAAAAGTAGACAAAATAAATCAACAAATGTGGCAACAATGTACAC
>CAIGQQ010031529.1:597572-608610 GCA_903798035.1 Danio albolineatus
AGCGAGCGTGAGTGAGTGACTAAGGCAACACTTAAAGAGCTGAAAGAGAGGAGCATGTGTCAAGAAGTTCACAGGAAAGATAGTAACCCAACAGAAAGATAACTGTAGAAACTTAACTATGCTTTATACTTTTCTAAACAAATTTCAAGACTTTTAAGTGAACGAATGTCAACCTTAAATCATTAGGACAGTAACTTTGGTGAGGTCATCTTTAAAACAAGCTCCAGAAGTTGTCCAAAAGAACAAACGAGATGCCAAACTCGGAACTTCAAATAACTGAAATGCTCAGACAGGTGGATCAAATATCTGCTCGGTCCAGGAAATAAACTGCACAGACAAACATTGTGTATTCATTAACAGGACACATTTAGTGTCAATGCAAATAAACCAGCAAAACGTCACAAAGATTTCCAACTTGCGTATAACTAAAAGGGACGGTTCACCCTAAAATGAATATTTAGCTTTGGAACTAGGCATGGGCCAGTATAAGATTCTGACGGTATGATAACCTTTGAGAACAATATCATGGTTTCACGGTACGACGGTATTGTGAATACTGCTCTAAAATATATTCTTTTTAACTGTCCGGCTAAAAAACAAAACCTTTTCCCCTTTGAACACAATATATTTTATTTTGAGAAAGATTTAAAAGAATTTTGGAGCAGTAAACATGTCAGGCTAAATAATTCAAGTAAATCATTGACTTCTGCTGTCTTCAATTGTTCCAAAAACACAGATGTCTTTACAATTTACACCTAAAAAAAAAAAAGTAAGTAAAAAATCCTACACACACCTTAGTAACGGTATAGCAGAACATTTTGGCGGTATGAAAACCTTGACTTTTCCAAACCGCGGTATACCTTGAAAACGGTTATCGTCCCCTGCCTATTTGGAACCACTTAATGGAGGGTGTATTTTATATTATTGTCCTTTCAACACCCCAATAGACTTTTGTTATAATAATTATCACAACTTTCAAGGGCATCTGAAAGACAAGTATTGCACTCTTATTTAGTTAAAAGTGGTGGATGTTTGGACAAATCACACACTTCATATATTTAATCAAGCAGCATGAGGGATGGTTCACACAGAATGCGTTTTCCCTCTCTAATGTGCTACTTCTCTATTGTTTTTCAATGTAAATGTGTGTGTGTGACATATGTGGGACCTTCATGCTCGCATCATATTTTTTAGAAGGCACGTCAAGTTAAAAGATCTTCAACTTTCACAGGCAGTGCTGCTCACTACTGTCAGTTCCACAGCAGTGGACCAGTCAGAAGAACTCCGAGGAGGGGTTTCGTCAAAAGCTTCTGTTTTACAGGTGCTCAGAGTCTGTGTCTAGATACTTGCATGCTTTGTGCTGCACTTTCTCAAACCAGTCCAAAATGTTGCATCATTTGTTTTAAGCAAAGACGCGTTCCGTGAATGAGGCCTTAGGCTATCATTCAACTTAACTCTTTTAGAGACTTAATATAAGCCTTTTTGCCTTTAGAAGAATGGGAGAGTATATTAGACAGGAAGGAAGGAAAGGGAGGACGGGATCCGCAAAGGTCCGCTAGCTGGGACTCGAACTGAGGACGCCTGAAGCACAATTATGTTATACTCTATGTCAGTATATTGCTAACGAGGCTATTAGTGCCTACAAATAAGCAAATTTTCTTGTGCTTTTACATTTATTACTCAGACAATATCAATATGGCTTGACTCGAGAAGCGCCCAAAATGTTTCTAAATGCACAACGTGTGTGATCTCTGACATACACACTAGGGGAATTTGGTCAGTAAAGCTGGTTCCAGTAAATCTGCAGCATGTGCTTTTAGATGTATGGATGCAATGTTTATAGATTTTGGATGTACGAATATAGTCTGAGGAATAATTACAGTTTCACAGTTATCAGGATTATTATGCATTCATTAATTTCAAAACACTGCTAGTTTAGAAAAATCACATGAAAACTCCTCATATTTTAAAGTGTTATTTATAGTTGCTTAGTAACCAATTAATACAGCACAGCTTAATAAAATAAAATCTTGTTTAGTTGCAGCAGTTTTGTTCCGTCCAGAAACGCGGTGTTGAAAAGCCTTTACGATTAATTAATCGCGACGAATTAAAGTGCGGTTATCAGTGAAATTGGTTAATCGTTGCATCCCTAATTTAGATGTAGCAATTTTTAATAGAGAATTGAATTACTATTGTGTATGAAGTCTTCTATTTAAATAAACTTACCGTGCCTAAAGTCGTAGTATTTCCAAGCAATGCTAAATTTAATTGGACAATAATGAAATCAAGATGATCGTTTTGTGACAGCGACAGCTGTTTGTGTAGCTTTCAGGTGAACTGCAGCTATGTGTAGTAAATGCTGCTACATTTGAAATCTGAAAACACCATATATTATAACATGTTTTACTACAAGCTCACTTCATAACTTCAGTCAAGAGTTTGAAATAAATCCATCAATGAGATGACTCCATAGTCTGCAGATTAAGAGTCATGTAAAAACAATAAAAGCATTTAAATGTTCTGTTTATTAAGCAATGCTATGGGGGTTTGCTGGGTTTTGCCTTTGTGGGTATTCTGAGTTTGACTCAAAAGGTCTGCACTCTTTAAATAATTACTTTATTTCACATTCTGCAGAGATATAAAACACAAACCATTACACCGCTATCAAGAGTAATGCACCAAAATCTAAATAACGCATGAGCGCAGTCTATACTTCACTACTAAACTTGGTATTTGGAGTTTGCACATGAGCGCCCTCTGGTCATCAGAAGAGATTTACTACTGATCACAGAACCGTGCTTCCCTAAGAAGATGTGCATGACAATCACAACTTTGCTTAATCGCATTTGTAACTTAGTTTCAATGAATGCACACATTTGACATCCATGCTCAAGTCTTTTGTTTTTACTTTTGTTTTAAATAATCATAGAACTTGGGGCTACAGAGCATGGGATTATGCATTGTGAATCTGCGTCTCGGTCTTGACTGAAGTGGTAATCATATTTGGACTCTGCTGGTTTGAAATGGTGTTTATATTTATTTTTTCTAATGTTTTATGTATTTGAGTGGAAAAGATTATTACATAAGTCAGCATTTCTTTTACAACAAACTGACAAGTAGATTAACAGAAATGCACTTGTAACGGTCTACAAGGCAAAATAGAATATGTTGCATTATAAACGACCACTGCAGATGGATTTCTGCCAGTCTGTTATGCTTATTTATTTTGACACACATTGAGTGACGAGCTGAATTTCTGTGGTAAGATTTAGTTGGCAAGGCTTGAATCCCTGACATTTCTTAATTTCAAAAGAACGTGTATCAGCTGCACTGCTAAGGTTAATACCGACAAAAACACCTCCTTTGACTCATCGACCAGATTTTACCTCACTTTGGAAAATTTGAAGCGGTTTATCGATATCATGAAATTCGTACCAGCTTTTTAAAACTCTAAACTGACTTATTGACTGCAACAGACCTTAGCACATCATTTGATAACCATCACGAGATCGGTGTCTAAATGCGCATGTGTGTACAGTAGCTAATCCCGCCACACCTGCAAACAAAGCAAATCTGGCTTTGCAGATGCAGAAGTGAAATGATCCCAGGAAACCCAAGCTCACGTTTCATGACAACCCTTAAATATCACCCAAACAGAAGAATATCACACCTCAAATGTACAGAGGAAAACACTCTCACATAGAACGTAGTAAAGATGGGAAGTGATACCAGTGTGTCATAAGATAAATTATTACTGCTATCATTATCATCATGCCGAGCTCTGCATATTCACGCATAAACAACTCTCAGATTGCAGTACAAATCTGACACCTGCACAAACTGAACCAGACATTAAGAACCAGTTTATACTTGGTTTACTCCTTGTGCGAGTGAAACAAAACAGGGCAAAAATGTTAAGCTGTAGCAATTTAATAATAATAAAAAAATGAAGGATAAAAACACTTATAAATAGCTGCCGAAAATGTGAGAATAACTTGATAAAGTCTATAAATAAATTTAAAAAAAACACCACCAAAACTCTCAACACTTTTCATACTTCTTATTTTGGGAAATAAATACTCGCAAGTTATAAAGACAACAGTAACCAATGGTACCAAAAATGTACTTCTTACAAATCACATAAGGATTTATTACCAAACAGTGGGGAAAATAAGTATTGAATCAGTATTTTTCTCAGAAAACGTATTTCTAAAGCTAGACTTGACTTGAAATTTTGCCCAGATGTTGGTAACAACCAAAGAAATTCATATATGCAAAGAAAACAAACCAATTAGTATACAAGTTAAGTTATGCGTAATACAATGAAATGACACAGGAAAAAAGTATTGAACACACAAAGAAAGGGAGATGTAGAAAAGCAGTGAAAGCCCGGACAGCACCTGAATGTTATTCAGCAACCCTCTGCCCTTTGTCATTGCAAATAAATATTCGCTGCTTCAGTCCAACATTCACATTATCAGGATGACAAAGATGAAAACATTTCGGCAAGACAATGGTCCAAAACACAGCCAAGGAAACACAGCAATCAGAAACGGTTTCAGAGAAAGAAAGTCAAGCTTTAGAATTCAATCACCTGACTTGGATCCAATAAAAAATACAAAATTATAGATCAGATTTGAAAGACAAGATCCATAGAACGATCAAAATTTTTACACTGTTGAAGTCTCAAAAATCGCAAGTGAGCAACTCATGTGACTTCATTCTACATATGAGAGGCATCTTTAAGCTGCCATCACCAAAAAGCTTTTTATTTAAAGTATTAAATGCGTTTCAGTAGTTCTGTACTTACTTCTTGTGTCATTTCATTGTTAATACACAGCATTTTTTTGTTTGTTTTGTTTTATTTGTATGGTTTATTTTTGAGTTGTCACCAAAATCTGGTTCAACACCATGTCAGCAGCTTCCTTAAAAATATTATTCAAAGGGTAAAATCATAATGTGTTCAATACTTATTTCCCCAGCTGTATGGGCTTCTATTTACAATATCAGTGAACTATTCTCCACTCAGTTTATATAATCTTATATAGAGTATTTAAATGAAACAATTCTTTCAAAAAATCTAAATCAAAAGGATTTGACTGCACTAAGAAACATCCTCTTTCCTAATATCAAGTATTGAGCAAAACAAACTTGAACAGGTAGAACAAAGTACTTCCCCTCCATCCTTCTCAGGTTGCTAAAATTAATAATAAATGTGGTGGGTAGAACAAAATTATTTGCATATGCTTGGCAGGCTGAGCCTCCAAAAATGTCATTTTACTGTAAATATATTGCCATCCATAAGTTCAGTGACTTAACAGTCACTTTGATTCAACTGATTGTGAAGAAAAGTATTAAGTTATTCCAAAAATGTTTACTGACCCAAAACTTCTCAACAGTAGTAATATAAAGATAATATAAAGCCTTCAGTACCTTGACAACTGCCTTGAATAAACAACTGTAGATCACAGCGGGCTCTCATTAAAGGCTTTAGTAGCATTTCATCACACTGTCACACAGCTCCAGAAATCAATTCTCAGTAAAAGAACGATTGTGGAGCATCTAGTTTTAAATAAACACACAAAACCAAAATAACTCTTACCTGTTCCCATAATGAAGCAGAGCCGGAGAAAACCAGGAAGAACATAGAACGAAAAGAGAGAGAGAGAGAAATCAAAATTAGTTTGGTACAAATAATAACGTATAAAAAAAAGAATTTAATTCACTTACAAGATTAAAGACTACACAAGATCACAGTTTAATAAAGACACAAACACCTCTCAGCTACAAGGAGATAAAATGGAACTGTATGTAAAACACACAAGCACTGTAGATAAGCACGGCATCAATCAAAAACACTCAGAAAGATTGAAAGGATGTCCGGTTCACAAAACCGTTTTGCACTGCTCCTCCAGGCCAATAGGGGTCACTGATTTAATCTTTATTCTCTTATGAGATACACTGAGCTCTATTGCATGAATTCCTGTTTTTGATTAATTTTTAAATAGTTCATGATCAATTTGGTTCAATCTGTCATTGGCTTGACCTTCAAAGTCTATCATAAGGAATACTCAGGTTTTGTCCCATACACTGTTTATACAGCTTCTTGACTTATTGGAAAATACTAACAATATGAAACACTTAAAAAATAACAACGGTTGACCTTACAGCTCATTCATGAGAGTTTTCTGTTTATTTATGATTGTAAATTGCATTATGGGACCGTGATGTTGTTTTTGATGTTGAAAGTTTAACTCTGCAGTCTGCAGATTACACAGCTTTCATTCAAGTTTTAGTAGTCGGGCAATAAATTATATATAGAAAAATAAATCTGTAAAATAACAGCAAGATTACAAGCAGCCAATTAAAGGGACTGTTCACTTAAAAAAAATTTACATTTACTCACAAAAAGTGATTCCAAACCTTTATTATTTTTATTTTTTTCTGTTGAACACCAAAGATGGCTTTTTGAAAATGTTGGAAACTGCTAACCACTGGCATCTGAGGTAGGAAAACAAATACTATGGAAGTCAATGGTTACCGATTCACAACATTCGTGCAAATGTCTTATTTTGTGTTCAATCAATAGAATTTTCTGGGTGAACTATCCCTTTAAAGCAAAACCAGAATCTTACGTCAAATCAGAATCTTTCCTCAATCAGGTTTGAAATAAGTGGAGGGTGAGGAAATGATGACAGAATTTCCATTTTTTGAGTCAACAATTATTTGACCATCCTGACAATATAGAATTGCGGTGTAAAAAAGTATAAAGTCTGTACTAAAATCTTTAAAAATAAAACGCTTTGATAAAATGTTTATCATCAAAGGTTGTCAGAGCAAAGATCAAGGTCATGCAATCAAAAGCATAAGCAGCTAATAACTGGAAAGCACAGACGAAACACAAACTACTTTAAACTCGTAATTAACCGATATTTTTCAGAGTAAAGCATTTTCACACAAAACTGCATGAATAAACAGCCTGCCAGTCGAGATAACATAGCTTACTGAATTTAACATTCAACAATGAGGTCGTGTAACAACAATATAGCACACTCGTTTGACATGCACTCAAAATTTTTTTAATTTTGCTGCTTGTTCAAACTACTTATTTAAAATGAGTTTGCAAAAGCACAATTCTTAAGGGTTTAATCCACTTGAATTTGTGAAAAAACTCAAACAATTTGTTTGTTAACTCAAACAATTTGTGGAGGGACAACATGAAAGAATTGTAATATGAAAACATTTTTACATTGTATTTATTTATTTTAAAATAATACTTTTTAGACCAGAAATGTCATAATGATGTTGAAAGTTGATGTCTAAAACAACCTAAATGGAGTATATCATGCCAGGCAGGTAATGTCTTTTAGACATAATCACTACATGCAGTGCTGGAGTTTTTTGCTGCTGTTGTGGTCACATATGTGTACAAGTTTATAGAGTGAACACAGTGCAAACCATAGATGTCTATGAGTTCTCAAAATTATTTATTTGTCGTTTACACTATGCTAACAACACTACAGCACTTTCAGGCATTCAAACCTCCATTGTTGAGTCCCTGCAGAATTGTGTGTACAATGGTTCCTTTTTGTGCGTCTCCATCGTCAGTTGAACATTACATATAATGTGACAAGTGATGCAAATACTTCATCTATTAAAACCGGGAATGTATTGCCACTAAATAATGTTATTCATTTGTCGTGGTGAATAAATAGTCATTTAATTTTTTTTATTGTGCACAAACATTATCCATGCACAATTTGTAATTATAGCATTTTCAGCCACTCAAAACATCATTGTCCAGTCTCTCCAGGAGTCAAACTGCTCTTGAGATCAAAACAAACAAAAAAAATGTACAAGATATTGTGTATTTTTATAGCAAAACACAAGAATTGAAGAAAACAAAAATGAGATTTTGAGAAGTTTTGAGAAAAGCAGTCATTTTGGGCTGCAAAAAAAAAACAATGCCTTTGCAAAACCCTGGAGGGACTGATTGTCAAATAGCCTGTGTGAACCACCAAAACCAACCCTGGCTCATTGTTAATATGTGCCTAGGGACACATTTTTGAGAATCGAGAAATATTTACCCTGGACTACATTTTCTTGCAGTTTTTGTTTTACAAATTACAAATCCACTAGAGGTCGCCGTAATGGTTGTGCCATTTACAGTAAATCCATTTCTGGCTGTCTCAACGTCCTTCTGGCAAGAGTCCATAAAAGAAGCTGGTCAGCTCGTCTTTTGCATAATATATCAGCTTGCTATAACCTGACCCAGCCGTCCACTTCCCCTAAAACCCAACGGATAGTGTTTTCAAAAGCAATCTAGAAGAGAAAAGCCATTGCATGTCACTGCTCTTTGTTTTGGGTTTCATTTTACTTGGTTCCTGGAACAGTCCTTTGCCAAACCTGAATCCCAGTTCGCTCCACTCTGCCTCCCAAGTTTGTCGTCGTTTACGGTGAGCTATGCCGGAAAAGCGGTCAGCAGTACAGCCCCGTAGCATTTATTTTACAAGCAAAATGCAGGGATTATGTACCCCATATTTCTCGGTTCTATAAAATAGACCTCTGGGCATGTTTTCCCACAGAGCCTGTGTTGACCAAAACACACAAAAATATTTCTTATTTTTAGCAATAAAAAAAAATGTAAATGCTTCAATCAGACCCTGTCCACACAAACATTTCTCATGGATATTTTCAAACCCACAGTATTTTCTACACAGTTAAACTGTTTGTCAATTTGCAAATGCAGTATCGGGTCACTAAAACTAGAAAACTCCTGTCATGGTGAAGATCTATATTGTCATGTAGGAGGAGATACTGGAGTTTTTCCTTTGTGTGACATCAGGCGTGCGCCTGTTGTTGACAGCCAACCGAAACTCTTTTTAAGGCTTCTGATTGGCCAACATGGCTTACTGTTAGGTTACTGTAACTTTGGCATGTTCTTGACAATGCTTTGCGCTTTTTTAGGTCCGTTACAATATCTATTTTTGTGGTATGATACAGCAACAAAATTTATTGCAATAGACGATATTGTCATTGTAAGACCACTTTGACACAAGTACACTCTTCCTAAGAACTCTTCCACTATTTCACTCTTAAGAATATTTCATTTAATTATAGTCATTTTAACAATTTAATAATTAAGCATTGGAATCACAATTTGAAAACGGATAACCTAAACAAACAAATAAATGTAAAACATTTAAAACAAATAAAGATTTTTAACAAAATGTCCAAGGTAACAAGAGCTAGAAAAAAGTAGCAGATCTATTTTCAGTCATCAGGCACCCACATGAAAATATACTATAGTAATTTATACTAAATTATACCACACTGACACCTCCAATAGAAAAAGAGAGGCTGCGCGACCATCTAAAAGTGGTTAGAATTGGGGGGGGGTTTTATGTATATTACATCACCAAAAATGATTGAGGACATGTCCACATGTTGTGTGAAAAGACCATATACTGATTATAGTGACGGGCCTAGCATTTTAAACAAAGGAAAAAGTAAATTTTCAAATATACCCAAGAACATGTGAACATGGCCTCAAATTCCTTCATAAGTATAGCCCAGTAGCAAACAGAGATAGAAACAAATATATTTTCATATATTTTGCTTATAAGCATTAGCATATATAGAAATAAAGCATAATATCCATTATTTTTAAAAAGTTCAAAACTTTTCCTTTAGACCTAAAACCCTCCCACCATATATTTAAAAGCACCAAAAAAAAAACACCATCCAGCATGTTTGCGGTACAATTTGTGGTGCCTTTCTACTTCAAACGCACTACATGTTTACTTTACACAGCTGCCCTAAAAATGAGCATGTAGTAACACTCAAAGCACAACAGGGGTTTTCAATAATACTGCAAATGCACAGAGCAAACAAGACAGAGGGTGCAAAAGGAGAAGTGGAAAAAGCAGAAGATTTGAGGCAGAAGAGAGATCAAGAAGAGAGAGAGAGAGAGAGAGAAAGAGTGTTTGGTGGGTTGAAAGCCCTGCAAAGGTGAGGAGATGAGAGAGATGAAGCAGATCGCTGGGATTGAGAGTTACATAAACAAAGACTCGGTGTGTGTGCGCATGTGTGTTCGCGACAGAGAGAGACAGAGATTTGACGCATCGGTGCACAAGAGTTAAGACTGCATCCAGTACGAGCTGAAGGGTTTTTGCAGTACTGGACCTGTGTCTCAGGCACATGCGGTGTAATCTTCTTACTGTCTGTGAGTGCTGCCATTATATAACTGCTAATACATACACACAAAACAAGCAGCGGCAAGCCGTGCCATACCGTGACCTCTCACATATACTCGCACTCGTACTGTTCGGGTGAACGTACACACTTGAAATCAAAAGTCGCTGTCAGCGTCCTTACTTCCTCTTTAGTGTATCTACAACATGAGTTGAATATTACATGTAACTCGACAAATGATACAAATACTCCATCTATTGAAACGAGGCATTTATTAGCATTAAATTGGGTTATTTATTTGTCATAGTGAATAATTAAGTTGTCTGAATTTGTATAGTGTGCATAAAGGATTTAAACTGCCCTTGTTTTCAAAAAAGAAATTATAAAAAATGGCATAAGGCCAAAAAAAAAAAAAAAATTCTATTGGAAATTTTATACATGTTAAAAAATTATATTTTAGAAAAAAATTAAAATAAAAACACTGGGTTTGAGTTTTTGCTAGTTTCCCTTTTTTCAATTTGCATATCTATCCGCTTGTTAAGTGGTGACGTATTTGTGACATATGGAATACTATTTCCGGGTCCAAGCCGCTACTCACTTGAACAGAGAAAATGTTTGTTAATGAATTCTTTTTAGTCCTATCACACATTAAAGTGAATTTTTATTAAAATTATTGTGTACACAACCGCCTCCGGGCTTCCTGCATCACAAGTTCCAAGATTTTTATAATTTTTAAACAATTAGTGACTTTCTGCTCATTCTGATCATATATATATAATGCAATCGTGATTTACAAAAGTATTACATTGCTTTGTTAACATTTAGCATCACCATTTGATGAGTC
>CAIGQQ010031529.1:622715-647861 GCA_903798035.1 Danio albolineatus
TGTTGTTGTTGTTATTGTTATTATTATTATTATTATTATTATTATTAATATTATTATTATTATTATTATTAATAATATTGTCATTATTATTATTATTATTATTATTATTATTATTGTTGTTGTTATTGTTATTATTATTATTTTATTACTATTATTATTATTGTCATTGTTATTGTCATTATTATTTCTTCTTCTTATTATTATTATTGTTATTATTATTAGTAGTAATATTATTATTATTATTGTTATTAATATTATTATTACTACTAATATTATTATTGTTATTGTTATTATTATTGTTGTTGTTATTTTTTATTGTTATTATTATTATTGTTATTGTTATTGTTATTAATAATATTATTATTATCATTACTATTATTTTGTTGTTGTTATTATAATTATTATTATTATTATTATTTTATAATAATTATTAATGATATTATTTCAAAGTACACTATTGAAAAAAAAAATAATGAATTTCTACGATTACTAAATTACAGCATTATTATTAATATTATTACCAGTACTATTATTATTATTGTTGTTGCTGTTATTATTATTATTGTTATTATTATTATTGTTGTTAATAATAATAATAATAATAATAATTATAACAACATTGATGATAATAATAACAACAAAAATAATAATTATAATAATTATAATAATATCATTAATATCATTATATTATTTTTGCCATATTTAATGCCATATTAGCAGTTTGGTACTTGACAATAACTTATTATCCATAAAGTTTTACAAGCTTTGACCTTCCCAACACAGCAATACAAGTTTAACCAATGATGCCATTTTACGGCGGCACTACCAGCCAGACCAACCAATAGATGACAGTGTAAAGTCTGTTTGGAAAATGACTTGATTTGACAACTAAAACAGAAAGTGCACTTAGTTGGGATCTGGAGTATCTCACAGCCTAAGATCCCAAAAAGCACACGACATTATTAATTACCAGATCTCTAACTGCATCTCCAGTGAACTCCTCTGAACTTGATATTTGCATGTGTGTGTGTCTGTACACATGCATGTATGTGTGTGTGACTCAACAGTATCCTGGCAACATGAGAGAGAGAAAGAGAGGGAGGAGTGTAGTAGTCTGTGTCTCTCTGAGGGAGCGTCTGTTTTGAAATATGCATGAGTGCGAGTGCTCCGAGAGCTCAGTTTCACTTTTCTCATTTTTCGGGGGTACTTGGAAAGCAGCTTCACTCCCTGAAGAGCAAAACCTCCAGCGCCGCACCGCAACTGCTGCGTAACCTGCATCATTAGGGGTCAATACCACATGCAAAGTTTCAGGACGACATGGCCCGCGGGACACGCTTCCTACAGAAACGAAGAGGAGTTTGAATTTGATTCTGTTGTGGATGTCATAACCAGGTCAATAAAAGTTGAGAATGTCTTCCTAATTGGTGTGAAAATATTAAAGGATATATTTGTATAAAAGGATATTGAAACAAAGTGAAAGTGAGGAAAACGGTTTGAAGAGGGTTTCATTTTTGCATCTGTACCTGCTTGCTTTCGGTTTAAACAAGGAGGTTCCTCATTTATAAAGCTCATCCACACACAAAGTCAGACACTATACAGTCAGTATACAAACTTTTCAGAAAGTAATATTCAATATATAATATAGAACAATCACTGAAAGGGTTAGTCCATTCAAATACTAAAATACTAAAGTCATTGGGCTTCAGTTGTTTCCCAGTGATGGGTTGCAGCTGGAAGGGCATCCGCTGCGTAAAACACAAGCTGGATAAGTTGGCAGCTCATTCTACTGTGGCGACCCCTGATTAATAAAGGGACTAAGCCGAATGACAATGAATGAATGAATGAATGAATTAGGCTTCAGTTCATCTTATAAAAACAAAAGAATAAACATGTTTAACAAAATCTGCGAGAATGCTGTCTTCTATTGACCGTCTGTTCAACTAAAACCTCGAAAAAAAATTCCATATGAAATAAAGCAGTTAAATCGATTATTTTATATGATGAACAGATTTAAATTGGGCTTTTATTTGCATATAATCGATGGTCAGAGGATGGTCGAGAACACAAGCATGAATCTCATTGGCTCGTGAGTGTCAAGCAAGCATGAAAAACACCTCCATTTGGATCATGAAAATGAATGAAAGTCTTCTGGGTTTGGAATGAGAAAATGAACAGTCTAATCGCGTTATCATCAACATCAGTGAAGTTATATTGCAACTTAAAGGTCATTTTGTAAAGTATAATATTGTCATTTGAATTTTAGACTGTGGATGCAGTATTTTACACAGGCACTTTGTGGGGAGTAATTCGAGGAATGTGCTCATTTGTATGCTGCAAATGAAGTAGTCCCATCCAGGCATTCCATGCATTTTTCTGTGTGTGTGTGTGTGTGTGTGTGTGTGTGTGTGTGTGTGTTCCTAGAAAAACAAAAACACCATATCAGTTTGGAAAAGCATGTGGGCGATTCAGTGATGCCAGTTTTCACTGTTCCTTTAAATTCTCTCATCTGATCTCAACTAATCTGTTCAAAAGTTTGGCATCACTAACTTTTGTAACTAATATGTGTATCATAATACAAATATTATGTTTACAATACATTACAAATTCACTTATCTTTGTAAAATAAGTCTCTATTTGTCACAAATGTTGCATTTCTTTGATTAAAATACAATGACACTTGAAACTTGAAATTATTATTTTTTTTAATTGTAATATATTGTCAAATGTAATTTGACAGCAAATTAAGCATCCTTCATTCTTATGTTATCTTTCAGAAATAATTTAAATTATAATTTGCTGCTCAATTATCATATTTCAGGATTCATTTTTTAACCTCTTTGACGAATAGAATGTTCAAACGATTATTTATCTAAATTGCAAATCTTGCGCAACATTAAAAATGTCTTTCTAGGAGTAAAGGAGTATTCTGTTGAACACAAGGTAAGACATTAAAAGGTTCCACAAATGTAAAGGTTCTTCATGGAACCATAGACGCCAATAAAGAACCTTTTAGAATGTTTTAGGAAACTACTGTTATTGATGAATTTAACGCATTCTTTCAGAATAAAGTAATATTTAATTGATACCAAACTTTTCTACAGTTACGAGTCTCTTACAATGTTCAAAACAAGTTCAAAAGTTCAGGCTGATCCTGGTCCAACAAGAGTGCCACAGACAACATTCATCAAAATATCATTATAAAAATAGCATGCGTGCATACACGACACGTACATCTACAATTATTCAATAATTAGGCCCAGACTGCACAGGGGCAAAGAGTCAACCAATGGTCCATCAAATTTCTGAGAAACAGACACTTCCAAAAGTATGTTCCAGAAACATTCTCTCGATGGTTTGTTTATTTAACATGTGGATCTGTAACATGTTGATTGTGTCATTACCAATGTGTCATTTCAAATCATTTCAGTGAATCGGTTCAAATTTGATTCAGTCTGATCAAACTTAGGGCCAGACAGAATCTGCAAACATTTTTGCTATTTCTTCACAGAAATTGTGTAAAAACAAATCTGTGAATTTATGCGGAATGATTTTGCCAATATAGAAACTAAAAACTTCATTCATTCATTTTCCTTTGGCTAAGTCTCCATTTCAGAGGTTGCTACAGCGAAATGAACTGCTAACTACTCCAGCATATGTTTTACATAGCGAATGCCCTTCCAGCCACAACCCAGTATTGGGACACTCATTCACACACAATCACATGCTACAGACAATTGAATTAATCCAATCTACCAATACAACATGTCTTCAGACTGTGGGACTCAAACCAGCAGGGGAATCAAACCAGCAACCTTCTTGCTGTGAGGTAACAGTGCTAACCACTGGGCCACAGTGCTGCCACAAAAAACTTGAAATATGAAGATTTTTGTTTTCACTTTTATTTAAGGTTTACAGAGCAAATCCAATCAGATCCACTTGTTTGACAAACAAAAGCAAGTCTGTCATAATATATCTACTTAAAGACTATACTGAATTAGTACTTCATAAACTGCATTGAAAATAAACCATATAAACATTTGCAAAATGACTTAATAAATATATATTTACTCACATGTGCATAAGTAAATAAACAGATTGAGCTTAAATGTGCAGAAATCTGTCAATGTCTGCATGCACAGATTTCGTGTGGGTCTAGTTATTACTTAAAATGTGCCCATATGCATGTTTAATTCATAATTATGCAGTGTTACTTTGAGAGTTACTGTAACTGTGCAGACAGATCTATTGTACTCGGTTTCTGACTCAGATGGAAGGTCTCTAAAATGAGGAAGAGGCCCAGGAGGAAGGAAACAAGTTAAGAAACAAATGCCCATTTTGTAACATACAGATCACACTGTAAAACCTGATATGTTCAGAATATTCAAAGCATGTCCATTTGTTATTAACTCATCAAGCCAGAGGAACTTTACATTTTGATTCTTTAATAAACAATGAGTACATTTCAATTCAAATACTATAGTGTTTGTTAGCATCAGCACACTAACATGTGTCAACAATGCCATCAGACTGTCCCAATACACTCAAATGAATATAGCATTAAATTGTGCAACTTATTCATCCACAACCACAAGCTGTACTCCACAGTGTCACCACAGTGGTCACCCAACAAAACTTCAACACAACGAACATTAATAAATCCATCCTTACATTAATCTTCCACAAAAGCACACAGAATTACACTGAACCTCAACATTTATTCCTCAATATAGTTTGGGGCAAAGAATTCAGGGAATTGGATATCTCCTAAAACAGATTGAGTTTAGCAACATTAACAATGCACTTGTTAAGCGTGACGTCACATGAAGCGGCCTCCGGGTCCAATCACTATATCAAACTGGGAGGCTCAACAAATGATATTAATAAACGAAACATGTAATACTTTTGAAAAAAGATCACGATCACAATATATACATCCATGCCTATTATCCAAAAGCCAGAAAGGGATTAATTGTTTTATAAATTGTTACAATATATGTGTCTGTTATGCAGCAAGTCCAGAGATTGTTGTGTACACCATGATTGTATGTACATTTTCATGTGTAACAGGGCAAAAAAGTGATCACAAATGAATATTTTCTCAGTTCCAATGGATATCTGCATGGACGTGGAAAAAGTATTCATACGTCACGACTTAACTATGGAGTGGCAATAACCAGGGTTCATGTTATACAGGGGTGTCCAAACACGGAGGGCTGGTGTCCTGGAGAGTTTATCTCCAACTTGCTTCAACACACCTGCCAGAACGTCTCTAGTATATCTAGTAAGAGCTTGATTAGCTGGTTCAGGTGTGTTTGATTAGGGTTGGAGCTATACTTTTCAGGACGCTGGCCCTCCAGGACCGAGTTTGGACACCCCTGATGTAATATGATAATCATAATACAATATTATTGAGATTTTTTATATATTGCTGTATTACTGTAATGGACATTTTTTACAAGACTGTAATGATTTACATTTTTATAACAGTATCTTAAATTTCTGAAGGTGTTTAATATTTTGATATTTTTAAAAAAATATATGTACATTTATAAAGCTATACTTTGTACTATGAAAACTTTGCATCAAATTACAAAAAAAAAAACTAAAATTACCACTAATGTCAGCTGTTTCTAATACTGAGCCAATGGGCAATGTAAAGTAAATCTTTACATTGTTCTTAATTCTGGTTGCCATTATCAGTCTCACACAATTTTTTTCATGAAAGTTGTGGAAATTCTATCGTGGAGTTTTTGTTTTATTATTTGAGCAAACATAAATGCAAAAAATCCCATTCCCTGCTCTCTACACTGTAAAAAAAGGCTGGGTTCCACACAATAACTTTATGTTTTCCCAACACAAATAGATTAAGTTAACTTATTTGTTGTTTTTACAAATTTAAGTGAATTGAACATGAAAAAAATTTAGTTGTCACAAAAAAAAGAAAAATGTAAGAAGTGTGTCGTTTCAACTTATCATAAATAAGTAGATTAAATAAGCAGCCTTTTTTGAGTTCAGGTTTGCCCAACTATGATGACTTCCGCTGTTGAGAGACCTGGAAATGTGCAAAAGAGTCCATTTATCACTATTGTCCACCCTCCATTTACGTCCACAAAGGTATGCTTTGGCAACATCAGTTTAAACTAAAACATTTTTCAGTTTGTTTATCTTACTTCAATTTGATTGATGCAGTGCACGATGTGATTGTCAAGCAGACAAACAAACAAACTGACCAACAGTTTAATGAAAATCTGTCATAAACATCGTATGCACCTTTCCACAATCTTTATTTCACTAACTTGCTGCATGTGAAAGGTGACAAATTCAACAACACTAAGTAGACTGTAAAGAAACTGATCTGTTATTCAACCAAAGGGCATGATAAAATAGTCACAATGTATTGACATACACTCCAAAAAATGACTTTTGCTGCTTCTTCATACTACTTATTTAAAATTAGTTGAACCAACACAATTTTTTATCTTTTTGCGGACAACTTAATTGTTTTATGTTCAATCTACTTAAATTTGTAAAAACGTTTAAGTTAACTTAATAGATTTGTGTTGGGACAACATGAAGGAATTGTGTGTAACCCATAATATTTACAGCATAGTATTGCAGCAGTAAATATCACAATTCTATTATTATTTCCCCCTCTACTCCAATTAACAATTTCATTAGTTTGAATGGTTTAGTTTTACAGTAGTTTTAAAGATGAACAGGGCAGAAAAACAAAACAAATAAACACCCCCTCCCGCACACACACACAGATTTTTTTTTACAGACTACACAACAAGTCACACAGCTACTTCATCAAAACTGTCAGTAGCGCTCGCTGATCTGGTCTAAGCAGAAGTGAAATGCTAAGACGGGGACTAAGCTCATTTTGTGCGGATCGCTCATGACAGATAATCCTGTCAGTGCAAAAGTTCATTTCGAAAGGGCTGATGCCGCTATGTTCATCTGACATATTCAATGCAGCATTACAGGCACAATGGCTCTTACAATAACCTACCATTTAAATGCACATACACACAACAGTTCAAAATCTTGGGTCAGTACTTTTTGTTTTAATGTTAATGTTCATTTATCAGTGCTTTATTAAAAAGATCAACAGAGACATTTGACAGAGACATTTTTTGATGTTACAAAAGACTTCCATTTTGAATAAATGCTGCTCTTTTTACCCAAAACATAAATTGAGTTCAGAATTAAAAGACTTCTGAAGGGCTAAGTGACACTAAAGGGTGGCGTAAAGCTCTGTTTATATCAAGAATGATTATTTAGATACATTTTCTTTTGCTTGTCATTTTTTAAGAGTGTGCTGCAATTTTAAGGAATGTTAATACATATTAAATCTAGCAATTTAAAGCAGCATGGATTCTTTTATGCAAGTCTTTTTAGCATTCATCGGCTAGAAAGAAAAAAAAACTTTTAAGTCATATAAAAAAGGAGACTGAAACTGAAAGTGCTTTTCTGTGCAGTTAAGGTATAACTGCATTTCTTACCTTCCAACAATTTTTAATGCTTTATCATTATATATTTATCATTAGATATCATAATTGGTGTGAAAAGGTTTTAAAGACTTCTGAAAGTGAACTAAATGGCCGCTGAAGCCAAACAGATTTAAAATGTTCAATAATTCAATAAAGGGCTTGACTGACAGTTTAAACTGATTTAAATGAACAGTTCTCAGAATGAACTATTCGCAAAACAATACAGGGTTGTTTTTGGGGTGATTAGGAGAAGCGTAATCTCCAAAAATTACGCTATATGTGACTGTTGTCCAGCTTAAAGTGTGTGACGGCATTGCAGTGCGGCTGTTATAAGGTGGCTTTTCACCAATGACACAAGACAGAATTCCAACACTGGGATTATGACAGCACTACTGTAAGCGTACAGACTGGACACGGATTAACATGTGGCACATTTAGTGTTCAAATCCAAATGCCAGAGACATGAAAATGTGTCTATAAAACTCACACATCCACTTTAAGTGCGTGCATTTGCCCTTTTTGGAAGGGAACAGCTGCATTTTCTGCAGTTATACTCTGGTTTCTTGTACAGTTTGTCCAGTTTTGAAACCGCATGTACCTGCACACTGCATATAAATAATAAAATCTATAATCACAGCATGGTTTAGTACTATTTTTACAAGATTCAATTAAAGGGAAAAGTATTTTATGAGTTTCAGAATGAAGTGTCAGGTTTAAACTGTTGCACGTAATACTCTAAACCTGCTATACTTTAAAACAGGTTACACATTTTATTTGCTGGCAAAATGGCAAGCCATCAAAACAATACCTCAGTAAGATGGAATGAAAAGAAGAAAAAAAATAATTATGAAAAATTATATTTTTGTCTATTTGCATTATAAAAAAACTATATACACACACACACACTTTAAATTGGTCTTTAAAACTGGAATTTGGACTTTATGTTGGACTTTATTTTTTGTGTGTGTTTATATTTTAATATTACATATACTATTATATTTAAAGCATGCATTTACAAATCAGTGACACTGAATTGTTCAAACTGTACAAAAACTAGAGATTAAAAAAAAGAAGAAGAATTTCATTAGGGGGAAAAAAGATGTTACCCTGTGAAAAATGCTGGGTTCCATACGACTTTTGTTAGGGCAACATGAAGGAATTAAGTTAACTTATTAGTTTTTACAAATTTAAGCAGATTAAACGTAAACAATCAAGTTATCCACAAAAATGTAATGTAATGTAGTACTCAGCATATACGAGTACACCCCATTTTGAATATTTTATCAATTTCTCAGTGAATATGGGTAACATATATTGGTGCATTTGAACAAAACAGATTTATTAAACAGAAATATTTATTAAAATAATGTTTTAGACAGAGAACATCTTTAGAAGTGGAAAGATAATACATTTAAATTCATGCAAAATATTGCAAAAAACACAAACTACAACATTTCAGCAAAATTGTATATTTCTTTTGCTTTTTGCTATTTTTGAAAATGTTTTTTAATATTTTTCCCAAACACATCAATTTGAGCAACTCATTTTTGAACTATTATTGTAAGTTATTTTGTTAAATTAGTTCCAGATTTAGCTTTAGCACTGACTAAACGAATGTATATGCACAAATATAATATTGTAAAGCATCCTATAGAAAATATTAGTTTAAATGAGAGATTTGTGGGGTTGTACTCATATATGCTGAGCACTGTATACAGCGCATTTATTGTGTATGGCTATACACCCAAAGCGCTTCACAATCATGAGGGGGGTGGGTGTCTCTCCACACCACCACCAGTGTGCTGCATCCACTTGAATGATGCGACGGCAGACGGCACTCGGATGCGCACCCGTGAACCGTACCCGAGTCTGTCTGAAAGAGGTGGTCTGGGGAACGGTTCATGTGAACTCTAGTACGCTTCACTTGTAGTATGAATGCAATCGTACTAAAAGCCGGAAGTGAACCGTCAAAAGTACAGCAAACTATCGTTTTTATAACGTCCATTTGTGTGTGTGTGTGTGTGTGTGTGTGTGTGTGTGTGAGTGAGTGAGTATCACGTGCTGACAAGCGCGACCGAGCCAGAGCAAACACAGTGATAATGTCTGCTTGTCTCCTCCAAAAACAGCTTGGACATCGCGTGATGTTCTGAACGTGTATAATATGTTTGCGGCAGATAGACGCGAGCCGCTTTCTGTATGTTCTAAACCAAAAGGTTCAGTTAAAGTGAAACAACTGTGATGTGCGGACGTCTTTCCATTTTGGCGCTTTGCTTTCGTGCCTGTTGCCTGGCAACAGACGTACACAAAACATCGGCTTGATGACACAAACGTACCGGAGTACAGAAGGAAAAAAGACAGTGTGAACACAAACCAATCAAGAAGGTGGCAAGGGGGGACAATCGAACTTGGGTACAGTCCAAGCATTTGAACCAAGTGTGAAAGCACCCTTAGAATGAGTGTATGTAACTTTTTAAAAAAAAAAATCTAAAATAGTTGCCAAAAATCAGAGAAAAAAAAGAAGAAAAAAAACATCAACGTTCAAAACGCAACATTCGTTCAAAAAACAATGCAATATGATTATTTTGTCCATATTGCACAGCCCTACTAAAATAGTAGTGTTTCAAAATTAATTAACGCACAATAATCGTGATAAACGTGAAAACGTAACGATTACTCCTCAGAATATAATCCTACAACAAAAATCTATAAGCGTTGCATCCCTACAGATGAACAACCCAAATTCACTCGACAACGATTCAATCTCTATACAGCAATCCAAATCATTTGATGAAAAGATCACAATATCAGTTTAACGCAAATGCAGTAGAGCCTCTACAACAGCAGCAGTTCTGAGTGAAAGATAATGACTGTGTCCATCTGGACATTCACCCGATGACTCCTGATGAGTGTTTGGCCCTGGTCAACTCCACCAACAATGAGGACAAGGATGCGTTTGTGTGCCTTATACATGTGTGTGTTGTGTCTGTGCACCAGTTTCTGTGTGACTCAAGGCCAGAACAGTGGGAAACCTTGCCATGGAGGAGCTGCATGAGTGTGTGTGTGTCTGATGACACTCATCTATATTTAACTGGCCCTCTCATACGCCATGAAAGAAAGGCAGAGGCAGAGACTGACTTCCAGGCATCTTCCTAATCAATAATGAAGCGGTTTGCAGTTGGTCTTCAAACAAACACACACAAATCCCATAAGAAGCTCCACAGGTATTTTGGCTTTCTATTTTCTATGAGAGATCGACTATTTAACATCACTTATGGGTAAAACATTCTCTTTCTTTGCAAAGAAAGGGCAAAAGAAACGATCCTAAAGTCATTATGTGTTCTAGCAACAACTTGAGTAAATAGTACATCCAGGTCCTGGTACAAGAAGTATCTTTTTCAAAAAATAGTGCCCACATCACTTGACCTTACATAAGATTCTCCAAGAATGGCCACTCAGAGCAGATGATCCAACATGAAAGAAAACAGTCACATGAACTGCTCAAGAGAGATGCTGAGATGGTGATCAAGCAGGCCGTGAATCATTCGCTTTCCTAGAATCAGCCTTATAAGACTTCACTGTTCCTGGATCAGTCTTTGCATCTGATGTGTGGAGATGATGATGATGATGATGATGATCAGTGAGCAAACGCGATGGTGGAATTAATCATACTGGTAGAACTCAAAAAAAAGATGCTCTTGAATCAAAAAATACATCCCATACACTGTAAAAAATGTTGGGTCCACACAATTCTTCCATGTTGTCCCAACACAAATCGACAAAGACAAGCGGATTCAACGTAAAACAATCATGTTGCCCCAAAAACAACTTAATATTAGTGTTGTTTTAACTAACTTTAAAGTAGTTTAAATGAGCAGCTCAAGTAATTTCAGCTTATAATGTCATTCACACAAGGTGAAATCGATTGATATTTTTTTCAACCATTGTGAAACAATTGTGATCAATTGGGTTTGAGAATTTTGATAACATGCCTGAAGCAACTGCAATTGTTCAAAAGAGCTAGTCTGGTGGTGCTACATCCCAAAAAGCTGTTTAAGAATCTGTGTAAATATTTTTTTTAAAAAAAGTTTCAGAAAATAATGGATGTCAATAGATTTATCTTTATTCATCGTCAAGAAAAACATCAAACATAAAAGTTATATGGCATAGGATTCCATGGCACATTGTACTCAAAAGTTAAATATAATGATTCATTTTAAAGTCATTATTATTATTTATATGGGCGACACGGTGGCGCAGTAGGTAGTGCTGTCGCCTCACAGCAAGAGGGTCGCTGGTTCGAGCCTAGGCTGGGTCAGTTGGCATTACTGTGTGGAGTTTGCATGTTCTCTCCTTGTTCGTGTGGGTTTTCTCTGGGTGCTCCGGTTTCCCCCACAGTCCAAAGATATGCAGTACAGGTGAATTGGGTAAGCTAAATTGTCCGTAGTGTGTGAGTGTGAATGAGAATGTATGGATGTTTCCCAGAGATGGGTTGCAGCTGGAAGGGCATCCACTGCGTAAAACAAATGCTGGATAAGTTGGCGGTTCATTCCGCTGTGGCGACCCCGGATTAATAAAGGGACTAAGCCGACAAGAAAATGAATGAATAAATTATTATATAATTTGTGTTTCTGGTATAGCAACCAACGTTATCTTAATTTACTATCATATATTTGTGGACAAGACTAAACCAAATAATGTTAGTTCCAATAATGAATAAAAACTACAACAGTATCTCAATGACACTCATGTCAATATGAAGCTACAGAAATTACTGTGCTTTCCACTTGATTACACAGTTTGAACTTACTTTAAAGCATGTCTGTCAGTTATACATGAATCAATAACTAGTAATTAATGCTTTCATTTGTATTATTGTTTCACTGTAAAAATAAAAAGCCATTTATTCAATTTAAAAAAAAAAAAGGATTCTGGCTAGCAATATTAACGTAACAAAATGGGAAACAAGAGATTGGATTGATTAATAAATATATAAACTAGGTTACTGTGTTTTTACAGTAGATTGAACTCACTAGTAGTATTTCAGAAATTTTACCCATGTAAATTTATGTACAAAGGACAAATAGGAATCACGTTAAAGAATAGTTTCATCCAAGATTAAAAATTCAGTCATCATTTACTCACTCTCAAGTTTTTCCCAACCCTTCTGCAGAAGAAAAAAAAAAGTTTAAGCCTGACTTCAATGGTGTGGAAAATGAAATATACCATGGAAATCAATGGGGAACAGCAACTGGTTTGATTATCTATGACCTTCCAAATGTTCTCCTTTAACATTTAGAAGATACTCATACAAGTCTGGACCACCTTTAGGGCAAATAAATATTGGGTTTTTAAATTTTGGTGAAACTATCCCTTTAAGTTTTTTGGCTTATGTTAAAACCATGTAATCCAAAAGACAAAATGGACTTCAAATGCGCTAAAATCTAAATGGGTTTAAGACTGTAGCATGCACTCATCTCTCTCTCAACTTGCATTACACACATGTACTAACACTTCTGTGTGGACCCCCTTTTCACAGAGATGTGAACTGACATGATCGGGTCTTAACAGCCAATTCACATCTTTTAGCAAATCCACAAGTGGGTGCTGTCATTGCACTGTACAGAAGTCAAAATATGAAGTAGTAATGGAAATAAGTCTAATATAAATACTGGTCAAACACCAGTGTGTTGCGATTGTGAGAAATGAAAGTATGAGCTCATGAACTCTCAAAAGCCCTCTAGAAAGCCTCGCAATGCATTTTAAACCAATAGGAAACGGTTTCCCATTCACAGAACTACTGAGCCATTAAGGATTACATATGTTTGTTAATGATATTATGAAGTAATGAACATCACCAATTTGTTTGCTCGTCTTTATTAAGTGTTCATAAGGTGATGATGAATCAGTGCTGCTGTTGTGTCGGCTGTCAGATTAGCAGAATTCAATGAAACAAAACACAACGGCGTACAAAATGTTTATATGAACGTAAACACTCAATTTCAAAATTTCAATCAGACATTCCTTATTACGCAAGTTATATCTTTATTTTCTCACTTTGTAGCATTTCATTGTTTATTTATGCAATGATTGCATAGTTTATGCGTTTGGTAGTCAAAAATGAACAGATGATTCTAGAAATTCAAACCAGAATCTTAAACTGCTTCTAAAACATGAAAAACGTTGCTCTCAATACGTTTTACTGAAGGGCTAAACAACATATTTCAGCGTCGACATTGCAATGTGCGAATCTGCAATAGTCACTAATTAACCAGAAACCACAGTTCAGAATACTCGATTTGTGAAGTCATTGCAAAGTTGAACTCTAATCGAATGGTGTAAACAGTATTTATTTGGATGTAATTTTACGGCTTGTACTATTTCAAGCAAATTTAAACTATTTGGCCTCAAGAAATTGAGGATTTGCTGCTTTAACAAAGATTAACTTTGTTTGACTACTTATACGATGAAAACTATACAGTATTTTAGATTGTTATAATATACTTTAACTTCTGTATTTCAATACTATTAGAAAGGACAAAGCACCAATTATTTAATTTTTATCTTTTTTTTAATCTGTGCTTCATTTTGTTTATTTTATGTGGATGCACTCTCCTGCAAAATCATCCCAATGTCAAATTATGAATTCTTTCCAAATAGAGTCATCTTGTGAAATTACATTCATACACTGCTAAAATGCTTTTCTTACTTAGAGTTATGTTGCTACTATTCCAAAGATTTAAACATTCTTGAAATCAAGAAGCATTTTCTATAGATAAGCCAAAAATATGATCTTATTTTAAGAAATAAGTCAAAAAGAAGTGAGTTTTTCCTTAATAATTTGCCAAAGGGGTAAGCAAAATAACCGTAATTCAAAGTGAAAAAAGGTTACTTTGCTTACCTCACCAGTAGAGTATTTAGCATGTTTTAAGTTAAAACTGATTTCAATTTAACATATTTCTGAAAACAAGACAACGTTTTTTTAATAAAAGAATTTGTAGATATTTGGACTAGAAACAAAAACCCAGCATTTTTGCAGTGTATCACAGAAAAACCTAATATGGCAATGTCAGCTTTTTCTCATATCAAATATTTTTCTCAATCAGGAGAGCATTATAACTTTATTGTAGATAAAGTTATAATGCTCTCATGATTGAGAAAAATATTTGTTTATAGGCAAACTATACTTAAAAAAAGCAAAAGTTTCGGTCAAACATCCTTCATCATGTGTTAGCAATATCGTTACTTTCTGAACCTAGTGCTTCCCACACATAGACTTTACTTGGGCGGGCCGCCCAGGTATATTAAAGACCGCCCAAGTAAATTTAGTGATGCATATTTTTTCTTTTTAATGATTATTATCGTCCTTTTATACTTCGTTTGTCTCAGTCTAATCCAACCAAACATCAGCAAGCAATTAAGTATTGGAGAATCTTCTCTCATTTACCCATTTCACTGCTCGTTCTGTGTGCGAGAACTCTCAACACTCACATGCTCTGCAGACACACACCTTTTTGCACCCAGTCGGCGCTTCTAAATCGACTAAAATGTCCGGGATTGGTTTTGCTTTCATTTTCAACGCTGTCGTTAATATTATGCGCACTGTCACGAGAGAGACACTAAATAATTAATTCTTTAATCTTAACGACTCATTAAAACTTTACTAAATACTCGGAGAGGAGGAACTTGCATCTAAATTGGCTGCAGAATATTTGTACACCATAAGAAATGGGTAATCGACTCATTTGTCATTTAAATAATGAACACCTTTTATTCTTGTAACTATTGTATGTCTGTTTTTATTCCTTTTTTTTCTGTCATTTATTTATCTTTTGCTGTATATTTTATTAATTTGATGATGTCAATTTATTACATATTTGCATCTACAATTTACATATTATTTATTGCATATTTATTTATTACATATTTGCATTATGCATCTAAAATGCTTTGGCAATACTATACAAAATGTCATGCCAATAAAGCAACCTGAATTTGAATGAGAGATGGAGAGAAGCAGATTTTACGTGCAGTGGGTGCACATGGCTCCTGAATAGCATAAGAGAAATAGTGAATTGTTTTTTTATTAAAAAATAAAATAAAACATATAATAGTAACAAAACAGTGTTAAAAATCTAATTATGTTTTGTTTGTTGCATAGTTAACTATTTATGTACTGTGGGTAAAAGGTGTTTCAATCTAGCCACCACCGCAAATATATTTCAAACCTGTGGGAAGCACTGTGAACCTGTAGCATCTCATTGCTCATTTATGCAACAGTTGCATTTGTTTCATTGTAACACAAAACTGAATTTCTGATCTTATTGCTCTATTGGCTTTACTTTATCTAAATCTAAGTGCAAATGACAAAACCTGGGTTAAGTGCGAGCTCTCCAAATTAGATAAAGCCTAAACAAACAGCTTCAAAGACAAAAATCGATGCAAAATGGACAAAAATTGTTCATGGCATTTTCCCACCAAAGCTTTTCTTCCCAAATAACAACGCTATTCAGAGGCTATTCTGCTTAGTAAGCCATGAAAGCATGACACCTGTTGACTTCTGAACACACAAAGTCAGGAGCAGTGTAAAAACTAACACACAAATACGAAAAAAAAAATCATTTCAAAATATCATTCAGGCCAGCACTGACCAAAAAAAAAGGAGAGAAAACCTGCATGGCTCTTTCAAAACATATTGATTGTGCTTTGGGCAAAATAAATGATGCATGCTTTAAACAGCCTTTGTTGAAAGTTAGGAAACCTTTAGAGTCTGTAGAGGTTTGACTTTCTTCCTTATAGATGCATATATTCCGGCTTTTGGCTGTGGTGCTCTACTGATGCCACGCAAACCACAACAAGGCATGAAATCACCTAGTGTTACAGTGAAGAACGAGTAGTTCACTGGGTCACTTCACAGTACACACAAGTTTAAAAGGTGATTATATGTATGTGAACAGCAGGAATAGTTTCAAGATATTACAAGGCTACAAGATATTTTTTCTTCGATTGCAAAAGTGGGTTTATAAAACAGAACAGTCTCCTGAAAAACATTCTAGTGGATACAAAGTGGTTAAAAATGTTACCATGTTGCTTATAGTGCGTTTCAAAACCAAACGCCCAGAGTTCATTTTCTCCAAAACATTTTAAATAAGGGGCGACACAGTGGCTCAGTGGTTAGTACTGTCAAGAAGGTCACTGGTTCAAGCCCCGGCTGGCTCATTTGGCATTTTTGTGTGGAGATTGCATGTAATACTTTTGTATAAGAGCACAATATTACGAGGATGCAGACAGAAACATGATAAAAATAATAGTGAGAATGTTGCGATCTCGTCAGCTCAATGTTAACATTTTGCATTTTATTTAGCAATATTTTTTTATATATTTTATGTATACCAGTAAAGTATACCAGAACCTTTCACATCTTAAGTGCAATTGCAATGTTCATTTTACTGACAAATAGTTGGTCGTAGTTTAATCAACAACACATTCTTTGCATTTTAGTTAAAATTTCATTTTAGACTACACTGTAGGGCTGCACAATATATCGTTTCAGCATCGATATCTCAATGTGATCATTTGCAAAAGTTGCAAGTTTATGCAATATTCATTCTGGATTATAACTTATTATTTTGCAAGTGTTTTTTTTTAGGCCTGTGACTATGTGAGGAGTTTAAAAAACATTTAGGCATAACAAATTGTACAATTTGTAACTTTTTTACCGTTCATGTTATTGAATTATATATAAAATTCAGACTATGCAGTATTATTTTACATTTAATTATTCAATTACTGTATACCTGATAACTATTAGACTCCTTGGAAAACAATAAAAGTCTGTTTATTTAATTGCTTTCTTTTTCTTCATTGAATTTATCTATACTTGTAGATTGTTGGTTATATTTTTTGCACTCCCTTAATCATCCAAATCAATCTAAAATTCTAAATTCTTCCAAAATAGTTATTCAATCTAGTAAAACTGTATTCCCATTGCAATATATATTGCAGAATAAAGAGTGCAATGTTAGATTTTTCCAATATCGTGCAGCCCTAATAGACTGTAAGAAATAGGAAAAGGAATTGAGACAACATGAAGGAATTAAGCCAACTTAATAGTCTAATTCAAATTTAAGTGGACTGAACATTAAACAATCAAGTTGTCCCCCCAAAATAACTCAAGAATTGTTTTGTATTAGCTTATTGCAAGTAGTTTAAACAAACAGCAAACATAATTTGAGTGACTACAACTAAAAACAAACCTACTCCCAGAAAACACCAGTGCAACACTGTATACTGCATGAACCATTCAAGTTTACTGTCTGAAAACATGCATATAGACATAATAATGTGACGCAACCAAACACGCATCTATTAATCTGCAAATCAAAACGGTGTTAGGTGTTTTGAGGTGAAAGCATAATAACAACAACGTTTGGCTATTTTACTACGTCTAGATTTCATTTCAACTGAAAACTGCGGTGTAGCATACATGCTAACAAATGTTTGGCCTTTTTTTCAGAAATCCAGAAGGTTTCTATTGATCTAAATTCTCTGCTAATGTCCAGCAATTGGTTAATTTCACAGGATAACCATTTGTGAGTGCAAACAGGTCTTCTCTCGTGCTCTGTGATGCTGAGACGGACTTTGTTTCAGTTCACTCTGAGAAAAGCGGTGGGTTTCCTGACATCAAGTGAGCGGGTGGACATGTGCACAAGCATCAGCAGGGTGTATGCGTGTGAGAATATACAGCAGAATACACATCCAATAAGCCTCAATATTAAAAACGCCCAAAGACAGCCATAAGATATTGTGTCTAGTGAAATATTTTTGTGTGTGTGTGTGTAAAAGGGATGGTGACAAGAAAAATCACACTCACAGTGATATTGATTTAAGTGCATGGACTATGTGCTGCAGTGTTGACATACACCTTGTCCTACATTCCAGTGTAACATGTGTACATGCATACCAGCATGAACGTTTGAGCAGCACGATAACACAGCGGAAAGCAAGAAGTGTGATTAAGAGAGGTCATAGTACCAGTAACAGCCGTAGAAAAAACTGAGTGAAGCAGATGTATATATATTTCATTCATTTCGATGATTAAAAGACAAAAGCGCAAAGCAAAATGACTAAAACTAAAAGTCAACGGCTAGTGGATTTTATATTTTGCAATATTCCAGTGATGCTGAAATAAAATTAAGTCCAAAAATTAGATGAAAAATCACAACTTGGCAACTAATTCAGCTTAAAAAACCAATGAGTATTTGTATATAATTACAAACTGAAAGTAAATTTTACTGAAATGAAATGTAACTGAAAATTAATACATAGATATTTGCTTTTACTTTCTCACATAAGCTTTAAAGATGAAGATGAAGAAGCTTTAGTATGGAAATATCTGTTTAGACTTGGGGATAGTTGAATAATTCGAGTTTAGTACATAGAAATAAGTCTCAAACTAGAGTTGGGTCAATAGACGTTGCCATCGTTCATCACCAATGGCCGATAGACATCACAATGCTGAGCCAGCATCGCGATCCTCCTCCCCACCTCTGTCACAAACCCGCTCGCAAAAAAGATGCACTTAGACCCCATTTACACTAGGGTTGGACATTGTCAACCAATTTGGCATCGTACGATTAATTAATTCATGACTAATTGTAGCCTTCCGTTTCAACTACCAAACCTGCACGGCCTTTGATTTACCCATAATCAAAACATAAATAAATAAAGATAAATTACACACAAATTACCAGCTGTCAATCACTTTTTCTGTGGGACTCTGGCATGAATAGGCACAATGATCTGTGTCATTATAACTGCATTGACAAACTTGGTTGGTAAAAAAGGTGCACAACCAACAGGAACCAACCAACAGTATCTGAGGTTTTTGATAAAATTACTATGTACAAGCACAAGAGTGAAAGATTGAAGCTGTGCACTGACGCTGTTATAAATTCAAAAGTCAGAAGAGTCGTTAGATAGAACCAAGATGAATTAAATATCACGTTTAACAACTATAGTGAGACGCGATCCAGTGGTACATCCTTTATAAACTGTCTGACGTGCACTGCTCTCTGGGGTTTTGTGCTCAGAGCACCCTCTGACTGCCTAGAGCTCAGGCATGTGCGTATGCTAGAGCTCATGACAGAGTGTGTGTGTTAATCATAAATAATAAATTTACCGTGGCCTACGATGACTATATCATCGTCCATTGCAATGTTTCACATTAGACATCGTACGATGCTAAATTGGTCGACATCACCCAAACCTATCTCAAACACCAGTTTCCTCCTCCTTACGTAAATCTCATTTGAGCAAAAGACCTGGGATCAATAATATTCATGTTTCTTCATTAGTCCTAGCTAATACTTTCTCCAGCACTTCAGTTTAAATGATTGTCATTTGACAAGGCATCTACTCAATTTGTTAAAATGCTTTGTGACAACCGAAGCTTGATTATTTTGCAGCACTATCAGAGCAGATTTCATTAATATTCATGACCCTTCCAAATAAGGTAAAAATCGGAGCATTTTGTTCTTTGACCAATTCCTAGAGTTACAAATAGGCACGTAAAGATTTTTTCAATCTTAACTAAGCCACATGGCTTCTACGTAGATATCAGCGAACAATTTAAACACTTTAAATGCATAAAGTTGGCAATGATAACAAATGTGACATTAAACATTTGGATTGAACTTGCATGTTTTTGACATTGCTTTAACCACTTGAGGTTGTATTAATTCAGCATTGTGTCTCAGCATAACCGTACTGTTGGTCTATTGTGCAGCTGCAGCATCTAGTAAACACATTAATAACTTTGAAATTCCATTTCCATAACTTTTGAAATATACAGTACATGTTTTCATATCAGTACAGTTAAGTTCAGTGATTACTGCCAATTAAGTAAAAGAATATGAAAGCAACTCTAATAAAAAATAACTAAAAACAAAGTGTAAAATAATAATTACATCCTATAAAGGTTAATAAAATACAAAAAGTAGACAACTTTAAATTGTGATGCTTAGCTGGAGGCTGTACATATTTACTCCTCCACATTCAGACAAGATAAATGTGAAAATTCTATATTAGTAAACTGACTCCAGTAACATTACTTCCCTATCCAGAGCTCATCTTTGGTTAGTTTCGCTTTAGCACCCATGGAACAAGTTGCAAATGCAGAAAGCTATTAGCAATGAATATTTCATCCAAACACCCTGTCATTATTTAGTGACTCTCGACTCATGTGATGCTACGTTTCCGTGAAGAATAAAAGTAAAACATTGAGGAGCTCTGAAAAAGAAGCTGTTCTCGTTGGTTGATGGTGAGCAGAAGCCGACGAGCTTTATGAAAGACCAAAACAAGTAACATGTAAGTCTTCTGAAGTCATATATTAGCTTTATACAAAGGTTGCTTCTAGCTAATGTTTATTTAAAGAATTATAATGACACCAACAATGTTGAAAACTCATTTTTTAGTGATATGGACCGATTTCATGGTGGATGTTTGAAAAGTGACATCTCGAGTTCATAAAATAATTCTGTTATTGTCATTTACACGGCAAAAACTAAAGTATACAAGTTTAACACAGCATCAGGGTTAGAGAATCGCTAATTTTGTCTTGAAAAGTAAATGTAAAATTAATCATTACAAAACAGATACAACTATAATAAGTGAGAGAAACACACTCTTCAGACAAACACGCAAGAGTATTACTACTTTCTACCAAATTACCAATGGTTCCATGTCAGAGAAAGAGTAGCTATTTTTGTGGAATATTTGAAAATATAATTAAAGACGGATCATTTGTTGGTTTAATAATAATAATAATATTAATAATAATAACAACAATAATTATAATAAATAATAATAATAATAATAATAATAATAATAATAATAAAGTAGCTCAAAAAATTAACTTTTGTAAAAACAAGCAAAAAAAATTTAAAATAAAAAACAAATGCTAAATGTTCAAAAATTCAACATTCTTGACATAAACAACTCCTGTAGGTAAATAAATGATTTTTATAAACGGCCGTGGTTGTTCTGACTGCTGAAATGCACACACGCAGGCAGGCACAGTGAGACGCACTGCACACGGTTGTACCTGCGCTACCAGTTCTTGTAGCCCTCCTCACAAACACACACAGAAAGTTACACAGTGGTAACTATGCTCTTGGAGTGTCTGACGTCACAAACCTCGTGTAACCCTGCCAACTCAGGAGTTAAATTTAGATCTTGGGCACTGGTCCCAGACGCTGCAAAACAATGTGATACCACAAGCACTGCTTTAGCTGGAGAACACACACACATGCACGTCTGCTGGACAAGACGTCAACTGATAAAATGTGCATACATTCGCATTGAAAAACACTAGAAGAAAAATACTGGGAACTTTTAGAAGTGCTACTTGGGACCAACTTGGTGAGTTTGCACTAAAATCAAGACATGCAGAAAAAGAATCTCAGTGGTCTGTAAAGACTAAGCTAACATAAAAGGAATCTGTTTTTATATAACAGTCAAAATGTAGTAGTGTCTTCAGTAGGCTACATGTGTCATTAAAAATATTTCTTATTATCTGTTATAAATTAACGAAAAAAATACAGATTTGAAGGTTTCAAATATGTTTTGGACAAAGTGTGTGCTAAGTTTGTATGAAACATGTCCCATGTTTATGTTTTATTTCCGTTCTGTAAAAAGTTGTTTGGAAAAATACATGATGAAAATGTGAGACACTTAAAAATATCTTTTGTATATCAAGTTATATAATGAGACTTTTCCACATAAATAATAGGTTTTAAAATGCTATGTTTAAAACTGAACAAAAATAAACTTGTTGAAAAGAAATACATTTGCTCAAATTACACTGACACAAATAAAAGCTATAATATAAATATGGCAAAATAAAGCAAATAAATAAACAATGCTAAAATAACATTGTTAGAGACTGATGCATATTGTGAAAACACCAAGAGTCCTTCTCTTAGACAAATCAGACAAAAAAAGTAGAGAAAGTAGATGAATGTCATAAATAATGTGTCTGAACAGTCCACTTCTGACTATATCTTATTTTAATACATTGGGTAAACAAGGCCTATGAGAGAGACACTACCAGAGTCCAGAGCCTCAAGACTGCAAGGTCTTCCCTTATCTCACAGGGTTAAGATAAAATGTCAACACCGACACTGGTTTCAAACCCTACTGTCATGACAAAGGCTACAAGATTAGCTTAGCTAACATTCATCTTTAACATGTAACAAACAAATGCTCTTTTGACTTCTAATAGGCCACTAAAATGTGTAACTTTCCATAATGACAGTTCAAAAATCTGAAAGTCAAAGCTAACAACTGAGGTGTTGGCTTGGGTGTCATTTAAAACAATTAACACTATGTAGTTAAATTGCTATTTTGTCTGCTGAACCGTGTGTACCTAGAAAGCGAGCATGCACGCGCGTGCAGCAATTTCCTCACAAAAAAATGCTGCCTTCATAGGCGGCTCGCTAGGTTTTGACACGCATCCATTGTGTGGGGTCTGAACCCAGACACACACATAAGACCCTAGCTCGACTTGATACAGCCACCTAGCTGCAGAACAGCGCTTATGTGGAGAAAACAAGGAAAAACAGAAAAGCTGCGGTCTCTTTAAATCGCTATACCTTCGATGTGAAGCGTTTGTTGCTTATAAACCGGCTTACAGTAACATCCACACCGCACAGAGGGGGGTCGACGACACCGGCCATTAACGCTTTAAAACTACCGATGTCACCCTCAGAAATCGCAGACACTTAGCATTTCAAAGAGGACTGACACAAAAGACAGCGACACGAAGCTCTCCTGCGATGGGTTGAGATTCAAGTGACTGATTTTAACGCTGTAACTTTTCTGTGGTGGCATCTTGATCTTAGCACACAGATAAATGAGCATTCGTTTCCTTCCTTTTTTCTTTCATCAAATATTATCGCACCGAACAGTTACACTGCACTCGTACACGGGCCTAACTAGCAGGAAGAGAGAAAGAGAGGGATGTGAAATAAACACAAAACATTAGCATCTTTTCAAACAGCGCGCCTAAAAGGAAACTGAAACTGGCACGATTCGCCATGTGTATCGTCGCGCTTCTCAGCAAAACAATACACGTAAATACACATTCACGCAGAGTAGTTAGCAAGCTGATTCCGATTTTCAACTCCAATTATGTTTCCCAAACATGAAACACGGATGAACTGCAAATAGTAAGTAGGAGGAGATCAAATGACATCATCAACTACTACATAACTTTAAACAAGGCTGCACAGAAAAGTAGCAAAACACATCCAAAGTCACGCGAAGCACTTCCACGAATGGTCTGTAAATCTGGGTATGGTTTCATTGTAGTTACCAAAGTGTAAAAAGCACAGACGCCGAGCTAAAGTTTAAACACAGCGAGTCTGCGACCCAAACAAACACTGTGTTCATGTCCAAACACACACACACACAGAAGGAGAGGAGTCAGGCAGGCCATGAAGAGAGCTGAACTCACCGCGATCAGGGTGCTGTTCCTCTGCTCGGCGCTCGCGCTGGAGTCGGGCTCTTGTTGCTTGCTCTGCTGTTTGCTGTTGTTGGATTTCTTGGCCCGCTGCTCTAAACTCCGCTGGTAGAGGCTCACGGTCTCTCGGCGGTCCAGCTCCAGCTGCTCGGCGTGCGCCTGCTGGTATCGGCTCTCGCAGTTGACATGGTGCCGCCGACAGCCCTCGATCCGCTGCCGGAGCCGCTCCACCACCGTGCTGTGCTTCGGTATGTTACCGCCGCCGGTGCTGCCGCTGTTGGCTGCATTAATGCCAGCGTTTAAGTTCACGTTACTGTTATTAATGCAAATGCCGCCGCCGGTCGGTACGGCAGCGGGGCTGGCAAAATCCCCCATCATCTGTGATTCGGGAAGAACTTTGTCAAGCCCCCCTGACTCTCTCTCTCTCCCCTCTCCAAAGCGGGGCAGAAGTCCGCTTCGCCAGTGAGCCAGATACAGTGAAATAGTGAGGAAAGAAGCGTTCAAACGAGCGTAAATCCCTCCTCCGGGAGGATCGCCGTGTCAACCATTCAATAGACAACAGAGCGGGACCGCGGAGGCGACCGGGGCTGCTACTCTCTCGCCGCTACTGGAGCTCCATCAAACATCCGGATGTTACTCGCAACCATCACGCACAAGCACCGCTGCTGCGAGCCCGTCGTTTTATTGTGTTGTCCTTCTGAAAAAAGTTTTGCCGTCTGCTGCGAACAGGCTCCGGAGTTGTTTCGTGAACTTGCATTTCATTAGTTTGGCCGGCGAAAGCCTTCCCCGAGCGCGAACAAGGTGTGCAGTTCGTTAAAGTCCCGATGGCTGGAGAGGAAATCCTACAGTCGCCAGTGTGTACGGCAGCTGCCACCATCACAATAATCAAGCGCTCCCCTCCTCCATGCTAGCGGAGTGATATCAGGACAACAGCCGAGCGAAGAGCAGCCACCAGCCGGAGAGCAGCCGTCAGCTCCGCGCAAAACACGGACGGGATTCCACTGCTCTGCTGGACGCGGAGTCACGTTCACTTCACGGGAGGTAAACGGTAGAGCGGTGCGATGCTTTAGCGGCGGGTTGCGGTACTGCAGGTGATGCTCACGGAGGAGGGGGAGAGCACAAAGCGCTGTCGGC
>CAIGQQ010031529.1:648976-714916 GCA_903798035.1 Danio albolineatus
ATCTATCTATCTATCTATCTATCTATCTATCTATCTATCTATCTATCGTTTAAGTCCTTAAATTCTATAAGAAATGCAGTCCTAAAACTAGCACAAAAGCATTTCTTCTTACAGCATGACAAGCATAAAAAGAAGTGTTACCAATCAAAGCAGCTGATGTACATTTCCCTGCAGCTGGCATTCTAGTAAATCTGTTTTACACCGTCGCTTTTTTGCCACAGCCAAAGCATGTTTACAGCGAAGTAAAGACAACATGTGTTGCGCATGTACTCCCTGACCCGTGTGGAAATGCACATCGCTCCAGGATCTTGGCTGAAGAATCAATGGCAGAACAGCAGACTGCAGCAGACAGCAGAGGCGAGCAAAACCATTGGCCTGTGCTTTCAACCACACTCTTCTCTGCTGCCTTTTCCTTCTTTATATTTTATAGGAAACCAAAAGACTGCGCTTGCTTCTCCGAATATTTTTTTCATTAAAAAACATTCTGAAATCTTGCAGCTTGTTTTAAATTCACAGCTCTTGAAAAAGCTGTGAATGTATATTGAATAAAAAGTTAAAGTCAGGTATGATGGAAATAATAATAATAATAAACTATTAACTATTTAAATTAGCTAGTTAACTAATGAACCACTTACATTTTCTTTTGCTTGTAATTTTGCTGCAAGTTGCAAAACAAAAAGTCAACTCTAAAGTGAGGATTTGTCTATATCATAAAACCATACCTGCCAACATTTGGTTTTGAAATGTGGGGTTATACAAATAACAAAATAAACATACAAATAACAAAGTAAACATACAAATGAGCCCAAAGCAATATCCATGGCTCCTGGTGACACAATAAGGTCTTGTAAAGCGAAGCGATAACAATAAACTCTCTAAGGAATTGGATATTATTAATGATTTTAACATAATTAACAATTTTAGTGCCGTGTCCGACTGTGTCCGACATTAAAATCAATACGACACTCCTTGCGTGGGTGTCGTCAAGGTGGCTTCTAGACAAAAACTTGAATTCTTCCGTCCAGCTGTTGGTAAATTAACATGTGTATATATTTTTTCTTTGCCGAAGCACAACCTGAGTCTTTTCCTTCTATCATGTGTACTACTACTGACGCAGCTGCTTGTTGCTACTGCCACCGTTCAAGTCCAGCATCTACCTCCTGCGCAGAAATCAACAGCACACAGTTGTAACATATGTTGCCAGATTGAGGTAAAATATGTTATAAGATTTGAATATTGCGTCAATTGTCTGAGGTAATGAACTTCATTCAAGATCTTGACAAACTTGACAAACTTGACAAACATGAACAAAAAGGGCTTTTTTTTTAAACTGCATTGGGACGTACAAATTACTCGAGTTTCCCGGGAGAAATAACAAACCGGGAGAGTGGCGGGAGATGGATGTGAAATACGGGAGACTCCCGGAAAAAACGGGAGTGTTGGCAGGTACGTATGCATAAAACACTGTTTTTAAACTCATTGCATCCATTGAACTCTTTGCATTGATTGTAAGTCTAAAATTTTCTTCCAGAAGCATGTTTACGCATTATCCCAAATTTAGATATGACAAGGGTTGTCCGTGTGGGAGGCCTGATTTAGTTGTGTTAGTATTGAGTTATATAGATGCTGTTTCAGAGGTCTAATACACAGATGGTTTTTTGAGAGGGGTCTGGGTGCAGACCTGGTGCAGTTGCAAGTTGAGCATGCAATGCTTTTATGCGCACATCTAACCTCACCCCTAACCCTACCACAGTGACGTCCATTGAGTACATTGTGTCTGCTGTTGCATTTCTGAAATATGCAATCTTGGCTTGCAAATTCAAGTCTGCATCCAGATACTATTGGATTTTTGCCCCAAATATTTTCATCCACAGACATAACCTTGGGTGATTGCTTTTTGGACAATGAGAACTACTTTGGACAATGAAGTTTTTAGAACCTGTGTGTATTTGAGAGCTGTTGTGAAAGGGCTCCGTTTATTCTTCATTTGTTTTTCAGGTCGTTTTGATGTATTAGTCCCATATCACACTCAAGTTTCAAGATTGTAATTGTCTGGCTTATTTCCAACCCTCAGTGCTGGGAAACACCCACACTCTCTCTCGTTTACACACTATGGCCAACTTAATAAATTGAATTTTACCATTTTTGAATACGTTCAGCCGATCTCCAGGTCTGACAGGAGCACTTATAGCTTAGCTTAGCATAAATCATTGAATCGGATTAGACCATTAGCATCTCGCTAAAAACTTAAAAAATAGAGCTTCAATAATTTTCCAATTTATAGGTAGACTATTTTGTACAAATAGTTCCTAGCTATTATCAGAAAAAAGCAACTTTTCTGTCTTTTTTTTTTTTAGTCTTACACAGTGTAACCACGAAAGCTGCTTTTCCACTGCATAGGACAAACGACAAGCGACAGACCGGAAATCATTCATTTTCAATGGAGAGTAGTCCGGGAGCTGCGTGGATTTCCGATCATCTCCGTATGCGGAAAATTCGGATCCAATCTGACCTGTGGATCCGTTAAAATATTTGAACTCCTGCGACTTGACTGTATGTGACCGGCCGGCCGGATGTGATGTATTCCAGTGTTGTCCAAACAGGTCAGTGCGCGCGAGATGAGAAATTGGAGATTTTTGTTATTTTTTAATCCCCAAAAAATGGCTATATATATATATATATATATAAACATTTATATTCATAAATGCGGAATACAAAATATAATTTTTAATGCTGTCTCCACATTCCCTCCAAAAGTTTTTGAGGTCTATGAGTTTCTACTATTCATTCAACCATTCTGAACGCATGGAGAATAAAGCCTCTTTTTGCACTTTATTTCGGACACCACGAAAAGTTAACAACAATGAAAATTCTGTGCGATTGCCACAAGGGGGCGTATTCCGAAAATGATCTTACCTCTCTTCCTATCTTACCGTAACAGATTTTTGACATTTTTGAGTGAGATGTTAATAGTCTTAATAGGTGACTTGTAAAATGAGCCTATTTTCAAAAAAAAAGTGTAGTGTTCCTTTAAGACTTCTCTCTATTCCATAGTAAACGTTTGTTTCAGCATGTTTGTGAATATGTTTTAGGAGAAAACTCTTAGATAAAAACTTGTACTCCTATTTAGGAGAAATCTTAAATGTAAGACAAATGTTTTGTGAATAGGAGCCCAGACATTTAAACTGGAAGGCCTTTAGGATGCATTTAGATATGCTATTTGTTGCTGAAGTAACTGAGGGACAAGATATATAGGCACCGCCCTCTTTTGGGGAAAGGGGAGTGGAGCAGCAGCTCATTTGCATTTATAGACACACAAAAAATGTTTTGCTTCCACCCAGAAAGGATCATTTACAGCATAAAAACTGCAAGGTATTTTGAGATAAAACGTCACAGACACATTCTACAGTATTACAAACAGGGGCATAAGAAGACCCTTTGTACTCTTAAAAAGTCTGTTCTGAGAAATGCTGCAAAAATCCTTCCCAGCAGGCATTTGATGTCAAAATGATCTCCAATTGACACTGACGTAAAAAAAATTGTAAAAACGTAAAAATGCAAATCGATTTGTTGTCAGAACTTTGACGTCTATTTGACATCCACTCATTGATGCCCTTTTGACCACCAAAATAACAACACAAAAAGTATTGTATTATTAGAAAAGTTTCATTCATCTCAACGCTTCAATTACAAATGTCAAATTTACTCTGATTTTGTATCTCTACAATGCATTTACCTTGATGTCGTTTTGACTTCATGTCGTTGTGACATCAATGTAGTCAACTGACATCAAATCCATTTGCATTTTTGATGTGTTTTCTGATGAGTTTTTTGATGTTGTTTTGACATCAAGGTGCCCGCTGGGTTCCCAAAACCCCAAATTGCAACACAAATTAAGCTACGATGCTTTATATCAGATCGACTTAGCTCACAGATGACTTCTAGAAGGGTATACAGCATAACGGCATCAACAGAACAAGGACTGCTCACACGAGACTGAGCTGTGAGATCTGTCGAGGGTATTTGCCATGGTTTGATTACACTGGAAAGACAACCTTTCCCCAGAACACTCAAACAGAGACATTGCCTTTTCCCAAAAGAACAGATTTCTGCATCTTTTGTCATCTTGACAAAAGAACTCAGGCGTGGTTGTGCTAATCATGCTAATTAAAGAAAATGAGATGCATGGAACAGCTCCCATGATTCAACTGTCCAAATGCAAATTTTAATTGGCATACAGTATAGCACAAACTCACATGCTTTAAATGTCTCTTTAAAATTCTGTGAATTCTCCCAAAAAGATCGCTGCATGTTAGATACTCATAACCATTCCTGATTTTTTGCTCTTCCTTTTATGAATACTGCTTTTCATTATTTTACATACTTTTGCATCATTTTTGAAACTTGGAAGTGTTATCACTATTGTAATTACACAACAAAAAGCCTTTTTGTTAGATTTAAAGAAATAGTTCAGCCAAAAATGACATTTTACTCACACAACATGGAAATCTGATATATGGCAACATATCCAAATCACATATTTGACACACAAGTTTATATTAGATTTTTTTATGCAAGATATATTTCTAAATGGATGTTTACAAATATAATTGTTGAAATTACAAATTACAGTTTGTACAAATATATACAAATATATAAATATAATAGCAATAATTTTATATATATATAGGGATGTGTAGAGACCGTTTAAGGGGCAGGGGCTCAAGTGGAATTATTAACTAATAATAATAATTGTACTTTAATAAATAAAATATATTACAGGATATTTCACCCTAAATTGACCATATACTCACCCTTAAAAGGACAGTTCATTCAAAAATCCAAACTGAACACTCTGTCATCATTTACTCGCCTTGTACTTGTTCCAAACATATTTGACTTTGTTCTTCTGTTGAACACACAAAATAATATTTTGAAGAAAGCAGGAAACCTGCAACCACTGACTTTCATGGTATTTGTTTTTCCTACTCTGCATTGATTTCAGGTTTATAGCTTTCTTTAAAATATCTGCTTAATCTTTAATTTTTTGGGTGTTCAACAAAATAAAGAAACAAAGATTCGGAAGCACTTGAGGGTGAGTAAATGTTCATGTTTGGGTGAACTATCCCTCTTCAATCTATTATTTTTGTTTGAGGTTTTTTTTTCCTGTTTAACAAAATAACATATTTTGAAGAATGTAGGACACATTAATAGCCACATAGCTAGCCTATATGTACATGTTTTTATAGCTTCAATTAACATGGTATATTCTGAATAAATGACTGCAAAAACGAGAGGGGAATATTTTTACTATCCAGCTGTCATTTTTCCATTACATTAGCCTCAGCTAATAGCCTGTATGCCTGTGATATTGCCCAGGCTAAACTTTAGCTAACTTATTACATGGTTGTTGACATTTAAAAAGAATATATTTTAGAGCATTAATCACAATACCGTGAAACCGTGATATTTTTATCCATGGTTATCATACCGTTATATATATATGTATATAATTTATTTATTTTGCTGCTCTATTTTTCAAGACATTTTTTACACAGCTTAAAGTGACATTTAAAGGCTTAATATGTTAATTAGGTTAACTAGGCAGGTTAGGGTAATTAGGCAAGTTATTGTATAACGATGGTTTGCTCTGTAGACTATTGAAACAAAAATTAGCTTATAGGGGCTAATAATTTTGACCTTAAAATGGTTCGTAAAAATTAAAAACTGCTTTTATTCTAGCCGAAATAAAATAAATAAGACTTTCTCCAGAAGAAAAAATATTATCAGACATACTGTGAAAATTTGCTTGCTCTGTTAAACATCATTTGGGAGATATTTAAAAAAGAAAAACAAATTCAAAGGGGGGCTAATAATTCTGACTTCAACTGTATATCGACTTTTATTTATCGACTTTTATATATAACAACTTTTTTTGCAAAATATTTTGAGAAATTTTTAGAAGTTACTGGTTTCTAACTTTTTAAAAATGTATAAATTTTTGTTCATCAGAAGAAAGAAATTCAAATTGGTTCGTGACTAGTCAAGGATGAGTAAATTGTTACTTTTCTTAACTACTTTGTTGACTTTTTCTTTAACAGGGTTTTGAACAACAAACATTTTGTTTTGACTACCTTGTTTTCTCATTCATGCCATGACTGCAATCACAGCGATGACTGTCCAAACCACTAATAGCAGTTTGGTCAGTCTGGTGCGATTAGCATTGTTATGTTGCAAGCAGGTGTTTTCAGCACGTACTGCAGAAATAAGTGTAACTGCTTTGTTTCTGTGTCTGAGTTGACGGTATTAGACGTGGACTCACGTGGGCAACGTAAACCAAAAATATTTTAAAATAAGAGCGTGACCTCATTACTTTGTTTACCTGCTCGGTCCTAGATTAGTGTTTTCCACATTTGACTGGTCATGCTGAGATGTGACTTGCCTTTGGGCTACTCGATGACTAAGCATATTTTAGTGCACACAAGACACGACCTGAATTCTTAATAAATGAACAGACGGTGATTGTTTTAAAAGCTGATTTGTGGCTTTTATGGGACATTAAATAGATCGGTGAAATATTATCATGCATTCAAACAACACTCCAAATATAACTTTGCTTCTTGTTTAAACTTATTATTTAACATGAATTGAACCAACACAATTTTTAAGGGTTTTAAGTTAAATTAATTGATTTGTGTTGGGACTCAGAATGTTTTACAGTAAACAAACAAGCAAACAGATAATATATAATGCTATGGGGGAAAATTAATTAGCAATTTTGGAACCAATGCAAATTTTTGAAAAAAATGTATATGCCAAAAAGCTATCACAACAAAAGCATTTAAGTTACTTTAACTTATTTTAATAGGTTTTTAGACAAAACTTTTAAGTTATACAAAGTTTAACTTAATATTTTTAGTCAGTTTGACTGATGTAAGTTGAGATGACTACAAAAGATCAGCAAAAATCAGAAAAAATCTAAAATATTGAAAAGCCTTTAATGACAAGGCATTTTAATATTTAACCCACTTTTTTCAAGTACCTTGGACTGAATTTTGCTGTTTATTCTGATGAATCCCTTGCCCAAAGAGCACAGACACATTATTTAAGGTACCCCTGAGCACTTTTAGTTTGATTTTGGATTTTTGACTGAAAAAGATCATTGGATTCAACTAAAAAGATTAAGGCAGTAAGATTTTTTACAGTGTAGCAATGCAAATACACCATTTTAATGGTTGACAAATGTAGTAAACATATTGAATTACCTAAACAGATGTTTAACAATAAAAACATGAAGTTTAAAAACACCGACAGCCAATCAGAAATCATTAATGACCAGTTACCACAAAATGTATGATTATGACAATCGCAATAATAATGCATAGACACTAATGTACACTGTAAAATCTTATCTGAAGTCACGACAACAAACGTTTTTAAGTTATTTTACTAATATTAATAAGTTATTCAGGTATCAATTTAGTTATTTATTTAGTTTATTTAGTTATACAAACTTCAACCTAATAGCTTAAGTCAGTGGTTCTCAAACTGTGGTACACGTACCACTAGTGGTACACAAGCTTCCTTCTAGTGGTACGCGGAGGAATCTCTGAATAATTAAAGTAAAAAAATAAACACCTTTGACGCGTACGATAACACCAATGTGATCGGTAAACTGATTTTAATAGGCTGAACCTTTTATTTAATGGCTGACTATAATAAATATTCTTAAGTAGAATAATTAATCTGCCTTGTTTTTGATCTGTACAGTGCTGTAGCTGCTTAATTAGGCCTACTATGCTACTGTACTTCAATACCGGTTATTATGGTGGTACTTGGAGAGACAATTTTTTTCTGAGGTGGTACTTGGAGAAAAAAACTTGAGGTCCACTGGCTTAAGTAAGTTTGATTGATGAAAGTAAAAACTGTTTTGAAATGTGGGTTTAAATTAAAATTATATTTTCATGCTGATAATGTGACGGTACAAAAAAAGAGCTCAACACAGGCTCATTGTGAAAACGTAGTCCCGAGTACGTTTCTGGAGACAGCACATTACGTGGTCAGAGGTACACATGACTGCGTTTCGTTTTTTTAAAACGAACAATATGGGGCGGTGTGACGCCGTTTCTTCTCGCGCTTACCCGGCCGACCGCTTCGTGTGGACGACTTTACCGCTGCAACCAGTTTGTCCCGTTAGCTCGCCGTGTACGTCGGCGGACTCGAGACGCGGAGAGGAGTTGACCACCACGACGAGGAGCGGTTCCAGAAAGCAGGTAAGACAAACACAGAATCCATATAACGAAGTAAACCAGTAAGCAACAGGGTGAGAACGCGGTGAAGTCTGAAAATGTGGTAAAAATGAGACGAGGGGCTTTTGTTTTGTTCCGGATTGCTTTTTTTTGAAAGCCGTTGGTTGGGTTTAGAGAAGCGTGTGGGTGGGTGGGTCGATCGATAAGATTTTGGTTGGGTTTAGGGAAGGGGGAGGGTGGGTCAGTCCGATCGGATGGTCAGCCAGTCGTTCAGTCAGCCAAAAACGGTCGGCCGACAGCGGCCTCTGGCGGGTTTACGCGAGAACGGCAGGCGCGAACGGCACTCGCGAGAGACGTTTCAGATCTAAAAAAAAAAGCGTCCGCAGCAGCCTCTCGTGGACTTGCCAAAGCAAAAAGTGCAAAAAGACGTACCTGACGGGACGTATTCCGCGGCCTCCAGAAACGTACTCGGGACTACGTTCTCAGAAATCTCTAACAATTCTCACAGAAGAGGAACGTCTGCCTTACATTTAGTAAAATATAAGACTAAAGAGATCTGCATTCATTCATTCATTCATTTTCTTTTCGGATTATTGATCTGGGGTCGCCACAGCGGAATGAACCGCCAACTTATCCAGCATATGTTTTACGCAGTGGATGCCCATCCAGCTGCAACCCATCCCTGGGAAACACCATACACTCTCATTCACACACATACACTACGGCCAATTTAACTCACTAATCATAGCACGTGTCTTTGGACTTGTGCTGAAAACCGGAGCACACAGAGGAAACCCATGTGAACACAGGAAGAACACGCAAACTCCACACAGAAATGCCAACTGACCCAGCTGAGGCTCAAACCAGTGACCTTCTTGCTGTGCGGCAACAGAGCTACCCACTGTGCCACAACGCCACCCATATCTGCATTCATATACTTTAAAAACACAGGTCAGATAATTAGCCAAACATTAGCATGTCCATAAGGCAAATTCAGTTTCATTTAACACAGTTGCACTTTTACAGTTCTTTCTAATACATGAACTAGAGAATAGACATGTATGAACATCAGATAAATTTATATATAGTTTGTGTGTCTGTTGCAGCATGAAGATTAATTGGAAATAAATTATTCTGTGATTACTCAAACTCAAGCAAGTTCGAGATCGAAAAATGTAACCGAACCCACAACAGATCGACACATGCACTGTCACACACCAACTGAGATCTCTTAAATATTTTAAAGCCGGTTCCATTAGCAAAATGAGAGAGCAGAAAGACACACAAACACACCTATTCATCTTCTCACAATATGTTCATGCATAATCTATTTGATATAAAACGATTTAGAGCCACACGTTATTATCGTTACTATTTTTGTTCATGCAAAAACACAAAAACTATTGGACAGTATAAACCCTGGTGATGATAGTCGCTGATCGTTTGAGGACATAAAACAGTAGTGAGGACACAGACACAAAGCTCTGGATAAACCCTCACACTTAAAGAGACATGTCACATTTAAAGGGACAGTTCAGTCTATACCAAAAGTTCGATGTTCATTTACTCATCCTCAGGCCATCCAAGAGATAGAATATTTTTTGGGTCGAAGCTGTGCAACTTTGGGATTCATAAATAATATCAATACAGATAATTGAAGAGAAAAAAAAAGAACATGGCCAATGGGCGAATCCCATATATTCTGTGTCTCCAGGGTAAAAGTTCTATTACTTATCAATAACAAAAACTTTCATAAAACTTTTCTGTATAATATTTTTAATGTTTAGTTATCTCTAAAAATGTTTGTATGTGTATTTAGAGACATTGAGAGTCTTGCAAATATAAACTTGAAGACTCCCACTACACCTATTTTATGACTGTTGTTTTTTATGTTCATTTTATTTGCATGAAACATCTGTTTTATGTATTATTTGTAATTTTTTGTTTTTTAAAACAAATTTTGTGTCTGTCCCTACACAAATATTGAAACAAATATCGAGGCCTAACAATTAATATTTATGTATTCTGACTGCATATAAAAAATTTCCATCCATTTAGACTAGATACTTTTAACATAATTGAACTAATAAACTTTATGAGATTGTCATATGTGTTGGTTAAACATAAGTGAAACAACTAAGAACAGGATTTATGTTATAATCAATAAATCCAATGTGTTTTAAATGCTTTTTATTAATTAATCTGTGTGCCCTCAGAGTAAACCAATCTCATAGAATTTAACTAGTTGCATCTGGCTTTTTCTACAGGTAGATATATTTAAACCATGTTCATATATTTTAACTGATGGTATTAGACTAAAACTAAAAGTATTAAATTCTAACAGATTTAGATTGTTTTTAAAGAATCTGACAAAATACATTTTTTTTTAAAAACTGACAAGTGAAATAAAATTAAAAGGTTAGAAACAGTTAATAGCAGACTTCCTCACACTGTAAAAAAATCCAACTTCAAAATTGTTAACTCAGTTTAAAATTGTAAGTTAGGTGGACATATTTTTGAGCTCAGAGTTGAATTTACTCATAAAAATGATTCAACTGCATGTTTGGAACTGTCTGTTCAATGAAAGTAAAAAAAAATAAGTTGAGGAGATTTTAAATTTTGTTTTCTTCATATCTTCAAAAAATAAAAAGTTGAGTTAACTTAAATTTTTAAAGCAACTGGCAGCAAAGAAATTTTGAGTTTATTAAGCTTCAGTGTTTGAAGTTGGCCTATAATTGACTTAAACCAGCCTTTTTGGTCAATTAAAAAAATTAATTTGACACAACTTCAACCACTGAAGCTTCATAAACTCAAAATTTCTTTGCAGCCGGTTGCTTTAAAATTTTAAGTTAACTCAACGTTTTATTTTTTACAGTGCATGATTCATTTTTTCAGTGTATGTTCTGGTCAACTGTGTTACATCAGTTATGAAAAGGTATAACGATCTAAAGCACTAATAAAAGCATGTGACTTGCTCCAAATGATGTCACGTCCTCTGGCGGGAAACTCTGAAAGGCTTTGAGACCTGTCATTGTTGTTTTTTCATCAAATTGTGCAAAATTATAATGACCGAGAGAGCTTAACAAGCTGCAATCTAAGAAAACACATGCAATTACAAAAAACGCCAGCAAATTAATAAAAGACCTTCATCCGCTTGACAGCACATGTGCTGCAAATCCTCACAAAGCAAACACATAAAAAAAATGAGCTGCATTTTAACACAATGAAAACAAATGAATGAAACGCGCGGCAATTTCTCACAACACTTGCAAAAACATCAGAACAACGAAAATGTTTCAAGTGGACCCTAAAACGTGACAGACATCGCTGTACTAAGACTATTGCTCAGTCAAGTTGTAGATGATCGTTGAATGGTGAGTTTTTTGTTTGTTTATTTTAACACCCTGATTCCCTTGTCTTTTGCATTTTATTAGCCTAAATAACCATAACGTAAATAAGTCCATCACGATTTAGGGTCCCCTTGAAACATTTCCGTTGTGTTCCGAGCTATTTGAAACTGTTGTGAAAAATTGCATTCATTTGTTTGCATTGTGGGAAAATGCAGCGCGTTTTATAAAAAATTTGTTTGCATTGTGAGGATTTGCAGCATGTGTGTCAGATTTGCAGCACGATTGTCAAACAGATGAAGATCTTTTCTTAATATGCTGGCGTTTTTTGTAATCATTTGTTTTCTTTAATTGTAACATGTTAAGCTCTCTTGGCCACCAGACAAAATGCTTATAGAATACAGAAACATTGGATTATGTATTTGTCAACTCTATTACTGGGATATTCCAGTAAATTTCTAATAATATGAATAAAAAAACATAAATTCTGTTTTAGATATGCTGCTGGTTTGAAATTAGCATCTTGAGCTGAAAACAGACTCTGTTATTGCCAGCTCTGTTAGTGGTTTAAAAGGTTTAACAATAAGTTAAACCTCAATCAGTGACATTTAAGCACTTAGATGTAAATATTTTGCATTAGAAATGCATTCAAATTACTGTACATTATACATTTGTTGTATAAAATTCCAGTTTAACAAAAATGAATGGAAAATGCTTAAAATGTACCAGCAGTTCATATGACGTTTTCTGAGTCTTGGGCAGGAAGCTGAAAGAGTGAAAATAATGACCTCACCTTTCTGACTGACTTTGCAAATTTGAACATGATCATTTATGGGGGGAAAAAGGGGTCAAAAACAACACAATATTTTACATTAGATCTATAGCTGAACTGTTTTGATAAAAAAAAAAAAAAATCTGCTGTAAAATAATTCGAGCTGTACTGTGAATCATTCGCCGCCAAAATTGTAACAAGGACAAATCAATTAAAGATCAAATAAGAGCCACATTAAATCATAAGTACGGTCTAGACTGCTTTCTCTTAAATATATATGTGTGTGTGTGTGTCTAATCAAATATCTGGCTTCTGTGAATGTTTTGGCAGATTTACAGCCCCATTAGCTCAAGCTTACATTGATACACATGCATTTTGCAGTTTGTATTGGAGCACAATAACGTACTACTGTAATAGCAGTAAAATATATGCCTTTTTTCCGATGCTAACTAGCCAAACCCTTTAAATTGATACAAAAACAACAGAGATATTGATCTAATCAGCATTTCTAATTTTAATTAAAGGGTTAGTTCACGCAAAAATGAAAAATCTTCCGCTGTTTTAATTCTGTGAAGCCTTTGTTCATCTTCAGAAAACAAATTGAGATGTTTTAGATGAAATCGGAGAGCTCCCTTATCCTCCATAGACGATCTTGAGATGGTCAAAGTCGACTGTAAACATACAAATCTCCTGAACACTTTTGTGTGCCAAAAAAAAAGACAGTAACTCTGAAAAATCACTCTCTGATGAGGAAAATAAGAGAAATGTGAACAAAGTAGTTTTTACAGCTTTTCTGGTGCATAAAATTGTTCGCTTTGTATGATTAAATTTCAGCACAGGTTGCGGTCTATAGAGGATCAGAGAGCTCCAGGATTTCATCTAAAAAATTATTCATGGGATTAGAATGACATGAATAACATTTTTGTTTTTGGGTAAACTAATCCATTAAATAATGGCACGGGAGAGTGGGTCAACTGGCAAAACTGGGATTTATCCGAACACAAAGATGGATGAATGTGAGTAAAGCTACAGTTGTGATCTGACAGTCTATACGAGTTAAACATGAAAAGGACTAAGTGGAGCTGAACTGTGGAATGCGAAACTACAGGTTGCGGATTAAGGAAAGGTAAACCTCCGAGAAGGTCATTCAAAGTGTTTGCAAAATTTTTCTTGACTGATTAGACGGTGGGTTGTTAATATTGTGCTAAACTGCTCTTACATGTTGCTTCTTTTCAATATGCAGCATTTGAATGAAGAAAACAACAGTAGAACACCAGTCTGAATTTATTAAAGGGGTAGTTCACTCAAAATATGAATATCCTGTCATCATTTACTCACCCTTCACTTGTCCAAAACCTGTTTGAGTTTCGTTCTTCTGTTGAACACAAACACTCAGAAAAATTATTTTTGCTGCTTGTTCAAACTACTTAGTTAAAATGAGTTGAAACAACACGATTCTTAAGTGTTTTGGGTGACAACTTAATTGTTACATGTTCAATCCACTTAAATTAGGGAAAACATTAAGGAAATGTGTGGAACCCTGCAATTTTTTTACAGTGAAGGAACTCTCACTTTCCTTCTGCATTATTTATTAGGGCTTACCACAGCAGAATGAACCGCCAATTACTCTGGCATACATTTTACACAGCGGATACCCTATGAGGAAGATATTCTATAAAATGATTGGAAAAAACAGCACTGACTTTTTTATAATTTTGACTTCCTACTATGCATGTCTATGGCTGCTTTTTCCCAACATTTTCCCCAATATCTTGCTTTGTGTTTAACAGAAAAAATTAAGAAATTCAACCTTACATACTAATAAAATTTCCTTTTTGAGTGACCTATCCTTTTAGATCGAAGACAGAGGAAATTTTAACACTTCAGTCTTGAATAGTAGTTTTAATTAATTGTATCATTAATTTCTATAGAATAAATACATGATATGTGATATTTATAAGCAGGGGCGCCGCTAAGGGGGGGAAAGTTAGGACGATTCTAAGGGCCCATGCACTCTAGGGGCCCCCAGAGATCTGCTTTATAATTAATATCAATACTATAATGTAAATGTAAATAATTGTAATATAATGTAAATTATTAATGTATCTCTAAATTACAAGTAAAACAACTTATTAGAAAAAAACGGCTTATATCGGCCTCTCGTGTCTGTCACTGTCAAATCGCACCCCCCTCCTTTCACTGTATGGTTCAGTCCGTCAGTAGCGGGAAGAGAGTTGATGCTTTGAGAGCAATCGTCAGGTAAACTGTCAAAGCAGCAATGGTTAACACCGATTAAATCCGGTCATCAAAAACGAAACGAGAGGCTACAAAAAGCAGAGAGAGAGAGAGAAAGGGACGGCAGGTGCTATCACCGTTTTTTGAAAAGAAAGGTAACGTTATGTCCATTCACAGAGCTTTCTTTTTGCGGTAATGATAGCGCCGCTAGTTTAATTTATTTAGCTAATGATGAGCTCTTTATATATATACGCCCTCACCCGCTCTTCCCTACGAAGTTCCCCAAACTCTTCTCCCAGTTGAAGAAGCAGGTAACTGAGATCCTTCCTTTAAAAGAGCATGTGCATTGCAGTCTGCGTTTAGTATTAATTTCACTATGATATTAACATAATTGTTGACGTGGCCACTATTAAATGACTGCTATTTTTCCACAATGTTGATTATGTAGAATGATATTAGTTATAACAGCAAAGCAAACATAAAACTGAAAGACAAAACCTTAAATATATCAAGTTAGGTTTCCTTGAAAGATAATGATCTATTTATTTATTTTTTGCCCACTGGACCATTTCTAGTAATATAACTGATTAGTCAAACTCATACCATATCAGCAGAATAGTGTAAAACAATATCTCAATGTCCATACAGACAAGTTTTGAATTAATTATGTATGTTTTAAATATGTCATAGCCAGGATGCTCCTCAAGCCAGTCTTTTGAGCCTAGATTGTTAAAGTAGAGCCCATAGTGAATGGCGCAATTTAAATGTAATTACTTTACTGCATGTACTCAGTTACACAAGCACGTTGTAAACACACACACACACATACAGATATACACACATACACATATTAGCCCCCCTTTATTTTTTAATTTTTTAAATATTTCCCAAATGATGTTTAACAGAGCAAATTTTCACAGTATGTCTGATATATTTTTTCTTCTGGAGAAAGTCTTATTTGTTGTATTTTGGCTTGAATAAAAGCAGTTTTAATTTTTAAAAAAAACATTTAAGGTCAAAATTATTAGTCCCTTTAAGCATTTTTTTTCTCGATAGTCTACAGAACAAACCACTGTTATACAATAACTTGCCTAATTACCCTAACCTGCCTAGGTAACCTAATTAACCTAGTTAAGCCTTTAAATGTCACTTTAAGCTGTATAGATGTATCTTGAAAAATATCTAGTCAAATATTATTTACTGTCATCATGGCAAAGATAAAAGAAATCAGTTATTAGAGATGAGTTATAAAAACTATTATGTTTAGAAATGTGTTAAATTGGTGAAAAAATAAACAGGGCTAATAATTCTGACTTCAACTGTGTGTATATATGCACATAAAAATGTAAAATTTTCAGTGAATATTTGATTACTGTTCCTTTTTTTGTACTACGTTTACATTTGAACAATAAATCATCTGCTAGCTACAGTCATGTAGTTTCTCTTACTAAATACTGATAAGTAGTGGACAAACTCAATAATAAAATGCATAGGCCAGTATAACTACATCGCGGACAAAGAGTTTAGATAGCTCGCTTTGTAATAGGGGGCCCATCCTCATATTTTTTCATGGGGCCCAAAATTGCTAGCGGCGCCCCTGTTTATAAGACAATCCTACATGTCTACTGTAAAACAATCCCTGCCAAACCTTCACAAACCACCAGGCGTCTGTAGGAAATGTCTGGTTGATGGCCAGGCTTTAAAGCAGCGGTTCTTAATTTTCTGGACTCCAAGGCCCCCTGTTGTCCACAACGATATTCAGATTTGACAGTCATTCATGATTTACTGCAAGAATTTATCTAGTTATACTAACCCATATATACAGCTAAAGAATTATCAGCCCTCCTATTGAATTTGAATTATTTTCCCAATTTCTGTTTAACAGAGAGATTTTCTTTAACACATTTCTAATAGTTTTAATAACTCATTTCTAATAACTGATGTTTTTATCTTTGCCATGATGACAGTACATAATAATGTGCTAGATATTTTTCAAGATACTAGTATTCAGCTTAAAGTGCAATTTATAGGTTAATTTGGCAAGATAGGGTAATTAGGCAAATCATTGTAACAATAGTTTGTTCTGTAGAAAATTGAAAAAAAAAATGCTTAAAGGTGATTGTCTTCAGAAACATTTTTGTTTTGCTGGTTGAAAGTCTCTTCACAGTCCAATAGTACTGATTAAAGCAAATGATCGAAATGTGTTTATATGTAGTTTTATATTCTGGGTGAGGCATAAAACTAACAAATGTTCGTCCAATTAAATATTGTCGGGCTGACATGTCCCATAATTCCGATAAGTAGCCCAAACTGTCAACAAATGTAGATTTAGGCTTCTGTGCATCTCTGTCCACGCATATCCGCCATTAGAGAGTGCACGCCTGTATGCGCACCGCACGTTCACGTGCAGACAAGACAGTCACAGTCGCTGTATAATCAAATGCTGAATTGAAACTTTGAATCAAAGTTGGAGTTACTTTTGCACGCTGGGGGAAAGACGACACCATAGCTGAAGTATTTCTGTTAGAAGTGTAATGTTCGGTTTTAAAACTAGTTTAGTCCCCCAAAGCTGATGTAGATTGTGTTGTTATGAATGGGTTATATGCATAGGAGTGTTATTCAGCTACAGAAATCTATTGGCGAAAGATTGATGTGACTATTTTCAGTTTCATAAGGGACCTTTTACAGCATCGATAATTATATTTAATTTAACAACAAAACATCAGTAAATAGCGCTATTCTGCCTAGCCTGCTTTACTGAGGTGAAGTTGCTTTTATATTCACATTGGTTCATTTTTTAACAATGACAGCCACCCTATAATGTCCACCATGCTATTCTGAATATTTACTAAAGTGTGGCTTAGTAAGTAGTGTACTTCCTGCACGCCGCCGGCCAACCACTAACTACATTTTTAACTGGACAATGACATGAACTAGTGGGTTGTCTGCTGTCATGTTGCGGTGTGCAGGAGGCGTGGCTTTGAAACACAGTCCCTCCCCTGCCGTCCAAAGATAATATGCTAAGCGGTTAGCATTTTGGCAGATCACCTACTAAACCTTTAAGGGGATTAATAATTTAACCGTAAACTGTTAATTTTTTAATTAAAAACTTTATTTATTCTAGCCGAAATAAAACAAAGTAAGACAAAATAAGACTTTATTATAAAAAATATTATAAGAAATACTGTGAAAAATCATGTGCTGTTAAACATGGTTTGGGAAATATTTGAAAAAGAAAAACAAATCACAAGAAGGCTAATCGTTTTGACTTCAACTGTATAAATATTCATCACTTTAAAGTACATTGTGTTGTTATTCTAAGGAGGAAAAAATGTAAAATAAGAAACCATCAGAGTGTCTCTACACATTCATGTGCGAGTTCAATTCTGTTGAAAATATTTAATGATAGAACTTGGGATGAAGCTGTATTACAAAATAAATAATTAAAACATATTTTACTACATATGTATCATTGTTAAAGAGCCCATATTATGGATTTTTGAAAATGACCTTCCATGCAGTGTGTTACACAGCTCTAAGTAAAGTGAAATGTCCAGCTAAGGCTTAAATCTGAAAGTGCAAAGTGTTTAAAACGATTGATTCATATATAAAAGAGTCGACTCATTGTTGTTTAAATGAATCGTTATTAGAACGAGTCTTTAGCCGTTTCGGCTTGACGTCAACGCGAAACATAATAGTTGCGCGCGCAGACCCGGGAAATTTGAACTGCCCGGCCCCGCCCACAGACAGGAAGGAAAAGTGGAAGACAACAATCACTGTATTGCAGTAAGTGTTGTAGCATAACCAGCGGGACAGCAGTGACGTGTGATCTGAGTAATATCTAAGTAAATCTTTATACTGTTTGATGGCAGTATAAAGATTTAGAGAGAAGTTTTTGACAGCTTTTGGTTTTCCCGTTTTGCTCTTTGTAGACGGTCCCTAAGGACCGGTCTCTCTGCCGCCTGCACAGAGTTTAATATGATGCGTCCAGCGCGTAGGCAAAGCTCATTTTTAGGAAAATAAGGTTGTAGGCGATTGTATACATTGCGACGGTTGAAAAGAGGTGCTATTTGTGTAGGAACAATGTTTCGGTCATGAGTTATTGATCCGGAAAACACGACTGCTGCTAATTTTACTAAACTTATCGGCATTCCGGTTAAATCATGACCCGCAGACGCTATGCTCTGAAGTGCGAGGGAAAAGCTGTGTTATTTTCCCTACCTGGAAATCTCTTTTCCCTACCTGGAGTGGTTGAGGTTTATTTTTGGTAAAATACCTGAGAATTACATCCCCGACATGGTGCTGTGTTCACGTCATCTCTCTGAAGAGAGCTACACAAATCTACCAGCTTACGACGCGGGATTTGTTGCACGGTTGTTGTTAAAGGATGGATCAATACCCAGTTTATTTGGACCTGCGTGTTCTTCCAGTCGTGTTGACCGTAACAAGGTAAATATGGATGTAATTGTCTGTATTGTGTTTGCTCCGTGCAGCATGTAGCGGTAGCCATTTAGCTTACTGCCGAATGAAACTATTTGTTGGCTTACAATAGTCCATGAAGTGTTAATTATTACTGAATGTTTGTTGTTATGATGAAGAATTTAGCAATGCGCTGTTGTACAAAAGCAGTGATTTGTTTTCAATATGTTCTGGCATTGGGACGTAACGTGGTGGACGTGACGTGGTGACGTGACGTGGTAGCGTCACGGAAAGGAGATGCTTGGGGAAAAAGACTCGCTCAGACGATTCATATGGGAGTCGGTGGGAAAATGAGGTAAAAATAAATAGATATTATAAGACATCGAAAGTGTTTTTTAACCTTGCATACATATCATCCTGTTGTTTGGGACTTCAAAAAGTGAAATTTAACCGTTCTCAACCCACCATATGGACTCTTTAACATTCCACAAAGAAAGCTGTTTTTAGATGTTTAAAAGTTTCAGTTTTAGAAAATGAACATGACTGAAGACTACAGTGCATCATTAAGCCTATATTTAATATGAATAAAACATGAAAGTACTTTTCAAATCAGATGCTTTACTCAGGAGGTATTGTCAGTGCTGACTTGTAACTTATAGTGGAGTCATTTTCACAGTAAGGTATTTGTACTTGGTTTTCAGGTATTCTTTACACCTCTGTTTGAAAGAGCAAATTGCAGTAATAAAGATAATAAATATGCCGTCCTGCAGTTTGAAAGAGCACGGTGTTAACAATATTACGGGTTTAACTGATTCCAGTGGAATGTAGGAAATTGTTATTTGCATGAGGTGAAACTTGCTTGAGTTTTTTCATCTGTTGAACACAAATGAAGATGTTCAGGAACGCAGCACTGAAATTCATAGGAACAAAAAATACAATGGAAGTCAATTTCCATCATTCTTCAAAATATCTTCTTTTGTGTTCAAGCAGGTTTGGAACAAATGGAGGAGTAAATGACAGAATCTTCATTTTTTGGGTGAACTATCTCTTTAAATAAAAGCATCTGTCAAACGCATAAATGTAACAGAATGAAAAATGAGGGTATGTTTACTTGTATTTGCATACGATCTTATGGGAGGAGAGGAAGATGCTGTGGTGACGTCATAGAGACCATCTGCAGAGATGCCACTGGCACTCCACCATGATGACAGCTTCTTCCTGTCGCCTCAATCTCAACTTCCTGAATGAAAATCTCTCTGACACACTCAAATACACATCAACACATTATAAATTAGTTTAATTTTGATGATGGGTCTTAGATTCTGAACTAACTGCAAGAATCTTCACTTACTTGCCTTTACATTTATACAAAACATTTACACAAATATTCCTAATGGTTTCACGTTTTATGCTAAAATTTTATTCGAAGCATTCAACTTCTATATATATACCCTAATATGTCATACTTTGCACAGGTATATTTGTGGCAATAGCTAAAATATAAATTGTATGGGTCAAAATGGATCTATTCTTTTGTGTGATAAATCATTAGAAAATGAAGAAAATGTTGTGCTTCATGAAGATTAAAAAAATAATAATAATTATATTGTAAATATATCAAAACTCATTTTATGATTAGCAGTGTGTATTGCTAAGCACTTCGTTTAAAGTGCAGTATGTTTTACACCCAGTGGTTGAACTAGGTATTGCATGCCTGGTTCAAAACGCAAGCAAGCACATGTTGCGAGATGGATGACACGAACAGGAGCCTGACTGTTGAGCCTAAAGGCTGATTTAAGGCTTGTTCTAAACTGTGTTCTAATTAAAAGCAATGGCATGCGATAGAAGGAATATATTCGATATTAAAAAAGTTTTGGTTGTATTTCTTGCAGCTGAACAACAGGATAAACTGACAATAATTTACTTCAGGTAAGCCTCACATGCTTTATTTAGTGTTAAATGCTAATAATGTGAGTTTGAATGCCATTTTACATGATATTTATTGCCATTCTACCGAAAGCAGCAGTGGGTAGTTCACCTCAGATATTGTAAACTGTTTGAAAAGGAACTAAACCAGCAACTTATCCAGCATATTTTATGCAGCGGATGCCCTTCCAGCTGCAACTCATCACTGGGAAACATCCATACACACTTATTCACACACATACACTATGGCCAATTTAGCCTTACCAATTCACCTACACCACATGTCTTTGGACTTGTGGAGGAAACCAGAGCACCCGGAGGAAACCCATGTGAAAACGGGAAGAACATGCAAACTCCACACAGAAATGCTAACTTACCCAGCCGAGGTTCGAACAAAGCAACCTCCTAGCTGTGAGGCGATCGTACTACCCACTGTGCCACCGTGGCACCCACATCTTATTATATTAGCAGTAATAGTAGTGTACATTTAAATCGAATCGTTTAAAGAGCACATATGGTGGGTTGAGATCGGTTAAATTTCACTTTTTGAAGTCCCAAACAACAGGATGATATGTATGCAAGGTTAAAAAACACTTTCGATGTCTTATAATATCTATTTATTTTTACCTCATTTTTCCACCGACTCCCATATGAATCGTCTGAGCGAGCCTTTTCCCTTAAGCACCTCCTTTACGTGACGCTACCACGTCACGTCACCACGTCACGTCCGTGTCAGCAGCCCAATGCCAGAACATATTGAAAAACGTCACTGCAGTTGTACAACAGCGTATTGCTATATTCTTCATCATAACAACAAACATTCAGTAATAATTAACACTTCATGGACTATTGTAAGCCAACAAATAGTTTCATTCGGCAGTAAGCTAAATGGCTACCGCTACATGCTGCACGGAGCAAACACAATACAGACAACTACATCCATATTTACCTTGTTACAGCGAACAAGACTGGAAGAACATGCTGGTCCAAATAAACTGGGTATTGATCCATCCTTTAACAACAACCGTGCAACAAATCCCGCACTGTAAGCTGGTAGATTGGTGTAGCTCTCTTCAGAGAAATGACGCGAACACAGCACCATGTCGGGGATGTAATTCTCAGGTATTTTACCAAAAATAAACCTCAACCACTCCAGGTAGGGAAAAGAGGTTTCCAGGTAGGGAAAATAACACAGCTTTTCCCTCGCACTTCAGAGCATAGCGTCTACGGGACATGATTTAACCGGACTGCTGATAAGTTCAGTAAAGTTAGCAGCAGTTGTGTTTTCCGGATCAATAATTCATGACCGAAACATTGTTCCTACCCAAATAGCACCTCTTTTCAACCGTTGCAATGTATACAATCACCTACAACCTTATTTTCCTAAAACTTAGCTTTGCCTACGCGCTGGACGCATTATATTAAACTCCATGCACAGGCAGCAAAGAGACCGATCCTTAGAGACCATCTACAAAGAGCAAAACGTGAAAATTAATACTACAAAAGCTCCCATTCTTCTCTCTAAATCTTTATACTGCCATCAAACTCAGATCACACGTCACTGCTGTCCCGCTGGTTATACTACAACTTATTGCGATACAGTGCTTGTTTTTTTTTTTTTTTTTTACTTGATACAGTGCTTGTTGTCTTCCACTTTTTCTTACTGTCTGTGGGCGGGGCCAGGGAGTTCAATTTTCCCGGGGTCTGCGCGCGCAACTAGTGGGCAGGGCTTATGTTTCGCGTTGACATCAAGCCGAAACGGCTAAAGACTCGTTCTAAAAACGATTGATTTAAACAACGAGTCGACTCTTTTATATATGAATCAATAGTTTTAAACATTTTGCACTTTCAGATTTAAGCCTTAGCTGGACATTTCACTTTACTTAGAGCTGTGTTACACACTGCATGGAAGGTCATTTTCAAAAATCCATAATATGGGCTCTTTAAAGGTTAGGAAAGATTACATTTATTTGATAAAAAATACACTTAATATAGTACAGTAAATACAGTAATTTTCTACTGTAATATATATGAAATTGATACGGTCTTCAGTGTCAACAAACAGTCTTATTATCAGTATTGAAAGAGAATCGGTTGCCTCGTGTGTAAAAGACAGTCACACCAAATTTGATCACCTAATCACTTATGAAATATTATTTGTAACGGTGGGGTGTGACGATGACAACGGGGGCGAGGAACCAAGTGCAGATTTTAATATAAAAAAAAAACAGTATAGCAAATATCAAATGGGGCAAAATCAAAAATCGCAGTCTATAACAGGCATAAGGTCAAAAAGGCTAATGGCAGGCAAGGATAATCAAATAACGAGGCTTAGGTTAAAACACGGACAAACAGGAACAAAGAAAACGCGTTGTAAAGTCACAGACAGATGAACAATACTCAGCCACAACTCTGTGTGTTTGTGCTGTTTAAATAGTCCAGGTAATCAGTCTGTGAGCAGCTTCAGATGTGTGTTTGCAATCACTGGTGACTCGGAGCAGGTGTGTGTGAGTGTTGCATGACTGAATATGTAGTCCAAGAACATGGCTGATTTGTAGTTCATGTGAATGTGTGTGTGTGTTTACCAGCAATCTCTGGCTGTTAGATCGCTGGTGATCGTGACATAATTGGCTGCTGCATTTCTAAAATGGTACTAGTAACTTAAAATACATCATACAATATATTTTTTACATAATTTTTTATCATACGAGCCTTCTTTCAAACACTACACAAAATTATCTTTATTATCATCTATTATGGTTATATGTTATGGTTATACTTTTTTTTTACATACAAGTGTGATTGTGTCATTACATGTCAAAGAAGGAGCGTTTACATATATAAGATTCCTCTCCTGAGGTCTTGTTGAGTACCTTGAAGGATTTGGTGCACTACACAGAAGGGAAGTGATTTGGAGCATGTCTTCTGTGTCGGGTTGATTCTGCTACATGATTTTGCAGTGCAGGCAGATTGAACCTCGGCTGGACGTCACGCCTCAAAGCACTGGAGCCAGGTACACTGCCTCCTCCTCGTCCCATGGCTTGCCTGACCAGAACGTGGGCACAGGGGCACCTTCACTCCCTGGTGTGTCCTGTACTAGACACACTATGTTAGCATATTATCATTTGCATGGTGACAAGAGTTTTATAGACAGAGGAATCTGCATGCTATAGTGGAAAGAGGAGTGAAGACAGAATTGGTGTGAATAACAGAAAGCTCTTACCAATGCTGCATGTAATTAGTCACTGTTATTAAAGGACTTATACACTGAAAAATAGTAAAGTAAGGGATTATTGTTCATTTTTAGGGAATTTAATGACAATTACCCATAATATTCTTGCCTTAAGCACTTTACATAAATTCAACATTTCTGAATAAATCAGTTAGCAGTAACTGTATTTCTTGAAATATTTGCAGAATAATTTTTCTTGCAATCAATGAAAATATTATTATTACATATTATATTAAACTTTTTTTATTCTACAGAAATTTTATTTGTTAATTAAAGAATGTTATGTGTTATCATAAAGCTAAAGTCATTTTTGAATAAGATTTAATGAGTTAGGAGTTTAATTTATGCTGTGCGTTGATATTTATAAGTAAATTCCTCAATGAGTAACCCAATTCACACTTAGTAAGTATCATTATTTTATTTATATTTGGCCATGTGTATTTATTATTTCTGCATGTGTGCATCGTTCCACCAGGTGAAGTGCCAGTTCTATGTGTGCTTATTCAGTCAAACCACTGTCAAAGTAGGTACATCCTTCAAATAAGAGCAAAAATTAACACTATTAAGTGTTTGAATGTGTTAAGAGGCAATAGTCTTCATATATTGATATATCAAGCACTGAGTTGGCTTCATGGGATCATAAAGTTCCTACTGAATGTGCACTTTTGAATCTCTGTATTAGTCGTTGAATTATTCAAGCAACTGATTCATTATGAACACAGATTCGGTAAGAAATCAAGAATAGTTTATCTCTGGTATAGCTAGCATTAATACGCCATCCAGAAGTTTGCATACTTGGATGTGAGTCGTTGAATTATTCACACAACTGTTTTGCTCAATAGAGAGTACAATAGAGCTGAAGATCTTTGCCCAAACTTGAATGGACCTAAGAAGTTTGGATTTAATTTCTTTAATTGTACATGAGCTTGGGCTGTGCTCTGGGTTCCATGGTAAATGAGCTGTCATGTGATGCGTTTCGATGAGCATGAGAATGGAGCAAAAATGAATGCCAAGGAGGTGAAATGGAGGCTTGCCTCTGACGATTATGTTTTGGTTGCAACAGCAACTGCAGCAAAGTCTAAGGTGTAGAAAAGTTTGCATGCCCACATTTGAATAATGTCAGTTATAAATAAAGTTAAGTTCACTTTTAAGGCCCAATTACAGCTCTACTGTACAATATGATTCAGTCAGCAATTGAAAAGTGATTTAAAGGGTCACGAAACACCAAAACACATTTTTTGAGATGTTGACAGTCATAAATATGTCCCACGTTGCTAAAAACGCTATAAGGACACATACCTGTATATTTCACCAAAAAGTGAAAATTGGTTGTATTTGCGTTGTTTATAGCAAATTCCTTCTTCGGGTTTAAAAAGAAACGCGATGACATCATTGGCTGTCTGTACTGGTCAGTACAAAGTGACATTATTGATTTTTTAGCATTAATTAATGAGAAAGACTTGGTTCGAACCAATCAGCTCGCTCTATTGTGAATGAGATGCAACTTCATTAATATGCATAATATAGGTTCTAAGAGTCATTTTACTTGTTCAGAGAAACGCCACGTTGTGTTGCCAACCCTAATTAAAACAAGTAGTAGAAGAATTGTTCGGAGACATGGACTGTCAGTATTGCGTTTATAAATTTGCTACAACAAAGGTTTTGTTTCCATTTCCCCATGATGAGAGCACAGCTCGCGTGTAGACCCACATATGTGGATTACAGTGGTCTGCTAACACACAACAGAAATATGTTTATAAGGAACATTTTTACCCGAGAGCTTTTCATATCTGGAAATGGCGAAATCCGGATTTGCCACTCCTCTACTTTTAAAAAAAGATGCGGCTTCAATTCGTGTTGATTGTCCCTATTGTCTCTGTTTAGTAAGTGTGTGATCAATGTTCGTTGTTTGTTTATTCATATGGCAAAGTTAGTTTGTATCGTCAGCAGTACTCTTTCAGTTTTTAAAGACCTTAGTTAAAATGGTTTAGTTACTAAGTTTACAGTAATATCACTACACTGTAAAAAAACAAAAATCAGCACTTTTACGGTTTATTTACGGTTAAAAAACGTAAAATAGCGGCCGTTACAGATATATACGGTAAAATAACAGAAATTAAATTACAGAAATTTCCTTAAATTGTACTTTACATTTTCTTCTTCTATATTTGCCCAAATATTTATTATATTCTTTTAAACTTTTTTTCCGGCACCCCAGTTTCCGGAAATAAACCGTAAAATTACTTTTTTTTTTTTTTTTACAGTGTACAATATTATAGACTAAAAAAGTCCTCCACTTCCACACAGCTCTCAAATCCGCTGTAAATGCTGCTCTCTGAGGCCCCGTTTACACTCTTGCGTTTTAGTTTAAAAACGGCGTTTTAGCATGAAAACGATCTGCGTCCACACTAGCGGATCTCAACAGATCTCCCTCCGCCAGAAACATATATATAAGGGGACCATTCGCGCACCATTGGCGCACTCTGAGCATGCGCGGTTAAGTATAAACAGGAAGCACGTGTCTCGCTCGGCGTTTGGTTATTGTTAGTCAAAAAATGCTGGTTGAACGATGACCGCGATGGTAAAGAAAGCAAGAGAGGTCTATTAGTGGACAGACGACGAGGTCGAGCTGTTACTTACAGTAACAAATGAATATAAAACATCCATGGCTATCGACAATACAGTGTTTACAGTGAAGGCTGGTCTGCTGTCTGCCGGTGACGTTATAGCCATGTGCGCTTGACGAATAAGGAAAGGATACGCAATGACCCAAAGCCCCAATCACGTACCGGATCTCAGCAGCCACGCCTCTGTTTTCAAAGATATCCGTTTCCCTCCATCCACACTGAAACGCAACAGCAGCGTTTTAGAATGGAAACGCTCTTTCCAGCGTTTTCAAAACGCTCCGTTTTCGCACCTCGAAAACTTCGGCGTAGTGTGGATGGATGGCGTAACCGTAGCAAAACTTATGCGTTTTAAAACGAAAACGCACTAGTGTAAACAGGGCCTGAATTACTGTCTATCTCACCTGCGTCTGTTTGTGTTGCCGGTGTGAAAATCAGCATGTGCACATAATGAAACTCCCCTTTTCATGCAAACCCTTCCCTCTTTAGCCACTCAACACTCCCACCTAAACAAAGCTAGATTCACCCTCTTTCCTGAAACAGACAAGGGGGTTTCATGGCCCTTTAAGACACTATGCTATGACTCCATTTAGAACTAATTTTATTGATGGTGCAGTAACTAAATCATATAGCACGAATGATGCAAATTTGAATGTGCTGAGTCAATGAATCCTTCACTCAACTGAAAAAAAAAACCACTTGGAGACATTTAACTATAGCTTCATTTACAGAACATCTATTAGCATCTATTAGCATATATGCAAACTAATATAGTAACCTGTGCATATCTCAGTAAGGCTAAGTGACTGTTTGCACAAGTGGTTCATTGAATTATTTACACAACTTAGGCTATGCAAGTTATTCAATATCTTGTTTTGTTACTTGAACTGCTTTACAAAAGCATTATCCTACTCTTGCTGTTAGCACATTTATTCCAAAGCACAACTTACTCAATATGAACTTCTTTGCTGATAGCGATACAGCTGTTATTTCTGGCTGTACAGGGAGAGCTCCCGTCACAGCGTGTGCTTGGTAACGTGCTTAATTACTGTTCTTGCACCAGTCGAAAAATAACATTCATTCTCATTGCTCTGCTGGTGTTCCTAAACCCAAAGCTGATTTTGGGTCTGTACAGGCTGATTGTTGCCGGTGCTTATGCACAGTGCAGATGGGTTGAGCCTACTTTACAAGCATCAAGAGAGCCACTGCCAGCCGTGGGCATCTGTTAACTCCGCAGTCTGAGAGGAACGAGCGATTGCCTATACATCTCCATTAGTGGTTATGCTTCAATCTGGCCCTCTGTCACTTACTGTGCCATTTTCTATCTGTCAGACTCTCATCTCCTGTCGACATATCATTTGGTTCCTTCCACCTCTCTGATTTCATCTCATCTTCACCATCTAAACCTTCATCATCCTCTTTTCATAATTTCCTTGTTTCTTTCTTTTTTCCACTCGTGTTTGGAATTTTCGTCAAGATATTTATGATTTATGATGGTCTCGAATTAAATTCGCCGCTAGAGGGCACACGTTCAAAACAACACGGATGGCATAGCTTGATAATGTTGAGCAGGAGCATGGAATGATGGAAACTGTCATCTTCAACTCGAGAATCAGAAATCATGATAGGGTGACCAAATGTCACGTTTTTTCCTTGATCAATCACGTATTTCAGATTTAATTTTTGTGTTCTGAACTATTTTGACACCAAAAAAAATGTGTTCTGTATTTCATAAGATGTCTGAGACAGCTCAAAGTCGCAGCTTGTCATGAAAACCCATGCCAATAGAAAAAAAACTAATAGATTTAGAAAACAGCTTCATCAGTTTGGTAACACATGCGTAAAAGAACACTCCCTTTTTTGGAAATAGGCCTATTTTGGAAATAGACTTAAAGGGCACATATTTTACCCCTTTTTCTATATTTAATATAAGTCTTTTGTGTCAACAGAATTTGTCTGTAAGTTTAAGCTCAAAACACCCATCAGATTATTGATTATAGCTTTCTGAAGTTTGTGTATTATAGCTCTAAACAGCTTGTTGCTGTTTCTGTGTACTGGGCCTTTAAGGCTCGTCCTCCCCGCCCACCGTTCCCACGTGCCTGTCAGCGTGCCTCAATCTCCACCCTCGGCTGCGTCAGACAACAGACAGACGTCTCATCAGCAGATCTCACGTAACGTTTGTGAGAAATACTACAGTAAGAACTTTACCAATGACTGTTTGATGTGTTTGTTGTGGAGTTGCAACGATGAGTCACACACAATGTCGTTACAAAGTTCACAGATACACACACACGCACAGACACACTCACTTTGAGCTTTGCATTCTTTTTGCAAACAAATATGACAGGATACAGGTTAATATCCACTGATGTATGGATATCTGTTATGTTAATGTACAAAATAAAACTGATTTAACGCCCACAAACCGAGATTGAAGCGTCTTCTTTTATAATTGTCCTGACACGCGGCTGTGGTGATGAAGTAAAGCTCAAGTAAATCGCTGTAGTTCATCACAAACATGCACTGTTTTAAAACATTTTAAACTTGTAAAACTCACTCTTGATCACATTTGATGATGATTGATTATCCTAGCGAACTGAACAGACCTTTTATTCCCGGTTGTTTGCGCACGTCCTTTCTTGTTGATATGATTATACACGTTACTACGGAGACATGTTAATACGCAGCTGTCAATCAAATCTGTGGGCAGGGGGTTGCGCAATCCTACGTCAAGTTGCTGTCTGTCTCAAAACCGTTCCAATTGGTCTACCGTTTTTATGCTGGTAATTGAAAAAAAAAAGGAATGGGTGTGTTTATATCACCCAAAAATGACCATCTATACACTATACCTACACATATGTCTGTCCAAACAGTTTAAAAAGTAGATTTTTCAAAATAGGTGCCCTTTAAGTCCTCTAGAGCAGTAGTCCCCAACCCCCAGAACTATAGAATACACAAGACATTTCACTCGTATAGTTTTGAATGGGAAAAAGTGTAACGGTCAATATGGTGAATGAAGCCCCGCCTTCTAGCACAGGAGCCAATCATCGATCGCTATAGACTTCTCCGGGGGAGAAACACAGACCAGATGTGTGCTTTTATGACGAAATCTCAGCACATACTTGCTTCACAGACATAAGAAATATATCCACATAAATCTTGAAATCTGTACTTTAATTGAACCATCTACACTTGATAACAAAAGTTTTTTGGTTTCGTAATCTGTATAAAATGTGTAGTATAATGTGTAGAAAGGCCACAAACGAGGTTGGTGTCGAGATCTCGTTCCTTTTGAGTATGCATGCGCATTCGCTTGGACAACCTGAAAATATGACGATTTTGTTTAATTCGGATGTTTAGAAATGAAACTTATGAGACGGTTGTTGTTTAAGTTTATTGGTGATTCCAAATATGTAATGGAATCGTAAGCTTGGCAAACAGTTTTGAAGAATTTGATGTTTCCCTATTCAGACATAATGTCCGAGTATACTGCCCGAGAGGCGTTTCAAAGATGGCCGCTGAGTGAAATGACTTGCCTTAAAGGGACTTTGACCGGTACCCATCCATAGATCAACTGGTACTGGGCCACACAAGAAATAATAAAGTCTGAAGGATCTTTTTATTTTGAAAAATCTTTTATTTAAAAAAATACTGTATTCTCTCAGTTACAACTTGGTCACTTTGAGTGGCAAAATGTAACCCACAAGCAAAATGAGTAAGAAACGGAAGTCTTTGTAAAGTTTCTTTGCGAAAGGGAAAATGCCCAGTGAAGGACCCATGAACTGCTAAGGAATGGATCCGCAACCCATTTGACAACAAATCAGGTGTATCCAGCATGGTTGTGCAAAAAGAAGATCAACTACTGGAAATCGCAAATGATGGCGGCCTTGTTCACACATCACGTCTTTTCCAAACATGGCATATCTCGCGCCTTCCAGCAGGTGGAGCCAATTGAAAACAACTCAAGTATTCAGAATGCTGCGAGGGCACCGTGAGTCACGTGACAAGATCTGACAATCAGATTCATACTTTGTATGGAATATCCATATTTCGGTAGAGTAATTATCTCAGGCAAACACTGAACACCCACAAACTGCAGTGCTTTTTAATTTTCTCCATAAATATAACTTGTAACAGGGCTGCAGCAATGTTTTGTCAGCTTGTCATCCTCTGAGAAAACGGCTGACGGTCGCCTAGCAATCTATGTACACTGTACACTACGTACACCTCCACCTACGCCACGGCCCCACCACTGCTCTAGAGTTAAGAAGTTGACTTTTACCATTTTTCAATCTATTCAGCTAATCTCTGGGTCAGGAGGCAGCACTTTTAGCTTAGCTTAGCATAATTTATTAAATCAGATTAGACCATTAGCATCTTGATAAAAACATTTTTAAAAAGAGCTTTGACGATTTCACTATTTAAAGTGTGTTCGTCTATAGTTACATTGTGTATTAAAAAAATAATAATTTAATGCTTATGTTCAGTATGACTACGAATATTTTAATTCTGGCATAATAATCAACGTGCAATGATGTTATGCAGTGCCTGAAAATAGTCCCCAGCTTGGTAAGTAGGTAAAGGCACTGCATAATATCATTGCGCCTGCTGCAGCCATGATATAAAAGCAAAGATCCTTGATTATTATCCCAAAATGACATTATAGTAGCGACAAAAAATCTTTTAAGGAAGACATAAAGTTCCTACTTTACTCCAGCCAGATACAGTAAGTATGAATGCATAACTGTGATCTTACATTTAGCTTTATTAACTTCTATTTTATCTTTATGTGAGGGTAGACTGCATGCGGCTGTTTTGATTAAACTTGTTAATCTTGCGTTAACTGTGTTATTCTGCCATGTAATCACTATCCTGTAAATGCTCGCCTTTCACAGAAGTGTGTGTTTGTCCCGTCCAAAATCCCAACCCCTAAAAATGCACTGCTTCATAGATCTTGGCAATAAAAAAAAGATTATTATATGAAATGGCACCATTATAAGCATGGATAGGCTCGGAACATTTGCAGGAATGGTGTATTGTTCAATTATCTTGAATACAATCACGGGAACAATCTAACTGAACCAGACACTTATAAAGGTCAGCCTATGGGAAGGATATTAATTGGTGTTGCTATGATTAATAACACCAGCAATTACATGCAGTTTTTCAGCTGCTACTTGAGAATATTACTTACTGACTACTATACAGCTGTTATGTGATGTAATTTGCGTTTAAGCTATAATATATTCATATTTATTCATATTATTAGAAATGGTGTATACAAAATTAATGTGTTTTAAGCATTAATATAATAAAAATAATAGTAATATTTAATTAATTTAATGTGAATGGTTTAAAATAATGGTCCATTAGTTAATGTTAGTTATTATATTTACTAACATGAACAAACTATAATACATTTATTACTGTATTTATTCGCCTTTGTTAATGTTTGTCATTCATTTTCTTTTCGACTTAGTCCCTTTATTAATCTGGGGTCGCCACAGCGGAATGATCCGCCAACTTATCCAGCATATGATTTACGCAGCAGATGCCCAGCTGCAACCCATTAGTGGGAAACATCCATAAACACTCATTCACACATACACTACGGACAATTTAGCCTACCCAATTCACCTATCCAACATGTCTTTGGACTTGAGGGGGAAACTGGAGCATAAGGAGGAAACCCATGTGAACATGGGGAGAACATGCAAACTCCACACAGAAATGCCAACTGACCCAGCCGAGGCTCGAACCAGCGACCTTCTTGCTTTGAGGTGATAACTCATGCCATGAGCTTTTACTCGCTGCCCTTGTTAATGTTATTGAAGTTAAATAACGTTAGTTTGTTAACTCACAGTGCATTAACTAACATTAACAAGCACAACTTTGGATTTTTATAATGCCCTTGTTAATGCTGAAATATGATTAATAAATGCTTTACAAGATTATTCATACTTAGTCAATGTTAGAAAATACATTAACATTAACTAATGGACCATTATTCTAAAGTGTTACCAATATGTGATTATTAGGCTGTAATGTAGCTGTGATCCATATTTATTTTATATTTTATATATTTAATTTAGGAGCACAGATATGGAAGTGACTGACGTTGAAAATGCTTTCAGTCACTCATTCAATTTATGCCATTCTTTAACCACTAGGAGGCCTTTCACGCATACTTCTCAGGTGATTTTTGCAATGCCTGCAAATGGAATAGACAGATTTGCACAACCTAGATAACTATTTTAATGAGAATTTGAAAATTATTCTTATTTATAGTGCAGAGTTCTTTTAGTACAGCTTGAACAGCTATTGTAGTTTGTATTGCTTTGAATTATATAAAAGTAAATAAAATACATTTAATGAAATTCAAAAAATAGTCAATTATAATAGTATTTCTATAATAGATTCAAAGTTACTGACGTGTACATTTTCTAATAAATTTCTGTAATTTCAGACATTTTTGCATGTTTCTAAAATCTGTAAAAAATAAAAAATAAACTTCAAATCAAAGTGTTTTTTATTATCTATTTCAATTTAATTTTAGTTACACCAAATGAAATGTTATTTAAGTTTATGAATATATGTTTTCTTAACGAATAGCTGAAATAAGGGAGAAAATACAGCAGCTGGAGCGCACACTTGAGCACACTTTAAACGTTATAATATTTCCTATAGATGTGAGTTTTAGTTTTAAAGTCTTTAATCTTATTTATTATTGGCCAAATGACTGGTGCACATCTCATTAAACCAGGTTTTAATTCCATGCTTCGTTATCATTTCTTGAGGACAGAAATCTGTGAATCCATGAATCCATATTTGAGGAAAAAAATGCTGTCATAGTATTGCGTTTTAGTTAGAAATGCAGTATTTGCTGTAGATGTTTGACTGTATCAGAATCCCAAACCAGCCTGTCAACATTTTCTTACGCCTGAAGCTTCAAATGAAACGAGAATAAAAGCACATACAGTGTCAGTCAATGCAACATGGCCAGTCTTTTTAGAAGCTTGTAGTAATACTCTTACTACAAGAGCTTCTTACAAGATGATCAAAGTGCAAACCAATTATGTCAGTGTATGGCAAGCCAGTTTAACACTTAATCCAAGTAATAAAGTATTAAATAGGTACTACATTTAAAAATATGTATGTTATAGTATTTTAAAGTATGTTGTTTATAAAATATAAATAGCACTTTAGATACTAGTTCTTATTCATTTGTGTGCTAGTAATTCATAATGTACTACCTAATTATTAGATGCTATCGTTAGATCATAATTATTAAACAGATCTTAGTATATAACAGTTCTTATGTATTGGACCTATTAAATACATACTAGTATTAGCTGATTACCTTCTGCCTATATTGACTACATGTGGTTATTTATCAGATACTCGTACTAGTAGTACGAGCATAATGAATAAATAGGCCTACTGAATTACCAAGTACTAGTGTTCGTACTAGTGTTAGTAGCAGGTTTATCAGTACCAAACACAGGTTTATTAAGAATAGTCAGGTAAGCAACAGTCAACACAGGGGCAAATAGATGTGAATCCAAAGTCGTGGTCATAAAACAGGCAAGCAGCAGACAGAAACAAGCAAACAAGGCTAGGGTCAAACAGAAGGTAAGGCAAGGAGCCCGCGTCGTAATGTTCACAGTAAAGCCTGGTTTATACTTCTGTGTCGAGTGATCGCCATGATCTACGGCGCATGTAACGCGCGCTGTTGTATATTTATACTTCTGCGTGCTGTATGTGTTGCTCCGTAATAACACTTCCGGAATACTAGCTGACAGTGAGGTGTTTATATCCCTCTGTGTCGAGTTTCTTCGCTGGTGTTTTTTTTTTTCTTTTCTGAACACTACCTTAATGTACAAGGGGCTCAAACTCTCTCATTTTGAGGCAGGAACCGGCAGACACGCAACAACTTTATTCATAAGGTAAACACAAAACAAAAGTTTCCATCTGGAACTCCTTCACGGGACTCGACACTTGTAAAACACTCTCTCCGTAGGGCTCACGTGACTCTCACTTTCGCCCACAATCATCAGCGCGATCAAGTCGACCAATCACAAAGCTTGTGCTACGTGTCGTTTCAATGTGTTGTTACATTTTTTGAGAGGTGTGCGTCAGCCTCGGCGACGGCCACAGCAACCACGTGCAGGCTGCGCTGGAGCATTCGCGTGCACTTGACGCAGAAGTATAAATCAGCCTTAACAGATAAACAAGACTCGATGTGTGTGTGTGCTGTCTTTATAGCCCATGTAATCAGTCACTGAGCAGAATCAGCTGTGAGTGTTTACAATCAGGCAGGATCTAGGCCAGGTGTGTGAGTGGTGCATGACTGGATCTTGTAGTTCTCCAACCGCTAGATCGCTGGTGATCATAACATACAGTCTTTGATTGCATGCATACTTCAGAATCTCGTCGGAAGTAGTAGGTCATCATCTGGGTACTTCTCGCATGCTGTTTTTGGAATACTAGTCAGCTTGCACACTGTTTTTATGTATTATATAGTAGCGCTGCACAATATATAATTTCAGCATCGATATTGCAATGTCATCATTCGCAATAGTCACATCGCGAGTACATGCAATCTTGAGTCATAATTAGGGCCAGGCGGAATCAGCGGACATTTTTTGCTATTTCTGTGTAAAACTTTATTAAAAATCTGCGGATTTATGCGGAATGATTCTGGGAGTATCATAAGTAAAACCTTAATATATGAAATAAAAAGTAATATCTTTTTAACTTTTATTTAATGTTAACAATGCAAATACAATTAGATTCACTTTATTTGGTAAACAAAGCACATCTCTTATATAAAATATCTACTAAGAGACAGAAAATATGACGTTACAAACTCTCTTGTAAATAAATCATGTGAATATTATCATATTAGTCAGTAGTATTACTGAAACTAATTTAAAAGCTGAATAAATATATATGTACACACATTTACACAATTAAATAAACAGAATCAATGATGGGCTAAAAATCTGCAGAAATCTGCGGAATTCTGCACGTGCACAGATTCTGTGTAGGCCTAGTTATAAATTATGTTTTGTTGATATTAATGTTGAGTATAATTTATCATTTTGCAAGTGTTTTCTGAGGCCCGTGACTATTTGGTGGTAGAGTTGATACATTTGTAACATTGGGTGTAACATGGGTCAGTTGGCATTTCTGTGTGTGTGAATGAGTGTGTATGGATGTTTCCCAGTGATTAATTACTTAATTATAATACAAAGACTATATTATTTTACATTTGATTGTTCAATCACTGTATACCTGAATACATTTCGACTCTTTGAAATACAATAAAACACTGGTTATTTAATTAGCATATTTTTCTTTGTTCAATTTATCTACACTTGTAGATTGTTTATTATATTTCATGCATGCCCCTTAAGAATCTCACCAATCTATCTAAAATTATAGATTCTTTACAAACATTTATTCAACTCATCTAGTGAAATTGTATTCATATCGCAGTAAACAAATATCGCGATGTGTAATTTTTCCAATATCGTGCAGCCCTACTATGCGGAAGTATGTGATTTTTTGTCTCTATGGTCACCAGACACTTTCTTACAAAAAGGAACCAAACTAAAAGGAACCAAAAGCACACAAACAATTCTGTATGATCGTACTAATCAACATAAACATAGACAATAGTATGATTTATTGATTAAATGTAACTTCGGCTTGCCATATTGTCAAGTCAAATGTCGGGTTTTGTTCTTATATGAGGACATCGGACGCTTCCTTTAGTTAATGTGATCGCTAAAGGCCGGATTAAATGAGCAAATTAAATTACAAACCGCGAGTTTGAAGGAGTGTGAAAGCGGGGGTCTTTCTCTGTAATTTGAGAAAGTAAAGTAGTGAACTTTGGATCTCTCAGCAGGCGTCGCCCTCTGCTCTGCTCCACCATTGTCACCTGAGTTGCCATACAGGTCCGGCTGGTAACCGTGGTGATGGTGAATAATTGAGAGGGTACGGCCAGGCAAACACACACAAACACACACGCACACACACACACACACACACACACACCGCTTCATAAAACGAAAGACCGATTTTTTAAACATATCTCCAAACTGTTTTATCATGTTGGACTGCTGTTGCTAACTGCACGTACATACACATATTTGAGCACACTTCGGTCATGGAGGGCGACGTGGATGAAGATGATGGCACTTTTACTAACATCTCACTGGCTGATGATTCAGGTAAGACTCCTGATTAAGTTGACTGTTTAAAGGCTGATCGGAAATCAGTTTCAAGTCTTTAAGATGTAACTGCAATCACACAGGTGCACATTTAAATGATAAACTGGATCACTGACCTATTTTGTTTTAACGAGGCTACTTTGCACGAATAGTTAAAATAATAATTTGGTTGCACGTATTGTGTACTTAAGATTTACACTGATTTTACGTAACTGGGTAAAAGTCTATAATTATTAACATTTTTTAATTAATTTGAAAGACGTTTTTTATGCTCACTAATGAAAAACTACTGGGTTGGAGACAGCTGGTAGTTTGACAAACAACTCTTAGCTACAGTTCATGTAAGACTTAAAGCTTGTGTGGGGGAATTTGACACAGTGGAACCTGCTCTTAATCAGTCAAAGAGAAACTATAGCAAACCATTATTTGGTGGTAGAGTTGATACATTTGTAACATTTGGAGGGGATGGGGGGGATTAAAGGAAACAAAATAAAAAATACAAAATGCAAACTTGTTTAAAGCTAGACAATGATTTATTTCTTGTTTTAATTGATCACTTAATGAAAGTGTAACACTTCATGAAAAATAACATATAATAAAAAAAAAAACCTAACATAATAATAAGGTGTCATGGTGGCGCAGTGGGTTGCACGATGGCCTCACAGCTAAAAGGTTGCTGGTTCGAGCCCCGGCTGGGTCAGTTGGCATTTCTGTGTGGAGTTTACATGTTCTCTCTGTGTCCGTGTGGGTTTCCTCCTGGTGCTCCGGTTTCCCCCTCAAATCTAAAGGCATGCGCTGTACTGTAGGTGAATTGGGTAAGCTAAAATTGTCCATATGTGTGTGAATGAGTGTGTATGGATGTTTCCCAGTGATGGGTTGCAGCTGGAAGAGCATCCGCTGCATAAAACGTATGCTGGATAAGTTGGCAGTTCATTCCTCTGTGGCGACCCCAGATTAATTAAGGGACTAAGCCAAAAAGATAATTAATGAATGAACATAGTAATATATTAATAATAATAATAGTAATAATAATAATACAGTAATGATAGTCCTAGAACAGTTCAACCTTTTAACATTGTTTAGTTGATTATAATCTGAGATTTTATTACTTTATTTTATATCTATGTGATAACACAGCAGCAAAAGTCTAATGATTTGACTTAATATTTAAATGTAGGGCTGCACAATATATCGTTTCAGTATCGATATCACAATATGTTCATTCGCAATAATCACAGCAGAATATGTAATGTTTTATTTGTATTCTAATTTACCATTTGCACGTGTTTCTGATGATTTTAAAAGCCTTTAACGATTAAAAGCTTTAATAATTATTAATTTTATTGAATTATTTTTATCGTATTTACCGTACCTGAATACTGACTCAGAAAACAATAAAACACTGTTTATTTCAATTGTATCTTTTTATTGTATTTATCTATGCTTGTAGATTATATTTAGTGATGTTTATTTATAAACTATTTTCGAGAGGATCACATGCTTATGATTGTTCTCAGCTGTTCCAGCATCAGCTCATGATCGATTATCCAATCAGATGATTCCTAACTCTCTATAAATAACCAAAGGTTTCTTATCTCAACATCTTCGTCTTGAAGAACCCCTCCCCCCACCACCCAACCCAACTTTCCCTCCTTTTCAGAGTGAATTCTGATTCTGATTAGCACTGTTGCCTCACAGCAAGAACGTCTCTGGTTTAAGTCCCTACTAAACCAGACGACATTTCTGTGCGGAGTTTCGCTTGTTCTCCCCGTGCTCACGTGAGTTTTCCCCGGGTTCTCCGGTTTCCTCCCAAAGTCCAAACAACACGCTGCCTAAGTAATTGAACACATAAATTGATACCACATTAAAGCTCTTAGCGAATCACCTCTCCTCATTTCCGTCACTAGCTAGAAATTAAACCGGGGGGCGCGGGGGATGGGGGTTGTGGTGGTGTGATGTCCATCGAGATCTACCTGAGCTCAAACGGAAGGGGAGCCCAGGACTCGAGGATCTCATAAGCTCAGGGCTCTCTCCCGGGACAGCATGCCAAACAAGCTTTATATTATATTTTATGCATGATTCGCTCATGTACAAGATCATCCCAATCAATCTAAATTTATAAATTCTTTCCAAATAGAAATATTAAGTCATCTGATCAAACTATCGCAATATATATTGAGAACAGTTACAGTTCATATAAGGACTTCAAGCTTTTGTGGGGGAATTTGAGTGGAACCTGCCCTTAAACAGCCTTAGAGAAACTATAGCAAACCATTATTTGATAGTAGAGTTGATACATTTCTAACACTTATCTGCAGGGCTATTGTAGTTGGCTGAACTAAAAAGCATGAAACCATGGCATATTTTGTTACATGGGGGGAAAAAAATTAAAGAAAACAAAACAAAAAATACAAAATACAAGCTTTCTTTTATTTAAGGATTTATTTCTTCCCAATCAATCTAACATTATAAATCCTGTCCAAATAGAAATATTAAGTCTGCTGAAATCATTGCAATAAACTGTTTATTGCAGAATAACAAAATATAGCAATGTTTTTCTATTTTCATCCAATATCATGCAGCCCTATTTAAATGCATTTAAATGAGGCCACATGACAGAAAAATACCATACTAAGTGTTTGTATGGTGTTTAATTGCAGAAACTGGATGTTTTTGGTGGACAATTTAGCAAACAATTTAATAATTATTGCATTTAGAAACAAAAATGCTCATCCAGGAAAAATACAGATAAAATAAATATCCATTTAAACAATTATATTAAAATATGTAAAATAATAAATAAAATAAAAAACGGGCAAAACAGTAACATTATTAATACGATTAACATTATTATTACTTTAAAAATATTATTAAAATATTAAAATAAATATATGAATAGAATATAACATAAAATATTATTAAAAATTATTATTACTAGTAACATTATTATTAATATATTGTTACTTTTTAAAATATTATTAAAATAAATATAGGGCGCAACGGTGGCCTAGTGGGTAGCACGATCGCCTCACAGCAAGAAGGTCGCTGGTTCGAGTCTCGGCTGGGTCAGTTGGCATTTCTGTGTGGAGTTTGCATGTTCTCCCCGTGGTTGCGTGGGTTTCCTCCGGGTGCTCCGGTTTCCCCCACAGTCCAAAGACATGCGGTATAGGTAAATTGGGTGAGCTAAATTGTCCATAGTGTGTGTTTGTGAGTGAGTGTGTATGGATGTTTCCCAGAAATGGGTTGCAGCTGGAAGAGCATCCGCTGCATAAAAAACAAAACAAATGCTGGATAAGTTGGCGGTTCATTCCGCTGTGGCGACCCTGGATTAATAAAGGGACTAAGCCGAAAAAGAAATGAATGAACGAATAAAATAAATATATTAATAAATTATAAAATAAAATATTAATAAAAAATGTATTACTAGTAACATTATTATTAACATATTATTACTTTTTTAAATATGCTTTTTAAAATTACATGATTGATTTAACATGTTATTTTTAAAGGTATAAAATGTGAAAGCAGACTTTATTTGCATCAGTGGAAAGCATATAATCTATAATCTTAATCATTTATCCCCTTTGTATTGCACTATGTGTCACTCTCCATACAGTAAATAGTCATAATATGAACAAGTGACTGATTTCAGCCATAGCTTTAGCTTTAGCATGTAGGGGCGGGACATTTCAGATTCTATAGCGCATTTGATTGGACAGAAGGTCTTATGAGAAGCTGAAGTGCAGAGTGATGTCATTAAAACAGCTGATTCATATTGGCGGGAGTGAGAAACTGTTAGCTTGAATGATTATATTTACTAAATGCTAACATTAAGGCTAAGATTTAGATGCTAAAAGCCAAAAAATCATTATCAAGATGACATTTAACATTTTTGACACAAGTAGGCAAGCAGAGTGGTTAAATAAAGCAGACCTGAACGATTTAACAACTTGTTTTTTAAAAAAGCGGTGTAAGGAGTACAGTATATTCCCATGGCAGTTGAAGTCAGCACAATAACTCAAGCGCCTAAATGTTGTAGCGCTGTGCAGCATGTGGTTTTCTTGTCCAAATACAGGAATGAATGGAGAGGCGTTGTGTCAACACATGTCAGAAAGCTCACTCGCCATAAGAGGCAGTAAGTGTGTACAGTATGAGCCTGTGTGCAGAGACGAGTTCAGCGAGCGTGTGTGAATGCAGCCACTGTCAGAGCAGCAGAAGCAGAACAAAGGCTGCATATTTCAGATGACTCACGTCTGCTTGGTTTTAAAGAGACAGTTCACCCAGAAATGAACATTCTGTCGTTTACTCACCCTCGTGTCATTCCCACGCCTGTACAACTTTATTTCTTCTGTACAACACAAAAAGAGATGTTGGTGAGTGGAGACTAGGGGTTGATATTGCTTAAAAAAGGGTACATTTGAACATTTTACTGTTATTGATCAACAAAGCAGGCAATTCTTATAAAATATATTGCATTTTGTGATAATACAGCATGGCAGGCTGTCAGATTTTATTTACTCAAATTAATATTAAAACCATTTTGAAACAATGGACTATTGAAACTACTGTTCTACAATACAAATGAAGAGTTCAGATGGGAAAAATCCATGTACCATCTGAAATTTTCCTCTAAATGAAGCATTTTTCTCAGGTTTTGGTGTGTAGGTTCAGTAATTTGATGTTTATGGTGATGAAAAGATTATTCTCATTGCCTTTAAAGTGAAACAACTGAACATAAGCATATAGGCGACTTAAAAAATGCTAATTTTAGAAGAAAATACTAGATGGTACTCTTCAAATAATTTCCAACTGAATAAATAACACTTATCAGCAGGTTTTCAATTAAAATAAACCTAAACTCCTCAAATTAAAACCACATTGCAAAAAAATGAAGTAGAAACAGTTCTCACAAGGAAAATACTAGCAAATTTCTCAAATAAGTACAAGATAATGGCAAGCAACACGCTGAATTATACAAATAAGTTATTTGTCAGTTGAATTTTCTTGTCAAATTTATATTATTATTATTAATATATATTATATTTCTGCGTGTTTGCCACAGAAATGTTTTTGAATTTACTTGTAGTAAAATTATTCCAATAAATATTAAATAATTGGGGTGAGGGCGCCACGGTGGCGTAGTGAGCAGCATGTTCGCCTCACAGCAAGAAGGTCACTGGTTCGAGCCCCGGCTGGGTCAGTTGCATTTCTGTGTGGAGTTTGCATGTTCTCCCTGTGGTCGCGTGGGTTTCCTCCGGGTGCTCCGGTTTCCCCCACAAGTCCAAAAACATGCGGTACAGGTGAATTGGGTAAACTAAATTGTCCGTAGTGTATGTGTGTGAATGAGTGTGTATGGATGTTTCCCAGAGATGGGTTGCAGCTGGAAGGGCATCCGCTGCGTAAAACAAATGCTGGATAAGTTGGCGGTTCATTCCGCTGTGGCGACCCCAGATCAATAAAGGGACTAACCGACAAGAAAATGAATGAATGATAATTGGGGTGAAGTTGGTTTTATCTTTGCACATTCAGACTTTCTCTTTAATAATATAATTTGAGAAAAGGATTTGGTGACACGGTGGATCACCTCACAGCAAGAAAGTCGCTGAATCGAGTCCCAGTTGGATCAGTTGGCATTTCTGTGTGGAGTTTGCATGTTCTTCCTGTCTTCATGTGGGTTTCCTCCAGGTGCTCCGGTTTCCCACACAGTCCAAAGACACGTGCTATAGATGAACTGAATAAAACTAAATTGGCCGTAATGTATGTGTGTGAATGAGTGTGTATGGGTGTTTCCCAGGAAGGGAAAACCCCGAAGGTAAATAAATGAATGAGAAAAGTATTTTTTGCTAATTCTAAAATGGGAAATCATATTAGCCTCTAATGATTATTGAAGTACAACACTGTTCACAGTCACTTAAATAGTGCTAATGTTGATTTGAAGTTACTAACATGTGATTTTAGACCGAATATGCAAAGTAGTGTGGTAAACAATATCGGGGCCGCGTCACAATCGTCAATGTTCAATAATTAATTATTATTATTTTTTTTATTATATGAAAGGTAATAATATACAATCAAAGTACATTATAAAGAAAAAGGAAAGACAAAAAAAGAATACATTCTGAAAAGAGAACTTGGCAATAGGAAGACATGAAAGAACAAAAATTAAAAACAAAACAAAGACAAATAGAAGGGGTATATAGATTACACATTAAAGAAAAAGATTATATTATTTTCACATTTCAGTCGTTTTTAAAGCCTTTTTTGTAAGAGAGTTGGAAATAGTTTGAAAGATGTTCAATAGCCTAATTAATGAACGCGAATATAAAGCCAACTTTACGTCATTGATTAAACAGCAGTTACATCAAAAAAAAGATGCAATTATAGTTTGGGGGATTGATTTTATCAAAATATATTTCTAATTATTATTATTAGTAGTAGTAGCAGTAGTAGTATTGCTGATAATGAAGTTGATTATGCCTACACATTGAAGTACTATTCTTTATAAAATAGAAGGGAACTAGTCTGCACTAAGAATTGCTATCTACTACCTTAAATTTGCAGAGAGCTTTGTCTCCCTCTGTCGGCGCTTATCTGAAGTGTGTGTTTGTGTGAAAATAAAGGAAGAAGTGATGAGGTAACGGACAGTCAAGTATCATTCATTACCTTGGCATCTTCTTTGGAGACTTGATCATTTTTTGGTCAGCTTTAATAACGCTGAGAGGTTGCGTTTTGTACAATCAGGTATGAGCTACTTTCAGTGTGCTGTTGTTTGTTTACTTAACGTAAGCGCTTTCTATCAAGTCTGTTTCGTCTCGACGTGTATTAAGTTCCTTGCGAGCTTTTTAACAAGTTTATTTGTTGCTAGTTGTTTAAATATAAGTTAATTGGCTGTGTAATTTACCTCACAAGTCTTAGCACAGGCTGCAGCGGCCTGTAATGCATGAGAACGAATGGAGATGGACGTAACGTTAGCATAAGTTCAAACTTCATTAAACCATACTATACGGAGTATTAAGAGTCATATAATACACATAATTACATTTTAAACATGTAAATTACAACGTTCTTAACTTAGATAGATATATATTTGTCAGACGATGGTTTGTTGTGTTAGCCAATAGCTAACTTTGCTATATGTTCATATTAATCATGGAAACGTCTAAGTTTACCGTTTTACTCCAACTAGAACTGTTAAATTACTCTATCGTATGTCCTAAAACATATATTATGAGTACGTTTATATGAATTAACGATATTTTATTTCCTACAGCTGACGGAGAACCGACAGTCCTGCGCTCGAGGCAAGAGGATCAGCACAGCACCATGAATTGTGAGATTGATGGTAATATCACTCACATTATTGTATTATTTTAGTTAAATAAAAGTTTTAGTTTTTAGCTTTAAAAGTAATAGTTTACAAGTGTAATTGGCATTTGGAGCAGTTTCAGATGATAGTGTTTATTTTTTAAGGAGATATGGAGAATCAAGTGGAGCAAGAGGAGAAGACAAGACTCATAAACCAAGTGTTGGAGCTTCAGCACACACTAGAAGGTATAAGTTAAAGTATTTCCCTCATATAATCCACTCAGGCACTTATAATGGTTGCCAGAAAAAGCTAACGCCCTCTCTAATTCTGTATCTCTGACTTCATTAGATCTCTCTGCACGTGTGGATGCGGTTAAAGAGGAGAACCTTAAGCTCAAATCGGAGAACCAGGTTCTTGGGCAGTACATCGAGAATCTCATGTCTGCTTCAAGTGTGTTTCAGACCACCGACACTAAAAGCAAAAGGAAATAAGTGAACGCGTGTATCGCCTACATCTCCTCTCTACTTTCAGACTACACATAAGCCGCTGCTTGTTTTGTATTTATTTTGTTGTAAAACATACAGATGCATCTCTCAGCATGGTTTGGCCCATACTTGAATGGACCGAGCTGCTGCCTCTCCCTGTCAGCTAACTGTGTTACGAGATATAAAAGGATGCATGATGCATTTTGTGATCAGATAAGTACAGATTACCTTCTGCATAATTCATTTAGCAGGTGCATAACCAATCTCAGGCCCTCTCTTTGACTTCACGGCCTTTTGAAATACTAGAAAACTAAAGTCTGGATTTGAAGAGATCTTTTGGCTTATAACTACTAATATTTACATTGAATATGCATTATTTAAATGTAATTCAAAGCAAGCACAGACTGCACAAACGTTTCCTTGAAAATGCATGACATCCCGTAATCATCCATAACCAACAGCATGATTTAAACTCAAAATAGATTAACCAAAGTAGTCATTTCATTAGTTAAAACCAAAGTTATCTTAATTACAGTCGCTCGATGCATAAAAATCTGCCAGTTGAGTTCTGTCATACATACAAACTGGAGTGTACTTCATTTTCTGTGTTCCACTCTGTCTTGAGCAGCTTTCAAAGTATTACTCAACCGGAGCTGGATGACACACTCTGTACCAGCTAGGACTCCTATCTTAAAGGGATAGTTCATCCAGAATTTGAAATGTACTCAATATTTACTGTCCCTCAAGTGCTTCCAAACCTTTATGAGTTTCTTTATTCTGTTGAACTCAAAAGATATTTTGAGGAAAACTGAAAACCGGTAAAATTGACATCCATAATAGAAAAAATAACTAATAATGTGGAAGACAACAGTTACAGGTTTGCAGCTTTCATCAAAATATCTTCTTTTATCATCAGCAGAATAAAGAAACTCCTAAAAGGTTTGCAACAAGTCAAGGATAAGTAAATAATGACAGATATTTCAGTTTTGGGTGAACTATCCCTTTAACATTCACCTTGTGTGTTCCAGTGTTGCCAAGTCCTCAGTTTTCCTTTAGAGTAGCTCTACTTTGCAGTTTTTTTTAGTTCAGCAGTTCTCAATACTGGTCTTCACAACCCTCACTTTGCCTTTTTTACATGTCTGTTGTTTAACACAATTTAGATAACCAGCTCGTTGGAAGAGCACTCCAAGAAGGAACTGTTCAGATCAGCATGTTCCCTACATTATATTCACTGCTCTCTACCCCCTGCACAAATTACCCCCGGCTAAACTTGTTTACATCATTTAAAAAAAGATTTGCACTACACCACTGTTTGCATTATCTTAAAATATTACAGAAGTGTAAAGGGTTATTTACCCATAACGTGATTTGCATTGAAGTCATATCTTGTGTAAGAATTGAGAGCGCTTTCGAACTGGAATCTTGGCAGAACATCCTGTGATGTCCACTTGAATGGAACAAACTTCTGGGGTCTTATTTATAATATATATGTGCTATATAAATGAACTACTATTACTATTATAAATGTGTATTTTGTGCAAAACGGGTGAAAACGTGGGTACGCCACTTTCCAAGCAAAGTTGTGATCTATTAAAAATAATTAAAAACTTGATGAATGCGCACAGCTTTAAATCAACTCGAAGTAAACATATTTAACATATACTAGCTAAATTGAACCACTTTAGATCATCATATGAGCCATAATCATTAATAAATAAATGACTATTCTGACAAATGTTTGCTTTTAGGAAAGTTTGTTTGCAATGTTTTATAAATGAGACCCCTGAAGATATGCAGAGAGGGGGTCATGGGGATAAGGATTCAGAACTGATGTTTTAGTCTGTGGGTTGACCTAAGAAGGATGACAAAAAACATTTAAAATACTTGTGAAGCTAGGCAAACATCCCTCCTAGAATGCTAGTAGGCTACTTCAAGTAACATTATGTGAGATTTGTTATAAAGACCATGGCATAGACACAAAAACAAGTCCTCCTAATGATGATAATAAATGCAACCAACTCAATTATACTTTAGGCTTTAGATTGTTACGAGAGCCATTGACTCAGTGGGTTACATTTATTCACTTTCACACTTGAATTTATCAATAAAAAAAAAAGATCAGACTCATGCACGAAACTGGCATGCTTCCTGTAGGATCAATAGATTGAAACGGCTCCCAGTGTAAACTGAAGCGCTGTGCTGGAGAGTTTGCTCTTTGTGTCGTGTCCTTTGCATTCAGTGACTTGAAATGGATTTTAGCTTTTACTGCTTTCGGAGACTGAAGTCTGCTGAATGATATTGATCTGATTGCTCTTTAAGCGACATTTATGACTACAGATGCTTTTTTCCCTTTCTGATGTGAAATTTCACTACAACACTGAAAGGCCTGCCACAACACTACATACTTCATGTTTAGTGTTAATTTAACAAACGATTTCATTCGCGTAATTTATGTCTGCAAACACCCAATGTAAAGTACTGCCTGTTCTGAAAGTGTACATTTTATTTTGTTACGATTATGCCTTTAATAAAATAATTTGCAAGTAAACCGCTTCTGGTTGAAGTCATGGCAACAGCGCACAGACTTTTATAGTAAATATTTATTTCCAAGAGCAATGAACAGTTTGCAAACATGTAAACAAAAGGCTTTCCTCGTAAGGCTGAACACATGAACTAAAAACAAAACGAAAAGCAGAAAAATAAAACTGTTCATCACTTAAAAAAACAACCTGTCTGCTTCCAGAGAGCTCGGTGGCTTCACACGTGGCGGTCAGTCTGCTGTCAGTGGGAGTGTTTAGTGTGTGTGCTTACGGTTTGAGAGTGTGTCAGCTCTTGACTGTGCGTAATGACTTACTCCGATGCCAAAAAGCAATACTGTTCTGCGGTCCTAGCACTCCGCTGACCTAGATGTTCGTCTTCTCCGCGGCCTGCTCTAACTGCTAAAATAACGATAAAATGCAAGTTTAAAAATCCTATGCTTGAACGTCATATAATTTTTCAAACAATAAATACGATCGAAGCAATTTGATCATGTTAAAAAGCTCATAACTTAAAAGGAACTGAACCCTTTTTAATAACTTAAACCAACTGAAACGTTGAGGTGATCATAAACTACATTATCTGTCTAAAATGTTAACTTCCCTTCACAGTTTTCAGGACTTTTGTAGGGAAACACCGGTCCAGTGCTACTCCTTGAATTCTAATCTAGAAAGGAAAGGAAAAAAAACTCAGCAGGTCTGACTTTTGGATTTAAATCCCAACGGTAACCGATAAGAACTAAGCGGAAGACTGAAAGAGGGGAGGCGAGGTTGAGCAGGATGAAGGATGACCTCTTCGGGAGAGCGGCTAGGTTTGCCGTTTTTTGCATGCTAAAGGGCGTAAAGCCGAAAGCATGCAGCAAAAAGAGGCAAAGGAACAAGAGACGGGAGGAATCGTAGGGAGAAGATGGGGTTTCAGTCCTTCCGTACTCTTCTCTTTCTCACAGCTTTAGGCTCTTCTTCTCTGCTCTCGATTCCCTCATCGGCGTCCTTCATCTGAAACATTGAAGACTGTTAGTCTTATAGAAAGTAGATAATCAGAACACTGTAAAAAATGCTGGGCTCCATCCGGTTCATTCATGTTGTCCCAACACAAACCGATTAACTGAATTATTTTTACAAATTTGAGTAGACTCAATGTTTCCCCTACCGTTATATCGGGGGCGCCCTGCCCTCCTTGAAGTCAAGTTAATTGCATTTTATATATATTGCACCAGATCACTTCTTTTAATATCCAAGGTAAATAGCTGTAGATGTAATATCTTATTCATGCAACAGCATGTTATTTCTGTCTCTACATGGTCGCGTGTTTACAAATTTCTGTTCTCTGAATTACGCACGGTGGAGTTTCATACAGCCACTCTGCTGTTTGGGAATGAGAGTACGCGCTCTGACAGGGCGAAGACGCACATACGCTCTCGTATATTATGCATAGCCTAATATATCTGTATATATAAAATATATACAGATGTGGTGCGACTCGTTTATACAGTCTTATTGGTGTGACTCGTGTAAGTGATGCTCTGTTGCAAGTGCAGCTATTGTTTTTGCCGTGATCCCCAAAAATTTGTTAAAATAGCTGGAAATCATGGCGACAAGAGTCAGCAAAGAGTCATGGCGAACAGATCGCAAGAGGCACAGTGATGGTCTAAGCCTTACATTTCTTAGGTTAAATGAATAGAGCAGTAAATATATCGCGAGTGCAAATCCCTTCCTCTTTGTCATTGAGGGATCTGCTGTCAATAGTTGGAGATGAGCAAAATATTGGAATGGTCTTGCATGCATTTAGGCTTTTTTACATATATCAACTGAAACAATACTGGCAATATTGCAAGTTCACTAAAAGCTGGCTGGAATTATTAGATAAATAAAACTTAAAAATTTTTATTTTCATATGAATATTTAATAATATAACTTCCTGTAATGTACTTGTTAGAATAAATAGTAGTTTATAGGCATGTTTCCTTTTAGTAAAGAAGTAATGGATTTATAGGTGTGCATTTTAACTTCATATGCATCAAATGTGCGCTCCAAACTTTTTCTTGATTGAGACATGGGCTGCGTCCGAAACCACATACTTCCATACTATACAGTACATTAAAATCAGTATGTGAGCTGAGTAGTATGTCCGAATTCATATAATTCAAAAATCAGTATGCGAGAAGTACCCGGATGACTTACTACTTCCGGCGAGATTCTGAGGTGCGCATCCCATGCATGCTGCGCTATCCCATGATGCCCCGCGAGAGAATTCATGAATGGGAGTGAAGTGACGCAACTGATGCAGGTAGGTCACATGACCGTGACAATATGGCGGATGTAGTACGTCTGAATTCCATTCATACTTCTCACATTCATACTGTATAGAACGTACTCTTCTAGTGGCCAAGCAGTACATTTAAATTCAAATGCAGTACCTACTGAGTAGTAGGCAGTTTCGGACGCAGCCATGTTGAACTCTTCTTTCATCATCATACTTCTAAAATACATTGTTTGCAAATGTAAAATTAATTACATAAATTTAAAGTAACGTAAAAGCTGAACACTGTGGATAAAAATGTATAATTTTTGGATAATTTGCGGATCATTTTTAGCTTGTGCGATTGTATGGTTGAAATAAATGTTCAGTTATTTACTGCCCCCGCCCCCAAGACTGTAAACCTAGGGAAAACACTGAGATTAAACATAAAAAAATGAAGTTAACTTAAAGAAGTGTGTTGGTTCAGCTCATTTTAAATACGAAGTTTGAGTGAAAGCAACAAATAAAAGAGAAAGTTAGGACAGTATTTCTATCATTTATACACTAAGAAAAGTCTTGTTGCCTAAAGTTTTCCTGTTGAATCAAATAAACTTTTCTAGTCATCATTACATCCATCAGTCAATCTGACTAAAAATATTAGGTTAAACTTTGTATAACTAAACAAATTTAATTGATTAACTGATTCAAATTAAAGTAACATAAAAAAACATTTATTGTCTTCTCATTTTTTACAGTAAATTTCTGTATTTATATGGAAGAAATAAGCTTTAGCTTTATTACACTCCTTTTCATTCACTTTTATTATCTGTATATTTGATCTTAAATTTTTTGTGATCGAAATAGAAAAGAGTTAGCAGTTTATTATTAGCGATTACCCACTGATTTCAGATTTACATACTTCTATCATGTAAAAAATGCACACAACTATGACTGGTCAATTTAAACATTAACAGATTTTTCTTCTAAGGCCTTTCGATTTCCATGGTTAATTTGGGAACCATTCTGATAATTCTGACCATTCTGAATTGTATCAAATCATAAACCCAGAAAATAAACAAAAATAAACACACAAATTCCTGAAAAAATAAAATAAACATTTGTAGGTCTTTTTATTACGATCATAAAAAGTTAAACTTATTGTTAAGTTATAGTTATAACCATTCAAACATTTTTTCCATTAAATATGACTTATGACTATATATAAATATGACTTTATTAAATTTAACTTTAAAATACATAGAATATAAAATAATTTAAGTTTGAAATACATAAATGTGAGTAAACTCATAGATAAAACTGGATCAGACTCACGTTTACATTATTGTAAATGCGTTTACTAACCCTAACCCTAAGCCTGGTTATTAAAAACTGAAGGACATCACAAAATGTGCTTACTTCATCCTCTGAGGCCGTGTCATTTGGCTTAATGGCCTCCTCCTCCTCTTCATCCTCCTCCTCCTCCTCCTCCTCTGTTTCTCCTCCATCTTCTCCATTTTCCTGCCCCATCATATCTCCATTCTCATCCCCTGCTAAAAGAGTAAAATAATTAGGAAATGATGCACAATATCTACAATAAAACAGTAAAGATAAAATGTCAAACAAGGTTAAATAATTTTACAAACCAGTAGCTTCAGTAGCTTCCTCTGCTTTAGCTTCATCTTCATCCTTTCCTTTTCCCTCCTCTTCCTCCTCCTCCTCTTCTTCTTCTTCTGCCACCTCCTCTGCTTCTGTTTTGGGCTGATCGATTTTCTTGTAGACGTAATCATCATCTGACTTCTGCAACACACATTTATGCATTTAAATACGAGTCTACTTAAGACGAGTGTCATCCTGTTTGTTATCCCAAATGTGTTTATATTTGTTGATACACCTGTGTGCTACTTTATAGTGTGACACTGATAATCTGTTGCTACGCTACCAACGATAAACACTCAATAAGAGGATTTTGCGCTTGCAAGCTAATCCTAAACACCCTAATCTTTAGTAATAAATCAACTGAGTTTGCATGGTCAACAAGATTGATTAACTGCATATGATGGTTTATGTGGATCTAAGCACACAGAAAATGCCTGCAAATACTGGATTTGAGCCATGATTCTAAAAAAGATCTTGAAAAAAAGTACTTGAACTTGAGTAACTTAAATATGACAAGGTAAACAATGAATAAAATGACTGATCAAAGCAAAACAGTTAACCAAATTAGGGCTGCACAATATATCGTTTGAGCATTGATATCGCAATGTGTGCGTCCGCAATAGTCACATCACAAGATATGCAATGTTGAGTAGGATTTTAGATAAACAGAAACCACAGGTCAAAACGCACAAGATTTGAGAAGACACTGCAGAACTGAACCATAATAGAGTGAAAGTTTATCTTCTGATAAGTTTTGACTGTGTGAGCATTTGATGAGAGTTTAAAGCTATTTAGTAGTGCATGAAGAAGTTTAATAAAGATTAATTTGATTGAATTATTTAATTTGGTGAAGACTACATACATTGCTATTTTCATTCATTTATTCATTTTCTTTTTGGCTTAGTCTCTTTATTAATCTGGGGTCGCCACAGTGGAATGAACTGCCAATTTAACCAGCATATGGTTTACGCAGCGGATTCCCTTCCAGCTGCAACCCATCACTGGGAAACACCAATACATTCTCATTCACACACATACACTATGGACAATTTTAGCTTGCCCAATTCACCTGTACCGCATGTCTTTGGACTTGTGGGGGAAACCGGAGCACCCGGAGGAAACCCACACGATTGTAGGGCGAACATGCAAACTGCACACACAACTGTCACTTGACCCAGCCAAGGCTCGAACCAGTGACCTTCTTGCTGTGAGGCGACAGCACTACCTACTGCGACACCCCCAGTACTATTTTACATTTGATTATTCAATATCTGTACCTGAATACTGCAAGACTCTTCAATATTTTCTCCATTGTGTTTATTTATGACTGTTGTTTATTAAACAAGTATGTAATAAATAACATAAAATATATTTATATTTCACTCCCCTACAAAATCATACCAAGTAATGACTTTGCAGATAGAGCTATTTAAGTCATCTGGTGAAATGATGTCAGGTAACACTTTATTTCGATGGTCCATTTGAGTATTAGTAGACTGTCTACTTAATATCTTTTGATACTGATATTCAACAGACATTTAACTGACAATAAGAAACTTTGCAAATACATGTCAACTTACACTAACCCTAACCCCAACCCCAACCCCAACCCCAACCCTAATCCTAACCTAACAGTCTACTTACTGTATATTCTAAGCAGAATTAGTTGCAATTTAACTTAAATTCAACAAACAGACCATCAAAATAAAGTGTGACCTTATGTCGCAATGTATATCGCCTAGAAAAAAAATATCACAATGTAACATTTTTCCAATATCGCGCAGCCCTAAACTAAAGTAAAACACAAAATACAAAAGCAAAGCAAAACAAAATACAAGACTAAATTAAAAGAACAAAGCAAAAAACAAACGGCAATTCAAAGCTAAAAAACATAACATAACTTAAAACACATCAAAGTAATAAAAATCAAAGCAAAGCAAAAAAGCTAAACAAAACCTGATATAAAATATATAAAAAAGGCAAACAAAACATAATGCAAAAAAATAATAATAATTAGAGAATATACCAAAATAAACGGAACAAAACTCGCTACAAATGACTGCAAAGCACAAAGAAATCCACTCAAAAAATAAAATAAAATGAAAAACTGACCAAACAAAAACATTTTTCTAAGCAAAACAGATAAGTTTAGCGAAAACAAATAAATCAAAGAAAACTTGAAATATCACCCAAAAAAAATCAAAACAAACCAGAGAAAAACAAATAGAAAGTCAAAACCAAAAATTAAAACAAAAGATTAAACCAAAATCAAAGAAAAAACTGACAAAAATGAACAAAAATAAAAACTAACTGAACAAACAAAAAAGCTAAACAAAATGGAATCTAAATAAAAAATAAACAAACACTTCAGAAACAAAAAAGAAACACAGACACACACACACAAAAAATCAAAACAAAACCAACAATCAAGCAAAAAACTAAATTAAACCAAATCAAATGAGAGCAAAACAGCATTTTAGAGTAAGTTTAAGGAAACTTTAGGTTTTCAGACCCACATCTCTGTGCCCGTACTGAATGTTCCAGCACACTTTTGTGCTTTATTTTACAGCAGTTCTCAGTCTCCACAGTATGAATCACTAGTGTCCTCATTTGTAAGTCTCTTTGAATAAAAGAGTCTGCTAAATGAATACTTGTAAAATGTAAATGCGATGTAAATGTATACGCTTGACTGTGCATTTGTGTAGGCAGAGTGTTTTATCCTGCTTCTCTTGTTATCCAATTTGCTTATGGTTGTACAGAACCAAATCGTCCTTTTGTGACGAAAACGGATTATGTAATGATTTATTATGCTGTACCCACACATCTATATGATTTGCAGCATAATTCTGACAGCCTAAATATAGTTGTCTCTCAGGCTTGCTATATCAAGTGTTTCTTTACGCATTCAGAAGGATCTACTTTGTGAGGTCAGGTCTTACCTTTGGCCAGCAGAAAAGCACAGCCAGTCCAATTGGCAAACCAATGGTAAGGATGTAAATCACCCACAGCCACGGCCTCTCTTCGGCAGCCAGTGCCAGCTGACTCAACACTCCAGGCTGAGACAGAAATAGACAGTCTGAGTACAACAACCAAGTTAAAGCCTGATGAGCAACAATGCCCAGAGGCAGACATGGGTGAGAGTCGGGGGCGTACCTCGTTGGCACTCGCGACCAGTTTTTTGAGTCCCCAGCTGTCTGCAGCCCAGCGGTCTGCCACTTCCTTCTCTGTGGTGATTATGAAATTGTCAAAGTAAATGTCAGATGTCATAGACCACAACTCCAAACCCACAGCTCCGAATGGCTCCATCCGAAACGGGTGAAGATCCTCAAAGTGGTCAGGGTTTGCGATCTTACGTGGACTCCATACACCCTGTGAACAAATAAACAGAGTCTGTAAATACAAATTTTTGGGTTTTTCCCCTCCGCTCTCTTATTGATGAGAGTGGAACAGTATCTGTCCACTGTTTAATGCGTGCTAGACAAATTTGAGTTCTCACCAGGTCAAGAAAATATCATCATTCATTCATTCATTTACTTTTCAGCTTGATCCTTTTGTTAGTCATGGGTCACCACAGCGGAATGAACCACCAACTTATCCTGCATACGTTTTACGCAGCGGAGGCCCTCCTAGACACATCCCAACACTGGAAAACACCCATACACTCTTAGCATTCACACACACTACGGCCAGTTTAGCTTATTCAATTAACCTACAGTATAGCACATGTCTTTGGACTGTGGGGGAAACCGGAGCACCCGGAGGAAACCCACGAGAACATGGAGAGAACATGCAAACTCCACACAGAAATCCCAACTGACCCAGCCGGGGGTCGAACCAGCGACCTTCTTGCTATGAGGCGAACATTCTACCCACTTCGCCACCGTGACTTCAAAATATCAACATATTACCCCAATTTTATCTTCCTTACAATGCCTGCCTGTTAAGTTCCGTATTGATTATAAAACATTACTTCTTACCAATAAAGCTTTAAATAGTCTAGCTCCTGTTTATCTAACCAACCTTCTGTCTCGCTACAATTCAACCTGCTCTTTAAGATCTCAAAACTCAGGGCTTCTGGTAGTACCCAGCATAGCAAAGCCCACTGTAGGAGGTGGAGCGTTCTCATATATGGCTCCAAAGACGTGATATAGGTGTACTGGATAAACTAAATTAGCTGTAGTGTGCGAATGCAAGAGTGTTACGGCAAGAGTGTCAAAGACAACAGTGTGAGGATCCAAGTGCAGTTTAATATAAAAGTAGTACAGCGGTGGTCATCAGGGGCAAACAGATATAAACAGGCGATCAGAATCATAGTCAAAACAGGCGAAAGGTGAATAAGGCTGGCGGCAGGCAAGGATAACAGATAGCAAGGCTATGGTCAAAAACACGGAAAACCGGAACAAAGAAAACACGTTGTACGCCACAAAACAGATGAACAATATTCAGCAATGATGTGCGTGTATGTGCTGCTTATGTAGTGAGTGTAATCAGTTTTTGACGGTTCTCCAGTGGTGTGTATGCAATCAGTCGTGATATGGAGCAGGAGCGTGTGTGTGCGCTGCATGACTGGAGTTGTAGTCCTTAGCAATCTGTAGTTCCCGGAAGTGTGTGTGTGTGAACCAGCGATCTCTGACTTTGGAGATCGCTGGTGATCGTGACACAGAGTGTATGGGCTGAGTGTACACCCCCCAGTGCTGGATTGTGATTGGAAGGACATTTTCTGTGTAAAACAACTGCCAGAGTAATTGGCGGTTCATTCAGCCGCGGCGACCCTTGATCAAGCAGGGAATAAGCTGAACTAAAGCGAGTTCCCATTCACTTGTCACAGACCTGTTCGAGTTCCTTCCACTGCTGAACGCAAAAGAAGATATTTTGAAAAATGTTGGAAAATCGTAGCCATTGACTTCCATTGAATTTGTTTTTCATGCTAGGATGTCAATGTTACCAGTTTAATTTTCTGATTCCAGTTTAAACATTGAAAACTTTAATCATTGATGTCAGTGATCACTGGTGGAGATGCGCATCAGTGGTGCTGCCCTTCATTGGATCAACTTTCTAGATTAACACTAGTATTTCACTGATCTAAATAAACCGAACTGAACTTCAACAGTGCAATTTATACTAATCTGAAAGGAATCGGTTTATCCAGAACTCAATCAGCATTCTACACCACTCTCCTGCCTGCCTGACTTGCTGGAATGCTCCACAATTTGAACAATTATGGCTTTTTAATTCTCCATTCATCTATGTTGAGCTGCTTTGATACAGTCTACATTGTAAAAAAGCACTATAGAAATAAAGATGAATAACTGACTATAGAAATAAAGAGTTGAACTGAATCGAATAATCCACTGTTCATTTCTTACACATTTTCTGAATGAGATTTTGCTTTAGTTGTTTTTAGTGTCAGAATAGCATATAAAAGCTCCGCCCGCTTCTGGAAAGGGAGTGGCAGCTCATTTGCATTTAAAGGAACATAATATATTATCTTTTACTACTTCTATCAATAAACTACTTTTTTATCTTGTTAAATAGGGCACAACATGTCTCCTTCAATAAAATACAATCACATGAGCAACATTTCCACACTCTAGAAGCCAGTACCTGGTAGTTGGGGTTGTCTATAAGAGGAGCTTTCCATTTGCCCTTATACTGAGGATTATTGACCATGGGTGGCTTCCATTCACCACAGCCTGGAGCAGATGTACATGCCGGATTTGGGACCTGAGGAGCCTCCCATTCTCCATCCATTTCCTCATCCCTGAGAGAACGCAATAAAGCAGAGAAATTTAATATAGGGTTTTCATAATGTAGTAGGGTATTAATATTGTACGATGCCAAGTGTTACGACCCGCTCATTAGGATCGCAACATAAAAGCTCAAACAACAAAAGGATATTTATATGCAACTCATTTATTATACTAATAGAACAACAAAATCAAGAGACAAATAAATGTCTAGGGATAAAGAAAAATAACTAACATTAACTACATAATACAATAATACAAAACGAAACCATAAGGTTATGAAATGAAAAGAGAAGGTATCATCATGAGGACGTCCCAGTAGCCACACAGTCCTCCAGAAGCTAGCCAAATACTCTTTATATTTGCTCTAACATCAATTGGTGAGCCAACAGGCACCCAAACAGGATCTGCCACATCAGAACTGGAGTCCTGGGGTCGTCACACGAGATAACGGATTTTCTCATCTGAGATGCTTCATGAATTTGCTAAATGTTCATCAGTGCCAAAGTCATTAAGATGGCAAATTAAATCAAAGAACGTAAGACTTTTTAGGGCTGCTTTTCAGAGGTTAAGCAGGAATTTTTGTCAGAGAATCATTTTATGATATTTAAAAAAAAACTGTATCAAATTACAGCCTCAGAAATTCAGAATAACAATTTAAAACTCAATGATTTTAAACATTTGCCAGAATAAAAACGTTTAATCATTTAAAATATGATAAAATTTTGCATGATCATTACAAGCATGTTTAGTTTTTGCATTAAAGTTTCTCTGAATGATGGAGGAACATTATTTCACTCGTATTCTGCCATTTCATTTTCACACAAGTTATTTTTGAGCTTAAAGTAGACACTACTCAACATATAATTAGTTTGTGCTGTTTTGAATTAAACATATGATTTAGGTAAAGTCATGTTTTACAGACTATGACATCAATAGGATTTTAAGAAAGAGTCATTGTCTGCAAATTAGGCATAATATTAATGATAATTATCCACACAAAGTAAAGGTTCATATAATAATTATGATTCATAAAGGACTGACATTTGCTGACCTTTCTGATAAAATGTGGCTTTGACTAGTCTGTGTTTATAGGTTGTGGCGTAAGGGCTGTCTTAGAATAAATATTACTGCAATAAATTAGTTATTTAGAAAGGGTTCAAGTATGTTACTTCACAATATTTACAATATATTCTCTTTCTTTTTTGAGTTAAGTCCTTAAAATATTAATAACTGGCCAAAAGTATAAAGAAATGAAACCATTTTGACCTGAAAATATGATTCATGCAATGTAAATCTGATTTGAATGAGAAAAGAAACATTAGTGGGGCTGCTTTCAGCATATAAGGCAGTGGTCACCAAACTTGTTCCTGGAGGGCCGGTGTCCTGCAGGTTTTAGCTCCAACCCTAATCAAACACATCTGGACAAGCCAATCAAGGTCTTATTGGGTATACTTGAAACGTCTAGGCAGGTGTATTGAAGCAAGTTGGAGCTAAACCCTGCAGGCACACTGACCCTCCAGGATCAAGATTGGTGACCCCTGATATAAGGTATAAAAATAAGAATTAATGTTGGAAAGTTTTGCCAAAATTCACTAAACATTAATCTAGTCTCAGACCTAGAAGTTTCACACTGACATCAAGTGTGTTTATAGGTTGTGGTTAGGGCAGTCACTTCACCAATTCAAAAATAATTTAATAGTATTATTTGCAACAAAAATACACCTAAAATACATTACTGAACACTTTCCAGTTTTTTTTTAACTATTTATCTTTATTAATCTCTGTCGTTATTCCTTTATTTTTATCTTTTTGATAAGAAACCCCACAAATGTCTGCAAAATTGTATGTACGTCCATGTCTGGCCTGTGCTAGTATGTTAATGGAATATTTCACAGAAGAGAAAGAGAAAAAGAGAGACTTAAACACACTGAATTCCAAATAGTTATCAGCGAATCCTAAAATGTTAATTGTTAAATATACTGTTTGCTATTATTATTGCTATTATTCTTTTTATACAAAAATTTTGATAGTTAAATATACTGTTAATTAATATTATTTACTTTCATTACTATTACGATGTTATAGAGAGAGAAAATTGCCATATCAGCTTCCCTGACTGTTTAATGTCAAAAACTAATCGAATTTACAACTTTTTTATAAACAGAACTTTGATATAATAACACAATAAGACATCAGCAACAGTAAATAACATATAAAAATATATAAAACAGATTTTCAAGGCTTACATTCTATCATTTTTGAAAGATTCGCGTTTAAAATTAATTCCTCTACAGACTCTCCAGATAAAAATCTTTGTCTGATAACTTAAAAAATAGGCTAATGCAAAAGTATACGTTTGGTAGTTCGATTGCTATTGATATTTTACAGAAAATAAAAGCTAATTTATTTACCATCAAACAATCTTTACCCTCAAAATCTGGCCTCTAAAACCCTGTGTACAGCGATACATGAGCTTATCGAAGTGAATGATATCTTTCAAAGTTTGAAGTAGATGTACAGTAACATGCCTCAATCAGCGTACTCTCCATACTACCTTGATAAAACTCAATGTTTAGTGTTTTATTTTTGACAGATGAGCACGTAAAAACCACCATTTCAACACTCTTCTCAAGATTTATGAAATTAATTATTCCTTGAAGACCATTTTACTACCAGCTTCTCCATTTTAATCTAGTTCAACCCACTATCTCCTCTGCCATCAGCCAGTACATTTCTGTAACTGGAGATAAACTGTTAGTTGAGACCCGTTCAGGCCCCAAAGTCAAAAAGAAGAATTTTGACCTTTTTCTCAGAAGAAGAATATGTATACTAGTGTATAGACCTTTTTGAAGGATGTAAACACAAAAAGACGGTCCCAACGTATTACCTGTTTTACATTATAAATTTCTATAGCTTCAGAGAATCCAAAAAGAGCCACATATTGATAGATAATATTATGAGAGCTGTTTTAACATTAGGTTATCATTGAATTGTCTCTTGTTACAGTTATGAAATAGTTTGATAACAAGCAGGAAATGTCATGACCACAATAAATGGTCTATATTGCTTCAGCATTGAATAGTCACAATATTACAATATGAACAATGTCGTGTCAGGATTATAGTTCAGAACTAGAGTTCAAAACACGCGATTTATGAAGTCGTTACAATATTTAACCATATTTTATCGTATTCATTTGTTTTTAATGCATGTGACTGTGTTAGCAATTCAAGCAAGTTTAAACCATACAGATCTTTACATTTGGTTATTTGATTTCTGTACCTGAATACTGTTAAGACTCTCCAGAAAACCATAAAGAACTGTTTATTTGATTTGTAACTTTGCTTTACTGTATTAATTTACTGTATGCTTGTAATTTTTTATAATTTATGTAGATACATTCCCCTACAAAATCACAAGTCAACCTAAAAATGTTGAGGATCAATGGAAAATAAGGAATTCTTTCCAAATTGAGCTATTTAAGTCATCAAGTGAAACTCTTTATTTCCCAATACTGTATTATTTATGGCAGGACAACAAAATATTGAAATGTCAGTTTTTTCCAAATATCCTGCAGCCTTAATATACGTGGTCAGTTTAAAATTAGGGAGTCACAGTGGCGCAGTGGGTACCACAATCGCCTCACAGCAAGAATGTCACTGGTTTGAGCCCCGGTTGGGTCAGTTGGCATTTCTGTATGAAGTCTGCATGTTCTCCCTGTGTTCGAGTGGGTTTCCTCTGGGTGCTCCGGTTTCCCTTACAGTCCAAAAACATGCGGTATAGATGAACTGAATAAGCTAAATTGGTCATAGTGTATGTGTGTGAACACAAGAGTGTATGGGTGTTTCCCAGTGTTGGGTTGCGCCTGGAAGGGCATCTGCTGCATAAAACTGGATAAGTTGTTGGTTCATTCCACTGTGACGACCCCTGACTAACAAAGGGACTAAGCCAAAAAAAGAAAATGAATAAATGAATTTAAAATTCTTTTGCACTTAAATCATATTCCATTAAACGTTTACGTTTTAAATAAAGCAATTCTCCTCACTGAGCATTGATAAAAGCATTAATTTAAAGGAAATACTTTAGAAACACTAAAGAGTACTTATATTTTGCTTGCCAAAAAGTACTGAGCTATTTAATGTTTTAATGCTTTAATATACATTTTTATGTATTATGCATTGAAAAATAACTAAAACTACTGTACCTTTTATTCAAAGTACATTTTTATACTGGGTAAAGTGAAAAATTATGGTTTCTGATTAGAACCTATTTTTATTCGATTTGCCTTAAGCGAAAAATCCTAGGTAACCCCCAAGAGTACAAACAAGAGTAAAAACATTTGTTTTTCTTAAAGTAATATTTTTACTTCTGTCTGCTTCAGTTTTTATGTACTTCTGATGTTTTGTTGTAACCATCTTGCATAACATTTATAGCCATACCGAAAGCACCAGCAGATAGTTTTAGTTTACCTCATTATTGAAATAAAATAATTAGCAATAGCAAAGCCTAACATCATATGTATTTATAACAGTTCAGTCCAAAGTACAACTTTGCTTGGATTTTGAACCCATTCAATTAATTCATCGTCTATTAAAACAATGTTTTACCTCAGAGTCAAAGTATATTTTTTCTTGAGAAGAATAAATATTTTGAGAGTAATTTAATTTATTAATTTATATTAATATATAATTTCGGTCCAAAGCAAGATTATACTTTTCCCTAAAGCAAAACATAACATGTAATGCGCTTTTCTTTGTCTCAAAGCGCTATAAGGCAATATACAAACAATACGAGGCAAGCAGAGCAACCAAGTGTCATTTATTTCAGCGTGTAAACTATGATAATTATATGGTCTGTACATGAGAGGATTGTAAAATACCGATACGTTTGTTCTCACCAGTCATCAGGCTTTTCAGCAGTGGGGTCAGGCACAAACTCTGGCTCATCGTCCAGCCAACCATCAGGCTTCACTGCATCTGGATCAGGAACCTTAGCTAAGGCTTCTTCATCCCTATATAGACAGAGACAGACACATGACTTGATATATACTTTCGCCATTCTTTCTACACAATTTAACCCAAATTCATTCTAGGGTTCCCACTTTTTCATAAAGAGATTCAATGACTTTTTAAAGCAGTATTATTTTCAAATCAAGCATCATTGTAAGTCACACTGCCAGCATATGTAGTAACATAAAAGTCCTTACTTCACTTAAAGGTGCAGTAGGTGAAATTTCAAAATGCTAACTGGTTAGCATATTATCTTTGGACGGCAGGGGAGGGGCTGTGTTTCAAAGCCACGCCTCCTGAAATTGTGAACGCGCGCACCGCGACATGACAGCAGACAACCCACTAGTTCATGTCATTCGCCAGTTAGAAATGTAGTCAGTGGTTGGCCGGTGTCATGAGAAATCGAGTCCCCCTGACAATTGAGTCCGCTTAGGACCCCAAGTTGATCGGCTGCGTTGAATGCCTGATCAAAAGTGCTTTTATAGTCTATTCTTAGTCTTTACATTTTAACAAGACTTATCATATTACTGACATTATTATCGGTAACTACAAGTTAAACACAAGCATAGTTAAAATAAGTAAAACCTTTGTAAACATGTAATGATGTGTTTTTGATGTTTTTATGTATTTATATTGCATCTATATAAAACATTATATATGTACATAAGAAGTGGTAGCACGTTGTATGCTATCTAAAATAAAAGCACGAAAGAGAAATTCTCCATGTTTTATGTCATTATAATGCTGTTTTATTCATTCATTCATTCATTTTCTTTTCGGCTTAGTCCCTTTATTAATCTGGGGTCGCCACAGCGGATTGAACCGCCAACTTATCCAGCATTTGTTTTACGCAGCGGATGCCCTTCCAGCCACAACCCATCTCTGGGAAACACATTCATACATTCTCATTCACACACACATACACTATGGACAATTTAGCTTACCCAATTCACCTGTACCGCATGTCTTTGGACTGTGGGGGAAACCGGAGCACCCGGAGGAAACCCACGCAACCACGGGGAGAACATGCAAACTCCACACAGAAATGCCAACTGGCCCAGCCGGGGATCGAACCAGCGACCTTCTTGCTGTGAGGCGAACGTGCTAACCACTCGGCCACCGTGGCGCCCCTTAATGCTGTTTTAAATTACATAAATTTAAACAAGATTTTGCTGGATTTATATATAAATATATTTTAATCAGGCAATACAAACGACACCTATTACAACTCCAGTGAACCAATACGATCACCCAGGTCCCAGGCGGACTCAATTGTAAGGGGGGACCTAATCTCTCACTACACCGGCAGCGTGCAGGAATTACACTATACTTACTAAGCCACACTTACATGCTATTTCAGAGTGAATATTCAGAGTAGCACGGTAAACTTAATATTTACATTAAAACGTCAGAGTGATGATGGTGTTTTGAATGTGTCATTTTTTAAAAACGTTCAAAGAACTTTGATAAAATTTGCTGAATTCAATACTGGTGATATTCAAATGCGGTTTCTGAAATATTGGTAAAATGTGCATTATTTATCAGTTCTTCTACAAATTTAAATGATGAATTTCTAATTTTTTTTATTGTTTTTGACAGCAGCACAGTACAATTGTTGAAATAACACCATAAACTAATTTAATTCAAGTACTTTCAAAGCCCTGTGTTTGTTTTTAAGTACTTTCCATGCCTTAAATCCATATGTCTGACAATCATGTACTTTGAAGAAGCATGGGAACCCTGTCATTCCTTCACATGGCTCCTCGTGAAAAACATGCCATATGAATTCTTTGCATTTTGACTTTGCTTAATATTTAAAACCCTCACCACTCTTCAGGTTTGACAGCTTCTGGGTCTGGGATTTTAGCTCTCTCGTCCCAGTCCTCCGGCTTGGAGTCTTTGGGATCGTCAATCTCTTTTGGAGGGTTAACAGGTGGAACGACATCGGTCAACAGATTTCCCCTGCTAACACTGGACTGGTCAATGAAGGTCTCGTAGCTATTGTCTGGATTCAAAACTGAAATAAATGAAAAGAGAAAAGTACAAATAATTATTGATTCAACTATTGCCTCTAAATGACTGATATAAAACATTGCTTGCAAGCAAAATTGTGTTTCAATACAAGAAAAGTGGACTTTGCATTTTTTATTTAACAGGGTGACATTAGGGATGTAATGGATCACAGTTGACCTACGGTTCGGTACGCACATGACCTACAGATTAATATTAATTATTAGTATTTATTATTCTACAAGAATCATTTAACACTAAATTTGTAATGATCGCATGCTGCATCATTTAAATTGCATGTATGAAAGCATTTTGTCCACGTAACATATATTATGGTCATTTGCTGCATTCAAATCTACGTTTGACCAATAAAGAGATTTGATCTTCAGTCTTTTTAGCCAGTTTTATTTCCTAGCTACAAACATAAGATAATAAAATAATACATAAGTACTGAAAGAACAGCTTTTAGGTAATATACAGTATACTGTAAACCCTGATGTTTATGGTGAAGATTAAAATCACTGTTTAATGCAACTTGATGCTCAAAATTAGTTTAACCAATAGGTGGTGACAACCAGCCATCAAAAATGTGAATAATTCTTTAAAAACCATACATCTAGTAATGAAAAAATGATACATCTAGTAATGGAAAATGAAGTTTTTTGTGAGTGAGTTATTGAACCATTAATTGAAAATGAGACTAAAACATAAATATCCAAGATATTCAAGAGTTCACATTTAGCAGATGATTGATAATACGGCTAGTTTGGCATGTTGTCCCGGGAGAGAGCCCTGAGCTCATAAGATCCTCGAGCCCGGGGCTCCTTCCTGTTTGCAGGGTGAGAGGGGAGTTTGAGCTCAGGTAGATCTCAAGAACCCCCCGCCCTCCTGCTACTTATAAATTGCTATGAGGGTATGCTGCTGGTGGAATTTGGGTATGGTGCTGATTTGTTTTAGTCAGTTTACTTATGTCTCATGTTTTGGACTGTGGGAGGAAACCAGAGGACCCGGGGAAAACCCACTCGAGCACGGGGAGAACATGAACTCATTCATTCATTTTCTTTTCGGCTTAGTCCCTTTATTAATCCTGGGTCGCCACAGTGGAATGAACCGCAAACTTATCCAGCATTTATTTTAGGCAGCGGATGCCCTTCCAGTCACAACCTATCTCTGGGAAAGAACATGAACTCTGCAAATAAATGTCAATTGGCTGGGTAGAGGCCCGAACCAGAGGAATTCTTGCTGTGAGGCAATAGTGCTAGCCACTGGGCCGCCGTGCTGCCCTAGAGGAAAAGGGAGGAGAGGGGGTGGAAGGGCGGATTCTTCAAGACGAAGATGACTAAGGTAAGGCTTTGGTTATTTATACTAAGTTGGGAATTGTCTGATTGGTGGATTGTGCATTAGCTTGACTCTGGGCCAGCCATGTCAATCATAAGCACATGATCCTCTCGAAATTAGTTTATAAATAAACTTCACATAATGTTAAATGTATACATTAAGCCTTATGAGCAATAGTAGCGAAGATCATTTTTCACACTATTGAATATTTCTTGATTATATTTTTATTAAAATGACAGGTGTTTAATCGATGTTTGTTAAAACCATACGTTTCTTGCAATACTGTTTTTGTAATAAATGAAAGGCAAATAACATTTGTCTGCATCCTTTTTGCAAAAAATGGTCTGATCCATGACTTTAAAACCTGTAATGTGATCTGAACTGTGAGATTTGTGATCCGTTACACCACTCAGTGACATACTTTTCAGATTTCATCTCTTATTATTACAATTGCTTATTACTTGTATTATATCTATATAATAAAAATGCAAGGCGTCTTCATTACAACATACGAACCAAGCGTGAAGAGGTGAGTCTTTTTATCAGTGTAGATCTTCTTCAGATCAAC
>CAIGQQ010031529.1:724916-745382 GCA_903798035.1 Danio albolineatus
CTAGTTATTGTGATTATAATGTTTTCAGTATGTTTTCCTAAAATCCAACCAATTTTTACAATATATGTTTTAAAGTTTAACACTATTATGTTCATTTTAATAAAGAAGGACCGCCCTAATTAGAGATTCTGTTTTTCATTTACTTAGTACATTCATGTATTACAGAAATACACCAAATAAAGTGTTCCCCATTTTAAATGTTGAGTAAAGGCTCACACCTGACTCGAGAGTGAGAAACATTCTTTTTTCTAATAACAAATAAATATATCTAGATTCTTTTTTAATCTAGATTGCCTATTTAGGTATTATTTCCTGACTACTTTTGGATTTCCTTTAGAATATGTTTGTCCTTGTTTTGAATTTGTTTACAACGGATATTTAAATCAAAGTTTTATCATAGGGCAACTCGGTGGCGCAGTGGGTAGCACAATCGCCTCACAGCAAGAAGGTTGCTGGTTCGAGCTTCGGTTAGGTCAGTTGGCATTTCTGTTCTGGTTTCCCCCACAAGTCCAAAGACATACGGTAAAGGTGAATTGGGTAAGCTAAATTGTCTGTAGTGTATCTGTGTGAATTAGTGCGTATGTGTGTTTCCCAGTGATGGGTTGCAGTTGGAAGGGCATTCGCTGCAGAAAACATGTGCTGGATAAGTTGGCCATTCATTCCGCTGTGGTGACCCCTGATTAATAAAGGGACTAAGATGAAAAGAAAATGAATGAATGAATGAACGAATGAGTTTTATCATAAAAATACAAGAAATTTCTTCATTGTTATCAATATAATCAAAAACATGAAACATTACAGCAGATTTTGCCAATCCAGGGTCAAAGAACTGCAGGGGTTTAAGAGCTAAAACAAGTAAATAATAAAATGTAATATTGCATAAAGACTGCATAAAAAGAATTAGGGAGAATCACTTAATTAAGGAAAAATAATTGCTTGTGTAAATAATTAAAAATATTCCACAGAAAAATCAGCTGCAGTGTGATTAGGCATTTTAAAGCAAATTCACAATGCACTAATTCATTCATTTTTTCTTCGGCTTAGTCCCTTTATTAATCAGGTGTCGCCCCATAATGAATTGCCAACTTCTACAGCACATGTTCTACACAGCAGATGCCCTTCCAGCTGCAACCTATCACTGGATAACATCCATACACACTCATTCACACTCATACACTATGGACAATTTAGCTTACAAAATTCACCTATAGTGCAAGTCTGTGGGAGAAGCGGGAGCACCAGGAGGAAACCCACACGAACACAGGGAGAACATGCAAACTCCACACAAAAACGCCAACTGACCCAGCAGGGATTCAAACTAGTCACCTTCTTGCTGTAAGGCGACAGTGCTAACCACTGAGCCATAAGTCGCCCAATGCACCAACAAAAATGAACTGTATCAGCACATCACAGCATGTCACTTCTCAGAAATCCTACAGCCAGACAAACTGCAGTTCAACATATTTAGTCAGCAAAAATAAACTCCAAAAGACCCAAAGAAAAACGAAGTGTAATTTTTGAAAACTGCTTACATAATCCAGACTGCACAGTTACTACATAGTTACTACACGGTATTGCATCTATAGGGGAAACTTGATAACTTTTTTTAATGTAGTTGCAGGAAATATAGAGTTGCAAATATGGATAATACATTACATGTTACAAATATAATAATAATAATAACAATAACAATAATAATAATAATAATAATAATAATAATAATAATAATAATAATAATAATAATAATAATAATAACAACAATAATAATAATAATCATATATTATGGAATTATTAGACCCCTTTGATCTTTTTTTTATATTTCCCAAATTATGTTTAACAGAGCAAGAAATCTTTCACAGTATGTCAGATAATATTTTTTCTTCTGGAGAAAGTCTTATTTGTTCTATTTAGGCTAGAATTAAAGCAGTTTTTAATTTTTTAAAGATCATTTTAAGGTCAAAATTATTAGGCTCTTTAAGCTATTTTTTCGATAGTCTACAGAACAAACCATAGTTATACAATAACTTGCCTAATTACCCTAACCTGCCTAGTTAAGCCTTTAAATGTCACTTTAAGCTGTATAGAAGTGTCTTGAATATATATATATATATATATATATATAATCACTATGCACTTAGTGATAGGCCTTTTGATCATTTGCCAGAATGATGTGCTGCTGTAACTAATTAAAACAATGCACCTCACTTCATCTGATATTTGTTGTGCTCACATCACATCAGGTTTATAGGAATTGGCCTATTAATATTTTTAATAAAGCCCCATTTAATGATTGTATTATTTTATATATGGTTTTAGCTAATTATACTTTGCACTGTGCTCATCGTATATTTACACTGTCCTCTTAGCATCGTTGTTTACATTGATATTCATGTATTCACAGTTGTAAAAAGAATTAAAAAAAAAAGAGTTGACCTACAAATGACGCGCCCCCTGCTGTCCGCGAGGCGACGAGCACCAGAGCAGCTTGACCCGGAGGAGAAGCGCCGCATCGGCCATTTTGGGCTCAAAGGGGGCTTTTCTGTCACCACGTGAGGGCTGGGTTAATTAGTCCGACACGGGCGCTAAATCGAGCCGAGCGAGGACTCCGAGAACAAGGGGGTGAAAACCGTGCAAGACGCTGCTTCTCAAACCTGCACTCGCTTCACATGTGCTGAAATAGAGAGTGAACAGGATGCCGACAGTCACTCTGCCTCCCAAAGAAAACGCTCTGTTCAAGAGGATCCTGGTGAGTGCTAATGTTCCACCACAGCCACATCCATCCCACAAATAAAGCATGCGAGCTGCTGTCATTGGCGGGACCGAGAGCTGATGTTATTGCTCCTGCAGATGCACTGCTTTTTACTGTGCGCTAAACTCAGCCATCAAGAGTCTCTTTTTGTTAAATGGAGGTTAGCGTTTAGCTTGTTAGCTGCTAGCTGTCAGTGTGCTAATGTAGCTAAACATACAGACACAAAGCTGTCGGAAAGAGGCTGTCAGTGGAAGGGGGAGAGCAAACGGGGCTTGTAATGTTTGGTATTGTTTATGTTATTTAATTTTGCTTTATTTAATTCTGAGTTTTATTCAGTTTATGTTTGTTCAAGGAGTGAGGGTGAATCATGTTGCATGTCAGTGGCTGAAGTCAGTCTCATCATGGCCTGTTCATCTATCAAAACACTTTTAGAGACTTTCGTAATGTTTTTGTGAAAAAAATATTATTGAGTGAGCTTTAGTGTGTTGTTTGTTAATACGTGATGTGCTCAACATGTTAGGAGTGTCTGTGTTGTTTGCTTTTGAGAGAAAGGCTGATAGTTAAGTGATGCTCAACTTTACAAACACTTGACAGTTCGTTGTGAAAGCATGTAGCCTTTTTATTTTTAGGGATGTTATTTTGCTTTCCTGTAAAGGTTTTGGATTTTTGACACATGAGTGGGATTGTGCATTTTGGCTACCTACTTTATATTTCACGACACTTATTTAAACCGTTTTTTATATCATATGTTTGCTTTAAACAGATTTAAGTACTATGGTAGAGTCTAATGTGGCAATTTATTTGAGTTGGTATGTGACTGCAAACAGTTTAAAAGCCAAAAACGCTTCTCTTAATTTTGCAAAGGATAATACTGAGAGGTCATAGGGTGCAAATTCTGGGCAAACCTGTTTGTACTGCGTATTTGAAGTTAAAGTAAAGGCAGTTTTTAGAACAGCTGGGGTAAAGTATAAACAAAATTATTATTAATTTTTAATTAGTTTACTCGATAAATAAAATAAATATCATTATACTTTCCTAGTTCAATAAAAAAGTGTTTTTGAAGTAGTTTGTCTGAATGCATAGTTTGCGTACCATTGGAAATACTGTAAATAAGAAGAACCCTAAACCCATACCCAATTTTATCCTATAGACAATCTAACGTGAAGCAATTGTTTTTCAAAGTGCCCAAAAAAGAAAAGGAAAAACCCCAAATGTGAATTAGGTGCATTTACATCACGCTGTTAGAGCAGCTGTCTGTAGTATTGGTAACTTATTAACAGTAAACAAAGCAAGCTTAATGAAGACTGCAAATTAGTCACTTGATTGTAATGATTTATGTCAGTTTATTCTGCAAATGCGTTTCCATCTTCCATTAATCATTCTTACCCTTATTCGCATTTTAAGTCCAAAACCACCTCAAGCTAGTATAAAAAGTTTTTTTTTGTGATTTAAAGGCTTTTTATTTGGAATTTAGCATTTCACTTTTTCTACAAAATCACTATAACTACAGAATGCACTTTAAGAAAGGGTGATTGAGTCCCAGATACTGTTTACAACCTGTTTTATTGACATCATTCTGCAGTTGAAATACTGATTTTATTGTTTACATGAGAAGCAAGGTGTTGAACCATGTTTAATTTGTGCTGTAAGTTTTATTATAGAGAAATGAATAAATGTGTTCATTGTGCACTGTACATCAGTTCTGTCAATTATTTTTAATTCATGTACTTGGGGAATAATGGAAAGAATTGGAAAGATAGTCAATTGATTATTTTAATAAAAGTATCAAAACATCTTTGTGCACATGGTAGGAGTTCTGATAAAGTTTAATTTGCACATCAACAGAAATGGAATGGACCTAATGAGCAATCTTGAGTTTGAGCAATGTTTCTGGAGTTTTTGTTGTAGCAATTCTGTGAGTTGCTGTTGACTCATAATTAGACCTCTCAAACATTTGCAGCGTTTGCTCACAAAAGTAATAATTCTGTGCTAAAATGTAAATTGTAAACTTAATCTCAAAGGCTCACGCAGTACATCTTATTTGCATAATTTATTGTGTTGTAATCTGATGTACATTGTAATATCAATTGCCTAATAGGCCTATGTTATAATTATCTATTCATTTAAAGCATAACACGCGCATAGCATTTGCAATGTGCAATTACATTTGTCTGTTTTTTTGTTTTTGTCTGCAAGTTATCTCTATTAAAAGCTAAATGAAAATACAATAGAAAATTTGTCATTTTGAAATAATGACAAATTATTACAAATTATTAAATACTCCTTTAATGGTCAACTTTAAAGCATTGTATCATAAACAAGCAGCTGGGTTCCCCCCCCCCCCCTTTTTTTTTGAATTTGTGTAAAAAAAAAAATAATTTGAATGACTGAAGCCTTTCGCCCCATTCACACGAGGCTTCAGCGTCAACGCTTGACAGAGGGCGTGTCTGAAGTTGAGGCTGACGCGATCGTCATAGCAGCGTCAGCCAATGAAATTAGTCAACAATCGTCTACTGTCTGGGCTGGTGTAATTGCATATAGCGATCTGATTGGCTGACGCTTCCGTTGGCACTTGAAAAGTTCAAAAAGTCCCAACTCCTGCAGCGAGCGGATCCAGAATGCAGTTCGGCAACGCTTGACGTCACCCATTCAAAGTTAATGGGAAGCATTGACGCTGACGCCCTGTGTGAATGGGGCGTAAAGTCAGACATCCTCAAAGTACTAGATTTGAGTTCACTTAGCTTCATTGTCCTGCTTGATTGCGTTGTTGGTTGTACATGTGAAAAGATGCTCTTTACAGTGTTCAGTTGTGAATTCTACCAGCAGTGGCTGGTTTGCTATTGTTTGGTATGCTTTCCAACAATCTTTGACCCCTGGGTCTGCACTGTCTAAAATATTCAAGATCATCTGCATGCAGAATTGCTTTCTAATTCTCTGCTTTCTAATGCCAGAGAATTAAAGGGGCCGTCACTCTAGATTTTGAGTTCCCTACACAAACTATTGTATATCAGTTTCATTTTGTTTTTGTTCTCTCCTTTTTTGCAGAGATGTAGCTTATGAAATTCATCTTGAATGTTCATAAATCATACCAACGTAAGCGTCAGTTATAGTAGCAAAATTTCGGTTATGTGTGTGTTTGTTCTGTGTAGAGTGAGCGCATAAGATAATGTACTTTCCATAGATAATAAAATAAAATTGTGGGGGGGTTTCATTTAATATTTTATTTGTTTTGGTTGCATAATTTATATTGCAGAGCTAAAACATAACTTTTATAGACTTATTTAGATTTTAAGACAAGTCCTGAAAAGACTTGGTCTTAAACATTTCATACATTTTTGTTACATTTACATCAGGTTGATTAAGAAATGCCATTTCTGTTTTTTTAACAGTCCATAAATATGAGCTGAAAAAAGGCTATACTTGGCCGCACCGTAGTTTTTGTTATCCCTTTAACTGTTGTTGCTGCATGGTGTAAGGCAGCTTTCAGAGCGGACCGGAAAAGGACTGCACTATGAACCCCGTTTATTTCAATGGCTCAATATTCTGCTCGTGTACATGTATACTTGTCTATGCATGAACCACACATGCTCACTGGAAAAGCACAGTCAGCCTAAATTCAGCACTGGACAGGTTTTCTGTGTAGTATACTTGTTCCTGCTGATTGCAAACATGATACTATACTATCATGGCAACGTAAAAATAAAAAATGTTTATTGCCTTTTTTTAATCATTATAATTTAAGTTGAGTTAAAATGAAGTCTTACGCCCCATTCACACGGGGGCGCCAGCGTCAACGCTTCCCATTCACTTTGAATGGGTGACGTCAGGCGTTGCCGTACTGCATTGTGGATCCGTCGGCGCCGCTTCAGCGGCATTGCTCGCTGCAGGAGTTGGGACTTTCTCAACTTTTCATGCGCCAACGGAAGTGTCAGCCAATCAGATCACTGTATGCAAATACACAAGCCCAGACAGTAGCTGATTGTTAATTAATTTCATTGGCTGACGCTGCTATGACGATTGCGTCAGCCCCAACTTCAGACACACCCTCTGTCAAGCGTTGACGCTGAAGCCTCGTGTGAATGGGGCGTTAGGGTGCTTTCACACCTGTTTTGTTCTGAAAAAGGGATACAAATTGTTACAATGTTGCACTTTGTTCTTGGTGCGGTTTGCCTTCAAACGGCAATGGACCAAACAGCTAAAGCAAGTCACGTGCGAGTAAACTCTCCTCACATTGGTCCGAGTCTCACGGTTTATTTTGCAGAGTTTAGCTCAGCTGTCATGTGTCCTTATTTTAATTTATGACAATGAGCAACAAGACATTATAAGCGGAAAGTTGCACTTTAATTTTGAATGGTGACACCCACAGACATTGTCACTGTAGGGATGAAAATTACTATATGCATTTGTTTATATGGCAGAACATTTCACACAAATTTCTGATGAAATCAGGAACTGCTTTGTGGACTGTGGGGGTTTGATGATGTAGTCACGTGTTGATTGGTCAGTTTGAATGTCTCAGTGTTTAGGCTTTGGTCACATGGTCAAGAAAGTTACAAATAGGTGGTAAAACACAGCTCTGCCCTCTTTCTTCTCCTGCTCTGGCCCTTGGCATCTCCTGCTCTTTCTCTCTCTATCTCTCTCCCTCCCCCTCTCTCTCCCTCTCTCACTCTCTCAGGTAACTTTAATTTACATTTAAGCTGGGTACAATTATTATCATATGTTTTTATCATTTCATGTTTTATTGTGTCATACAGTTATTTGTAACTAATTCAGTGGTAACCATAGAGAATTATTGTCATTAAATCATCTCATTTTCAAGTATTTGTCAATTACTTTTGATTTAACATCAACATTTAATGGCTCCATATTGCAATACAATATAATCACATAATAGCAACGCTCTCTCACATTTAAAGCTATTAATACTGCCCTTATTTCCGCTTTTGGTATATGTTTGCAGAAGGATGGTTTTGACTAGAATGTACAGTTTTTTACCATCATACTGATAACTTTTAGTCATTCGGCAGAACTACAGTTCAGAACCGCTGTAGTTAAAAAAAACAGCCTTACATCACCAAGTATAAATCAGAGGTAGGACTTTCTCACACATAGAATTTTGGTACGGATCTGAGCGCGATTGCTAGATTCACATATGCCAAACGAATCGCCCTAACTGGGGAAGCGAGACTGGCTTCGAAACAAAAGTCTAGGTGTGAAAGCACCCTTAGAAAACAACTACTTTATCTCAAATAATAAAATAGTTGTTACAAAATAGTTTTGGTTTTCGGCCAAATGCATCCAGAATTTTCTGTATCGGCCTATAATTTTAATTCTAGGGCTTCCATAGTTTGAGTTTATTATCTAAAACAATAACACCATTTACTAAAATTAGGATGTATTGTCAAAACTAAAAAGCAAATTTTTAAATGCAGTTCAATGCAGAGTTACTGGCATGTTATCAGAATTGTTTTCCACTGTCTAGCTAAAACGTTAAACTTATTTTAGAAGGTTAATCCATACATGTTCTTTCAAATGAAAAAGTTATAAAAAATTTGAAGTAAAATAATAAGAAAAAAAACTGAAAACCATCTCTTTGACTGATAGTGGAATGTTTTGTTTAAAACCAGTAACTTTTAATACAAACTGAAGTTGTGTTTTAATGAGAGTAGCTTACGCTTCATTATCCTGTTGTTCTTGCACAACATTGTTGGCTTGGCATGTGATTTATTTATTTAAGTTGTAAGTCTGTTTATAGGATGGCTTGGATTGATCTGTAATCACTGATTCAGTAGTGCACTATTGAATGGAAGAGCACATTGCAGAATTGCTGACAGAATGAGGTGATGTTAGTGATCTCACCACCTGCTGGCAGAGGCCTGTGGAATAAAGAGGAAACAGAAGCTGCTCCAAATAGAACTGCTCAAAGTAAATTACCATCATTTACTGTGTTTGCAGGGGACAGTGCAAGTGAGTGTTTGACTGTGTGTGAATATCAAGCGCACAAAGCCTACTATGGATTGTCTTTAGAAAGCAATAACTTTCTGCATCTATTGTCTTTTCTTAAGGGCACTAAAGGCTTTGGTACACTTCAAATGAAAATAGTTAAATGAAAATGAAATGACGTCGTTTTCCAACTATGTTTAGCCAAAACAAAGTTCTTTGAGTTAGTTTCACTGTTGGAAACACTAAAGCAATTTTTTAGGAGTGTTTGTTTAGGCTCCTAAACGCTTTTTCAAAATGATATACAGTCACTCAGCCTTTCTGAACTTATTATTTGGCCTCAAATGAAGAACAAACTGGAACTTTATTGAAGAAACTGATCTTAATCGATTCTTCTTTATGTTCAGTGCTTTCAGATGGAGCTGCATCTACACCATAGTCATGGTACACTGACAAGCTACGCAAAATCATGTTTAAAATCAGTTGATTTAATTGAATATTAAGACAATCCTTTAAAAATTACCACTGTAAATCCTGCTACATCTGAAAAGCATTTAAAAATTCCACACAATATTTTTTTCATCTAACTTCATATCTTCAGTTGATTGTTTGAAATAAGTGCTTCTGTGAGATTATTCTTTAATTGTGTGATTTGATGCATTAAATCAATGAAAGCAGGAACATTTTCTGTTTATTAATCATTGCTGTGGGATTTCCTGGGTTGTTTCTTTGTGGGTGTTTTGGAGTTTGCACATGAGAGCAACCTCTTGCCTTCAAAATAGATTTACTACTGATCACAGAAATGTGCTTTCCTGACAAGCGGTGCATGACAATCACAGCTTGACTTTATCATGTCTAAGATTTCATTTCAATGAATCATCCAGCCCTAAATAGTGTCAGTGTATTGTTAGTCTAGATTACTTTTTATTAGAATAGTTTATTGTTTATAGTTAAAATTTTTTTAAGTTCTTTCTATGTTTTTGTCCGCAGAGATGTTACGAACATAAGCAGTACAGAAATGGACTGAAATTCTGCAAACAGATTCTCTCCAATTCGAAGTTCTCAGAACATGGAGGTAAGAACCACAAGTGGAAGTGTTTGTGACAGCTACAACCAGACATCACGTATACAATGTTAATTGTGTCATAAACGATGTTCATCATGTGACGTAAAAGTATTCTGAATAATTCAGCATGCATAACTTCAACATTTATTTTTATGTGAAATATCTAGTCGTTGGGAACAATTTCTGATGTCAATTTAAAATAGCACAGACTTAAATTAATGTATTAATGTAAGGCACAGTATGTAAATTTGCACAGACAGAGGGTGCATATTCACAAACAAACAAAGATGTAGATTGATGATGTCTTGACTGTGTTTGGAATCATAGGAGTTGTCATCTTTACTATATCCTATGGTACTCTTGCAGAAATCATATAACCCACGGCACATGACTTGCACATAGCCGCACATTTATACATCTGCTTTCTGTTTGTGTTGCTTTGATGACAACACACTGGAAATGCTAGCTGGCAGTGGAATTTTTATGTTCCTCTGTGTCCAGGTTCTTTGTAGGGGTTTTGTTTACACTGGACATACCTGTAATGTTTATTAAGTGGTGGGAACCGGCGGATGTGCAGCAACTTTTTAATTCCGCAGGACTCAACACTTGTTAAACACTTAGCTCTCGGCCCTGCCCAGACTCATCAATGCTACCAAGTTGACTAATCACAGAGCTTGTGGTATGCGATGTTGTGATGTGTAGTTTAGAGCTGCACGATTCTAACTAAAATGAGAATAAGGATTTTTTTTTTGTCCAAAATAAAGATCACGATTTTCTAATAATTATGTAGATGTAATATAAAGGTTAATATGAGTAGGCTATTATTGTTATTTCTTAAACGTATGGTAAAACAGCACTATTATACCATATTAGGCCTATGTGTAGGTCTACTGTTGGTTAAGGCTAAATTTTGTATAGACTTGGAATGGTTTATTTGAACAGACCTTAAATATGTCCTGAGATATGCTTGTCATTTGTCATTGACAACTTTATTTGACCATTTTTTTTCACTGGTAAAATGAAACATTTGTCATCAGATTCCCTATTGCAATATATTTAATGTTATATAGGCTAGAGACGTTATACTGACACTGTTAAATATTTATTGTCATCCACAACACCTTGTGTTTATTATGAAAGAAAAACAAACACATCAAATACTTTTCGTAGGCTAATCATAACTCTAAAATGCGACATGATCATTTAATTGATGGGCTCGCCGGTTCACTTTCACGGCTGCGGTCACTCTGAGAAATAAAAACATACATGGAAATCATACTTCCCACGTGGCTCCAAAATGATCGCTCTGTGCAACAAACTAAATGTTATTTACAACTTTATTAGCTGCTATTCACAACCTATTCAGATTCTGTTCACTAAAGTAGACCTCATTGGAAGGCACGTGCATGTCCTCTCGGTAGTAAACGAAAGCTGTGAATACGTTATTGAGCAATTCCATGCAAATGTCAACCTTGCCATGAAAAAAGTTGTCATTATAAATAGCGAAACCCTTTTTATATGTTTTTGTGTATCCTTGTATTTTACAGTGCTTTACTAATACTCAAAAAGGTCTCGGTCAATGTTTTCAAACAATTATATTTGATTTACCAAAATCTCACAAGTGGAAATTTCACATCCGTCACATCCATAACAGAAAAGTGTCACATCCATAACGAAGCTTTTTCTTCATAAATGCAAAAATGTAAATTAAAATAAAACCAACCATTTTTGTTCTATAGAGAGCCAACACTTATCCTTGTGATTATCATTATTTCCTTTGGATTGTGCTGTTTAATCCACAGAATTTCTACAAAGAATGTTGTAACTGTAAAATCGCAGACTTTTTTCGTCACATTCATAAGGCGTGTTTATTTTCCTCATTTAAAGTATAAAAATTGATTTCAGATTGATTTTTTTCTGATCCCATAATTCTGTGTATATTTGTTTTGGAAAATGTAAACAGATATTTCAATATAATGTTAACACATACCTTATCTGTGCGTTTATGTTTTGAGGTTTTACTGCAAATGTCACATCCATAACGCTGGAATTGCTCTATTACATTAAGACAGAAATGTCATTTTGGGGTCAATTGTACCTTATAAATACAGTGTGTAACACTTGACGCTATTTGCTGTCCATGTTGCTGTGAAAACTTGTGTTTCCGCCCTTATGCTTCCCTCCTGACCTTGAAAATAGAACTGGCTGAATCATCGAAAAACTCAATTTAGATCGCATTTAAGGTCGAATCGAGATCGTGATCTTTTTTCGATTAATCGTGCAGCCCTTGTGTCGTTAAATTTTTTGGTGAGATGTGTGTCAGGGTTAATGTCAATCGCCGCGAATCCTATACAACTGTTTGAAGGCTCTTCCGGATCATCTGTGTCAACTCAATGCAGAAGTATAATCAGCCTTAATAAAAGGCACAATATATTAACGCAGTTTTGGTGTTTTCCAAAAACCAAACCAGAAATCTAGGATTGGTGACCTCTTTAGCAAAGCGATACAGAACACGATACACGTCACTAGTTAAAATTGCTTATTTCTCTCGATTTGAACATCCTTTGTAACATTTGGGTTAATTAGGTGTGCATTAATCAGCAAAACATATAACTGTGTTTTTTTTTTGTATGTATATTTTAATGTAAGCCGTATATACTGTGCCTTTAATAAAGCATTACTGATAAAAAAAGCAGGTTTTATCCCAATTATTTATCCCTTTAGAGTTTGATAGAGGTTTATGAGTGAAAGGTAAAGATTATGCTCATTGTAGAGACGCTGGCGATGAAAGGCTTGACGCTAAACTGCCTGGGGAAGAAAGAAGAAGCCTATGAACTGGTCCGCCGAGGACTCCGAAATGACCTGAAGAGCCACGTCTGTATCCTTGGAGCTTGAGACCATTACACGCTATTGAATGCTTTCAGTTTGATATTTAAATGCATTTAACCTTCAGTATTCAGAGCAGAGTGTGGTAACGGTCCATGTGGTGGAATGAGTTTGTTTCCTCATGTTCACAGCAGCAGAATTAACACTCGTCTCAGTTTGAAGCCTGTCGCTGGCGGTGGGACGCTGGATCTCCGCCAAGATTCCTGCCCCGTGTCTGACCATGATGCGCAGTGACACCATGAACTGTTTAGAGAGCCAAACACACAGTGCAGTGTTTCCTCTCTGACAGCCAAATGCTTGACATCTCAGAGGTTCATGTTAGACCCAGAAAATTACCATTTTGAAATATAATAGGCCACTTTATTCTTTTATTGGACCACAGAACTTTTATATGTTGTTTTAATGGCTTTCTGTGTATTGTTGAATAGCAAGAAGTGACCAAGCAGACACTGCACGTTCCATTGAGCCATCCAATGTTTACCATAGTATTTCATGGGATCAGTAAATGGCAAGCTGAATAGGATTGAACAACAAACTATATGACATAAATCCCATAAATCCAACCTATCCAGCATATGTTTTACGCAGCGCATGCCCTTCCGGCTGCAACCCATCTCTGGGAAACATCCATACACACTTATTCACACTCATACACTACAGACAATTTAGATTACCCAATTCACCTATACCGCATGTCTTTGGACTTGTGGGGGAAACCGGAGCACCCGGAGGAAACCCACATGAACACAGGGATAACGGGCAAATTCCACACAGAAATGCCAACTGACCCAGCCGGGGCTCGAACCAGCGACCTTCTTGCTGTGAGGCGAACGTGCTACTCACTACGCCACTGGCAAAATTGTCATTTATATTTTCAGTAATCACCATGATTATGCCATATGAAAGCAGAGTTGAATGGGGTAGAATTGCAAGTTATTGATTTGAAGTTATTGATTTTACAATTTTTTTTAATCCTCTTCACCAGTTCAACATCTCTTTGAAATTGTTCTAGTTATTTTAAGGAGATTATATCACCACACAAGCTGTTAAAGGTATAGTTCACAAGTGGTTCTATAATTTTATGAATTTCTTTTTTTTGTTTAATCCAAAACAAGGTATTTTAAAGAATGTTCTGAGAAAAGCAGCAGTTGATATCCGTAGTATGAACAAAAAATACTATTTAAGTCAACATTTTTTTTCTTTGTTTTTTTTTTTTTTTCCAGCATTCTTCAGTATATCTTTCTTTGTGTTTAACAAAAGAATGAATCTCATAGAGGTTTGGAACAAGACAGTTTTACTTTTTGATGAACAGTCCCTTTGATTCTGGGTCAAATGACATATTAACAGTTTGATGTAGGCAGTTGTGTTGATTCATAAATAACATTTGGCATTCAAAACACACCCCTTTGATTGTCATTATTTATGGTCTTGTTTCCAAAACAAGTCATTTAAGGACAGCAATCAATGATTGGACAGGAAGCATGCAATGTGTTTCTTGACTATATGGAAATCTTATAAGCCAAGACCGTGACTATTGTAACAGACCAAAAAAAAAAAAAATTCCAAACCTGGCGTGCATTTTTAATAGTCAACCCTGAAACCTTTTTAAAGTGTTTATGTAGAAGTCGTCATGCGTTTTCTTTTTTTCTATATTGTATTTAAACGTTTCACTCCAATCTGGTTTGACGTTAAAGAGCGCCTATTTTGCATTAATAAGGTCATAATGCGTGCAAGGTCAAAAAACACTTTTTGCCACAAAACGAGGCAACAATTTTAAATACACTTTCATGCTCTGATCCGGAGGAAGAAGAAACTGGTCCACTTGAACTGTAAAAGTTACTAACAAAGTCCCTGTCAAAGTCTGACAAAGTCGCAGAGTCTTTACTGTTCCTTCAATAGCAAACGGCTGGCGAATCCTGCGTTGCAGTGTAGGTTATTGTATCATTCATCATAAAAATGACAGGAACAAACACAGCACTAGGTTGGCTATACTGTGGTATTGTTGTGAACCTTTATTCCCTGGAGCCGAATCTCCATCTGTCAGTGATTGTCATCTTCACGTCATGATCAGTCCCGTGATCCCCCGCACTTACGCTAGTGTCTGAAGGCAAAGTGCGTTCACATTTTCGGAACTACATATTTGGTGATGTACAGAGTCAACATTGATGCGATCAAACAAAAGATCCGAACCCAATTCGATTCATTTATTCAACTTTGAGTCAACTATTTCGCTAAAGAATCAATAGTTTTAAACACTGTGCACTTTCAGATTTAAACCTCAGCTGGATGTTTTCATTCACTTAGTGCTGTTACACACTGTGTGGAAGTTCATTTTTAAAAAACCCATAATAGGGACTCTTTAAAACACCGACCAAACAGTATTTTTTTTGTTTGTAAGGGAAAAAATATTCAGTTAAATAAAAAATGTTACAAAAGATTCTGTCAGCTTGAACGGTAGATTATATTTTTATGAATTAAGATGGCACTTTATTATTATATAAAATGTAAGCCAATTTAATTTGGCAGCACTATCATGTTTTTTTCCCCAGTCCTCTAGTGTTGCATTTTGTCCTTGCAAGGTTTTTTTGCTTTCCTTAACATGACATTTTCAGGTTGGCATGTGTACGGCCTGCTCCAAAGGTCTGACAAGAAGTACGACGAGGCTATTAAGTGTTACAGAAACGCACTGAAATGGGACAAAGACAACTTACAGATCCTTCGAGATCTGTCTCTGCTGCAGATCCAGATGAGAGACCTGGAGGGTTACAGGGTGAGTGTGTGTGTGTATATTTCCTCACTACCTTTTTGTGTTGGTGTAATTGCAGCACCTTTCAGCTTTGCCAGCACAGAATAAAATACATTTTAAAAGTCTAAGAACTGAAATGATTTAATATTGTGGTCAATACTACTACTACTACTACTACTACTACTACTACTACTACTACTACTACTACTATACTCTTACTACTACTACTACTACTACTACTAATAATAATAATAATAGTAATAACAACGTGTATAATACACACAGCCTTAGTGGGCAAGACTTCTTTTCAAAGCATTATACGATCTTACCAACCTTCAACTATTTAACAGCAGTGCATATTTTTTTAATGTATGTTTATGTACTTTTAATTTGTCAAATATTCAGCAGTGCTGTTTAATGTTTCATGCCTTCCGGCTACACTGATACCTGCCTTTACCACTGAAATGAAAGCCTTTCAGATTTGAGCTTTGTGCAGTGTGGCTTCACTGTTTTCTGTAGTTTTATGCTCTACTTTTATGCGTTGTTTTGAAAGGGATCCTGTTTCTTCTCTGCCTTCAGCAAAGCAAAAAGCTTTTTAATGGGAATGTCAGATTATCATTGTTTTAACTGTCTTGCAGGAGACGCGGTATCAGCTGTTGCAGTTGCGTCCTGCCCAGCGGGCGTCGTGGATTGGTTATGCCATCGCATATCATCTCTTAGAAGACTATGAAATGGCTGCTAAAATCATTGAGGAGTTTAGAAAAACACAACAGGTAAATGCAGGCATGACTGATCTTAAAAGTGAGACTGTAGTTATTCTTGGTGGGCTGTCAAAATGTTGAGGCCTGTATCCGTAAACGATTGAGATTTTGAGCCTCACCATCTGAAACAACAGTTAAAAATAAGTACATATAAACCTATTGAAATTCAATCAATATGCAACAATGTTATTTTAATTTATCACTTATGTATGCAATTTTAACACGGTTTTATTTTATTAAGATTTTAATTAACAGTTACTATTAAAGTAATATAATTAATTATTTTAATCGTTTTTATAAATGAACAAATTCTCATAACATCTACACAAATATTAAAAAACTACCAGTAAAATGAACCTAGAATTATTACATATTACAGTGTCGACTTAGTACCTGTACTTTTTACGTCCCTGTTAGCTTGAAGTAGCTTTAAAGGAGCATAGGCAGAGTTATCCGGAGTGGTTAACGAGGTATTGTGAAGACGTCAACCTGACACTTCAGGTCAACAGAGGTAACACAATGGCACACAGTTATTGTGGTGGCCAAGATAAGGCTCTTACTTCCTCTCATTGGGTTGATGCATAACAGGAAACTACAAGTTGGCAGGCTAAAAAAATGAGTCTCAAATGTGTGTTAAATGGATGTTTTATTGACCCCCCCCCAAAAAAATCAATATATTTCAATACCAACACTTAAAAACTTAATGCCGATTTCACAATGCATGATTTTCAAAGTAGTCGTGTCACAGATGTTTTCACACTGCATGACTTCAAAATAGGAAGAATCGTCAACAACTTTGTCCAAACTACGTGTCACACCCAAAAACACGTAGTATATATTTTGTTATTAACTAAATAACGAGAAAGAAGCCTTTAATGGGGTAGAAATGTACATATTTGCTCACCTGGCTTTGAAGGGAATTAGCAATTTCTCCTCAACTTTTTTATTTTTTGACCGGGTTAGGTTGTGATATTGCTCACATGACACGTCAAACAGACACGGGAGCTCATGCCATATGTACACTAATTTTCCCTCCATTTCTTGGGTCCGAATACACTGAAAATGAGTGTTTTTAACTTCTCCCTCAACCTCCCGCTGGCCTGCAGGTACCCACACTAGTGGATGCTGCTCTCTCATTGGCTGTAGGCGATCGCCGATACTATATTTTTAGTCAAAACTCATTTCACACGGCATGATTTGAATCGCTGACAGCTCCAGATATTTAGCACGCCAAATAACTCCCGGGCATTGGTGACTCATCGGCGATTCTCTCAGATCGCGTCTTTGATAGTTCATATGGTATGAGTATTACTCGCATGCACAAGCACCGATTTGCCTATGATTTCAGGCATTTGTCGGTGATTTCTCAAAACCTGTTGTCGAGTCAAAATCGGGGCTAAAATCATGCAGTCTGAACTCTGCATAAGTTGGTATCTTGTATAATGGTTTAATGCCTTTTTTCATTTTATTTTTGACTGTTCATTTGCCATCTGAGCTATAAAATTAGAATGAGACATTAATATAAAAAATGGCAGCTTAAACAACAGGGACTCATCGCCTATGGTGCTTCCGTTAATGGAGAGGAAAAATAATAGAATTTAAATAATAAAAAATATTTAGTTTCTTTTGTTTAGAAACCAAAAATCTTTGTTTGGGGAGAGTAAGTTATACATAAATAATTGCAGAGCTTGTCTTGTGCTCTTGTGATGTTCTACTAAATTCACGAGTGAAGTTAAAAAGCTTTCATGGGAAATAATTTGTATGCAGAATAAGATATGTAGCTTGCGTTTCTGTAAAAAAATAATATTCAATGAAATGCTTGGTATCTGGTTGTTTAGTTGATGTAACCTAGTTACATTTGCGTATAGTGTGGGATTTGAAGATTTAGCGGAGACACATTTATGTGGCCAAATGTAGCTATCTTAGAAGAAAATGCATGAAGTGAAACTTAGAATAGAAAACCTAAAACCACAAGTAAAGTGATGTTAAGTCCTTGTCTAAATGAGTGATTCATCAAAATTCTAATCATATTTTTACAAGAAAAACAATAGTCTTGTATTGAGCTCAGCAGCTCTTTTAAATATAAAAAAACTGTTTCAATATATTATATAATAATAACATTTGTTAACCCAATATAGCCTCTTTTACGCTGAATACTTAAAATGCATGAACAGGATTTGTCCTCACCTGAGACTGATGCAGAGTAGGGACATTTGCCCTTTTCCATGTAATCATGAAGTTGAAAGTGAAAGCATTGAAAAGTGTTAAATACTTTGCAGTAATCACGACTAAAGCAAGAGGGAACTCTGAGTGGCAAAGGGCAAGACTGAACGACTAAAATACTGTTTTTGACTAAATATTTAAGAATGCACTGCTGAAAATTCAGTGCATTCTTAGTTAAAACAATAATTATATTATCATACACTGTAGATATCGCGCAGCCTTACAATCTTTTAGAGAAATTAGTTCACACAACATATCCATTCTCTCTCAGAAGTGTTTTTATTGAACACGTGAGATATGAAACACGCAGTACAAATAGCTTTTAACTTTTTTCTTTATTATTATTATTATTATTATTATTATTATTATTATTATTATTATTAATATTATAGACCTTGCTCAGAAACAATCACTCAAACCAGGTTCTGCTCGGAAATGGAAATCTTTGCTCCGCATCAGGTGCACACTGCAGCAAAATGTCTGGCAGCCAATTATAGGCATATTATTATTACTATTATTATTATTATCATTATTATTATTATTATTACGGCCTTGCTCGGAAACAATCATGCAAACCAGGTTCTGCTCGGAAATTGCTATCTTCACTCAGCATCAGGTGCACAGCAGCAAGATGTTTGGCAGAGAACTATGACCTTATTTTAATGACAAATGTCTGATATACTGCTAACTTACGTTTTTATTTCATTTATGCATACGCAATGAAGTTTGCTAACTGTGTGTGGTTCAAATGATAGAATATGTAAACTTATATTGTTAAATAATAATTCAAACAAAGCTGCAGAAGACTTTTATTTTGAGGGCATCGTCACAAGCTCACAATTGGTTGACCAATCAGAGGGAAATGGGCGTTTCAGCACGCTTACATGTGTATAATGAATTTTAAAGTCGTTTATCTGTTTTCCTTCCCTGTAATCAAAAAACAAAAATAAAGCCAAAATCTCACTTTTTCGTTTTTTTTGTGAGGAAACGAAAAACCTAAAAACGTCCGTTTTCTTCAGTCATGGCAATTTGGATAAATAAAAAAAACCTAAATTAAAATCAGTCTAATCTCGTTATTTGTTTTTTTTTCTTTTTTTGATCTGAACGAAAGATCAGAAAATCGCATAAAGAGTCATTATTCATGTTTTCCTTTCCTTTCAGGAAACAAATAATAGAAAAACAAGTTGTTTTTTTTGTTTTTTGATTTTTGGTTTGAATTTGAAAAAACGATTGAACGAATGATACTCTGATTCACTTGGGTTCTATAAAAACATATGAATAATATTTGAATAAAACACAAATAAATAATAATATCAAATAAATAAATAAATTTAAAAAAAGAGGAAAAGTTCTACTCTTCCAAAATAATTGAAGGCCCCATCAGTACAAGCTCTTAAAGTATATAGTATTTTTTTTTTCTAAGGTCATGTGGTGTAAAAGCTCTATAAGCCATTGCTTAAAGGTTGGAAGACATGTTTCCTTCCATTTAAACAATTTTAACATTCAATTTAAAAACATAGCAAAGGCAATCAATATTTCTTACATATCCATTCTCTTTTAATGCTGTCTATTTTATGGTCTTGAATATTTGTTGTGATCTTTTTTTTTTTTATCCTCAGACATCGCCTGATAAGGTGGATTATGAGTACAGTGAGCTGCTGTTGTATCAGAATCAGGTTCTGAGAGAAGCAGGACTCTTTAGAGAAGCTCTGGAGCATCTCACCACCTACGAAAAACAGATCTGCGATAAACTGGCTGTGGAGGAAACCAAAGGTACGTCAGCACAATTTTTCTCATTTGTCTTGCTTCCTTATGTCTGCTGTTGCATGATCATTTCGCTTTTCCAGTTCACAGTTTGCTCGTCTAGCAGATTGACTTCCTGTTTGTGATGGCCTGTGGAAAATGTTCTTTCTCGTGTGTAGGTGAGCTTCTGTTAAATCTGGAGCGGTTTGAGGAGGCGGCAGATGTGTACAGAAGACTGCAAGAGAGAAATCCGGAGAACTGGTTGTATTACCATGGCCTGGAGAGAGCCCTCAAGCCTGGTATGCAAGAAAACTAATTTGCTGGGAATGTTTTGAACTATTTGTAGGACCCT
>CAIGQQ010031529.1:760382-790207 GCA_903798035.1 Danio albolineatus
ACCAGAATACCAATATCAAATACCAAACAAATTTGTGATATAGTTGATCAAAAGTGCCTTTCAGACAGAGGTTCAGCAGCCTTTGACTACATTTGTTCTCTTTAAAAGGGAAATACTTAGCTAATATGTAGCTTAAATTTACATTAGACAAATACTATTGTTTTAATTAATTAATTAATTCATTTATTCATTGTTCTGTCATATAAGAGAAATGTACTATTGTTTGTTTTTGTTATTATTATTTTGTGCTGTGTTATTTGGTTACTGAGCAGCAGTATTAAAATATCAGGAGTTTTCATGTGATTTACTAAACTAGTAGTGTTTTGAGATTAATGAATGCGTTATAATCTTGATAACCATGAAATCGTGATTATTCCTCAGACTATAAACGTGCAACCAAAATCTATAATCGTTGCATCCCTATAATTAATATTACCTGATTTGTTTTGATGTAGATGATGGTAAAGAGGAGCCGCCCACCACGTTACTGTGGGTGCAGTATTTCCTGGCCCAACATTATGATCAGATCGGCCAGCACAGCATGGCTCTGGAAAACATCAACGCTGCCATCGAGAGCACACCTACTCTCATAGAACTCTTCCTCATTAAAGCCAAGATATACAAGGTAAAGTATTAAACGCTGTATTCTAGCTACCTTATATGTTTATTTAATTATAATTATTATTAAATTATTTTTTTTAAATATGTGCTTTTAATATGAAGGAACTACCGTTAGATTGTGCAGAGGCTTTTTAGTGATTTGGTTCTCTTAGCTTCATTGTTTGTTTTTGTGTGTATTTTCTTGGCTCAGCATGCTGGGAACATCCGAGAAGCAGCTCGCTGGATGGATGAAGCTCAGGCTTTGGACACCGCCGACCGCTTTATTAACTCCAAATGCGCCAAGTATCTTCTTAAAGCCGGCCTGGTTAAAGAGGCTGAGGAAATGTGCGCCAAATTCACAAGGGTGAGGAAAGTTTGAGTACACATGCAGAGATTATTGTTGGTAGGTGTTTGTTTAACCGTGTTGTTTTTCTCTCTTATAGGAGGGAGCATCTGCGGTGGAGAATCTGAATGAGATGCAGTGTATGTGGTTCCAGACCGAATGTGCACTGGCTTATAAATCCATGAAGAAATGTGGAGAAGCACTCAAAAAATGCCACGAGATCGAAAGGGTCAGTATTTCTCTGCTTTTAAAAAAGATGGATCATTTCTACTCCTGAAGACATTTTAATTATTATTTAGTTTAGTTTGAGTGCAAATTAAACCACTTTCTTTTCGATTTATGACCCAAAAGAGTTTAAATAGTTGATTTCATGTGAGGGTATTTATGCTTGGATTTGCAAAACTTTTGCTAACCATGAGGTGAACATTGTTTGTAAGAAGATTACCGCTCTATTTGAGTTTGCATTGCGCACAATTCCACCACCAGCCTGTGTTTTCTTGTCTTTCAGTTTAAAATTATATTTGTTGTTTTGACTTAATAAATTTGATTTATATGGTACTGCTGTACTTTGGTTTCCCCCACAGTCCAAACACATGCACTTTAGGTGAATTGTATAAGCTAAATTGTCTGTAGTGAATCAGTGTGTATAGGTGTTTCCCAGTGATGGGTTGCAGCTGGAAGGGCATGCGCTGCATAAAACATATGCTGTATAAGTTGGCGGTTCATTCCGCAGTGGCGACCCCTGATTAATAAAGGGACTAAGCCGAAAAGAAAATGAATGAAAGAATGAATGGTACAGCTGTAAAAATGTATTTTTAAGTAAATCTTAACCTTTTACAAATGTGTAAAACCACAAAGCGTATGTTTTGAGTTGGAAAGTTGATTCATGTGCTGGCAGTTTCAGACAATTGCACTGGTTTAATTAATTTAGATGCATATTGTACATTTCAGCACTAATATTATGCACTGCTGGTTCCAAGCAGGTCCTAAAACTAACATTTTATTGCATTTTTGCAATGGCTGGTGACTAAAAAAATATATACCAGATTTTTACTGACTGATCATGAAACTATATGTGAAATCTAGTTCTCTTTGTTTGTTATTTTTCCCCCTTTTTTCTTTTTCTTTCTTTTTTCTCTTCTTTCTTCAATTTCTCTTTATAATTTTTCTTATTCTTAATAATAGTTAAAATGCTAAAAATATAGTTCAAGATGATCAAGATTTTTAAATTTTTACATTTTCTTGTTTTTTTTATTTCTATTCTTTTTTTTCTATTCAATTTATTTGTATTATTTTTCTTGTTAATTTTGATGAAGATAATAATAATAATAATAGTGATAATAATTGTAGTAATTTAAATGATTATGGAGTCAAGATGATCAAGATTTGATTTTTCTCTTTCTTCTTTTTTCTTTTTATTCTTTTTTGTTAAATTATTAATATTATTAATAATATAAATAATAATAATAATAAAGATGATTATGATGATATTCAAATGATAAAACTAATTTGAGTTTAATCACTATGCCATTAATGCTGTAAAATTTCATAATTTTGATTTAGAGCACGTACAAAAACAATTTATTAGTTATCTTCTGCTGATCATGTCAAAAGATCACACTACTGCACCTCAGATTATACAGTTCTAGAATTAAAATACATGATTCTCATACTGTGTGCTCAGACATTGTTAGTAATAATAAAAGCTAAATGCCAGGGGACATTGTTCCAAATACTTTTAGCATTTGGTGAGAGTTAATATTAGACCATGACCTTGAAATATCCTGTGTATATTGTGCCTGTTTGTTGTTATACCATGCCTTTGTTGGCTGAATTAACTTCCTTATGATTCCTCCCAGTTTTTTACTCTGTCATGTGTTACTTTCTTCCAGCACTTTGTAGAGATAACAGATGACCAGTTTGACTTTCATACGTACTGCATGCGGAAAATGACTCTACGTTCCTACGTGGACCTGCTCAAGCTGGAAGACGTGTTACGAATGCACCCGTTCTACTTCAAAGCCTCGCACACCGCCATCCAAATCTACCTCAACCTGCACGACAACCCACTAACAGATGACAGCAAAGAGCTCCAGGCCGATACCGGTAAATTCTCTGAAGCAAATCAATCAAGTGTGTGTGTTTTCTGAAGGAAGTGTGCTTAACGTTGGCTTGCGTTTTCTAAAATAGGGAATCTGACCGACAAGGAACTGAAAAAGTTAAGGAATAAGCAAAGGAGAGCGCAGAAAAAAGCACAGCTGGAGGAGGAAAAGAAGAACGCAGAGAAGGAGAAACAGTTGAAGAACCAGAAAAAGAAAAAAGAGGATGATGACGAAGAGATCGGCGGGCCTAAAGAGGAACTCATACCAGAGAAACTGGCTAGGGTGTGTGTTTGACAAACCTTTGTGGAAGTTGCGGATTCAGATCTGGATCTAGAAAGTTTTCCATCACAGTTCTTTTTTTTTTTCCATTCTGTTTTATTAGAAACTGAAGGGGGATTTGAAGAAACGCAAAAGCTGTCATTGTGTATGCGAGTAACAAACTTCTCTGTTTCTCTTTTGTTTGGCAGGTGGAGAACCCATTAGATGAAGCTGTGAAGTTTCTGACACCGCTGAAAAACCTGGTGAAGAATAAGATCGAGACGCACCTTTTGGCCTTTGAGATCTACTTTAGGAAAGGTACATGATGTACAGTTATGAAATTCATTCTACTGTCTAATTGTATGGTCTAAAATAATAATTAAAAAAATAATAAATAAAAAAAAGATCTCAGATGGACATTCACCCCATATGTTTTAATTGTGAAAAAAGTTCTGAATGTTATGTCTTAAGACATAACTACATTGTCCTACATTGACATTGTTTAATTAACAATATTGAGGAATTGAATGTTTGAAATATTAATAATTATACGAGATAATATGAGAAGTTAACCCCATTAGAATGGATATGATTTAGTTAAATTCCGTTAAATTTGTAATTAATTTTTTCTCATGTATGTATGTTTTTTATTTATTTTTTGTTTATTTATAAACAAACTCTGAAATAATTTTTAAAAAATTACATTCATGAAACTTAAACACTCGCACTAGTACTTAAACACTCGCAACTTAAACACTCGCACTAGTACTCGCACTAGGCTATCCTAACTGTGCCCGGGCATATCATATTCCATTTCCCTGTTCGTTTGACAAGTGTGAGTGCTCCGATCGGGTCCAGGCACGGTTGGAAGAGGTGTGCCAGAGTGTGGTTTGGTTAAGCTTTGACGCTGTACGCTTGTAGTGTGAGTGCAAAGTGCTCCTGAGCCTGAAATTGAAGACGCAATGTCACTTTTAAGGGACTGTTTCATATGGATCTATTAATCATTCTTATGTGTCAATGAACGCGACCTGTCATAGATACAAACCTTTCGCTGCACGTCAGCTGCCACTTTCAGCAAACCTCCTAATACGTGCAGCACGAGGACTTTTATGAAAATTTATAAGTGCCAGATGTGGTGGATCTGTTCAGCAAAATATTTGACTGCATGTCACTGCATCCCAAAACAACTTCAAATTATACAAAACTATATACCTAAAGCAATCTCCACCGTACTGAGCGAGAGCACATCTCTTCAAAACTGAGCAGTTGCATCATCGAAAATGTAAGTGTGCTCAGGCTCAGACGGTCAAATGAAATGTGAGTGCAGGCTGTCAGGGGAGAGGTACACCCTTAAAGGAATAGTTCACCAAAAAAATATAAATTTAATCACAGTAATTACACATTTTTGAGTTTCTTTTTTTGTGTTGAACACAGAAGAAGGTCATTTGATGGAAGCTGGAAACCTGTAACGATTGACCTCCATAGTATTTGTTTATTCTGCTATGGAAGTCAATGATACAGGTTTCCAGCTTTCTTCAAAACATCTTCTTTTGTGTTCAACAGAATAAAGAAACCTTAACTGATTTTTACTAAGTGACGGAAGGGTAAATGAGATTTAAATTATTGAATTAAGTATCCCTTTAAAGTTGCTTCCTTTTGGACCAAGGTATGTAAGGATCACAACAAGAACATGTCTAACTTTATGAAATGGTAATTTTAATTTTAAAGTTACTTGTTTAATTCCTTTTTTAAATGTGTATTTTGATTGTCTTAAGCATTTGCAAAATTTGTGTTCCCTTTTTAAAACCTCATGTATGCAATCATCATATCTAACAGCCAGTGAATAAAAGTCCTGCATTAACTTTTAACAATAGTTTTTTTTAACAATTGTTACAAAAAGTTTTGTTTTAGCATATCACAGTATGTAATGCATGATTTGCAGCTCATGTTAAATCCCATTTCTCCATTTTAATGTTCTTCGTCATCCAATTGCCACAGAAAAGTTCCTGTTAATGCTGCAGTCAGTGAAGAGAGCTTATGCAATAGACCCCGACCACCCTTGGCTACATCAGTGTCTAGTGCGCTTCTTTAAAGGAGGTGAGCAAACCCAGGTTGCCTTTTTTGGCTCTAAGTTTAGTTCTGTTATATTTACACTCGATCATTTGGTCACTTTTTTTTTGTCTTATGTTTATTGACACCTCATTTGTATTTTAACGCCTCCTATGTTTGATAATGTTTCACACCTTTGACAGTGTCTGAAAGCAAAGATCTAGCAGAATCAGTCAGCATGGTGCTCAAGCAGGAAATCTCCAGGCTGTTTGGGGAAAGTAACGCTAAGAGCTTTAACCAGGCCTTCCTCACCAAGCACTCCAGTTCCATCCCTCACCGAGTAGCAGGTTCACATGCTCAACACTTTCTACACTCCCAGCTTTTTTGTCAGCTTACACTTTTTTTTTTTTTTACTGCATTTTGACCTGTTATTGTTTTTTTAATCCTTTACAGCTGCCAAAATGATGTACTACTTAGACTCTTCAACACAAAAGAAAGCTGTGGAACTGGCTATAGCGCTTGACGAATCTCTCGACAACAGAAGTATTCAGGTATTTATTGGACTACATAAACATAAGACAGTTTACGCAGAGTTTTAACAAATATTGTCAATTTGAATGAGAAGTAGATGAGGGAGATTCCTGTTTATACCTGAAACTAAATAAAAACGAATGACAAAAACTGACAGAAAATGTACTGACAGTTTGGTCAACAGATGAAGACTAAATGAAAATGTTTATGAAGGGACAGTTGTTATTAGATCCTATTTTATTATGCAAGGAAATACACAAACTACATGCCATGAAGTCATATACAATTAGAAAAGAGAGAGAAATAACACAAAAAGAACATAAACAGAACGTGAACAGGTCAAAGTATAATAATAAATAGCCAGGAGCTAGCTCTTTGCAACTCTCACATGGTCGCCCACTGAAGCTAAGCAGTGCTGCGCCCTGTCAGTACCTGGATGGGAGACTACATGGGAAAGCTCGGTTGCTGCCGGAAGTGGTGTTAGTGAGGCCAACAGGGGGCGCTCAACCTGCGGTCTGTGTGGGTCCTAACGCCCCAGTATAGTGAAGGGGACTCTATACTGCTCAGTGAGCGCCGTCTTTTGGATGAGATGTTAAACCTAGGTCCTGACTCTCTGGGGTCATTAAAAATTCCAGGATGTTCTTTGAAAAAGAGTAGGGGTTTAACCCCAGCATCCGGGCCAGATCTGACCACTGGCCTCTGTCCATCATGGCCTCCTAACATCCCCATATCATAATTGGCTTCATCACTCTGTGTCCTCTCCACCAATCAGCTGGTGTGTGGTGTGCGCTCTGGCGCAATATGGCTGCCGTCGCGTCATCCAGGTGGATGCTGCACACTGATGGTGGATGAGGAGACCCCCCATTGTGTAAAGCGCTTTGAGTGTCTAGAAAAGCGCTATATAAATGTAAGGAATTATTATTATTATTATTACTACCAGAGAACATAAAAGTACAACATCCATAACAGTAGAAAGCATATCATTATAGGTCCTAAATAGTATCAAATAAGCACAGATAGTATAGATATAAATAAAACATCTGTTATTTTATTCTATCTATCATAACATCTGAACTGTAGCCTACACTGATCTAAAAGCTTGTTATCTGTGCATCTGTTTTTAAACTGACAGACAGCAGCGTAATCAGTAACATCTTCAGTACTGTAGAATATTAAATTGATTTAAATATATGTGCTCAAAAGAATAAAAAATGCTATGTATAACTGATTTGTTAAAAAGAATGCATTTTGAGGTCTTTATTTAGGCCTAATGTTACACCACAGCTGTTGAATCTGAGCCTGTGTTGTTCAAACCTTAATATATTGTTTTGGTTTATTAGAGTTTTCTCCAAGAGTATATATTGAGCTCAGAATTTTTAGAGATATGGATAATTTATATATTACAGGGTTTCCGTGGGGTCTTAAAGTCTTTAAAAGTCTAAATTTTAGGCCTTAAAAAGTCTTAAATTCACTGTTCTAGGTCTTAAATATTTTTGCCCATGTAACGCTACATCTAATGCTCTTTTAAATTCTTTTTTGTTGTTGTTGCTTGGTTTTTGTAGTGTTGTAGTTCTTTATTTCACTAGTCCAAATGTAATTTGCGGTATTATAACTACAAATGAAACAAATGCAAAAGCCAGTCAACTTTCTGTTATTGAACTCTGTGCGCACAGCGAATGTGATGTCATCGCTCTGTTTATGGAGGTTTGCTTTGGGTATGTTTGATGATTTCGGCTGGCAGAGTGAACAGATTTCGGGTGAACAGGTCGCATGGCACTGCGTTTGATTTGAGTTTAATATGAACGCATAGAGGAGATTTTGTCTGAAACGGGTACGCCTGTACAGACATCTTCATGATCCGTCCATATGTGATCATAGAGATAACCGGATGACCAGTAATTCTTGGGTAGAATAAATGGCTAATGACTAATGGCCTGTTTCCACTGAGTGATACGGTACAGTTCGGTAAGCCTTTATGGCTGTTTCCACTGTCAAAAAGCGTACTGAACCGTACCGTACCACTTTTTGGTCACCCTTTGCAAAGCTACACGCGCAGCTGAACGCTATTGGTTTACAGAGATGCGTAATTCGCTTGCGCAACACACTAGAATGAAAAAAATGGAAACGCCATGTTTAAATACACTGCTGAGACATTACACTGAAATAATATATACGTATAATAACGAGCCATGGTCGACCCGAGCTCAAACAAACTTTGTCGTCGTCTTGATGAACAGCCACAAAGCCAAGAAGAGCAAATTCTCCCCTGTGCCCTGTAGTTTTTTCTTTGTCGTACTAGCTGCGTGTCTATATTTGAAATAGCAAACTTCTTGAGCTGATGATAATAACAAGCGCTTGATTTATTGACGTGCTTTTGAAACCCGATCCTTTCAGAAACAGACAAATGCGAGACTGACGTGTGCAAAAAAATAAAGGAGAAGTCTGTGAAAACAAAGGAGCACACCAAAAGAGTACCCTTTAGCAGTGGTAACGCAAGCCTGATAAAGGTGACCCGTACCGTACTGTACCACTCAGTGGAAACGGGCCATGAATGGCATTTTTGTCAGGACGCTAAATCAAATATTTATGTCAGAATTGACACTGGTGACATGCTGGTTTAAGAATGTGCGAATTGAGCAATTAATCTAATGTAAAGTGGTCAGATCAGTGAATTAACCTGAGAAAGATGCATTTAGTCATGTTACTGAAAGGTTTGTTACAGAAAACATCTGTGTTTATATTACAGATCTGTACAGAGGTTCTGGAAGGCCTGCGAGACGGCGGCCTCGGAGAAGCTAAAGATACTGCCGAGTCGTACAGAGCAGAGTGTCATAAGATCTACCCCTATACGCTGGCCTTCATGCCTCCAGGCTACGAGGAGAACATGAAGATTGCGGTCAATGGAGACGTGTCCACAGAAACTGAGGAGCTGGCCAATGACATGTGAACATTTTGAAGAGGGCGAAAGACTGAGGGAGGAGGAGGTGGAACGGCGAAGCAGTGCAGTGCGGCAACACCATTGTCCAACACTCTAGACGGTTGCCATTGACTATTGTTTTGCGATTGTGCGAGGAACTTGCTGCGATCTTCTACGCCCCCCAGAAATTGCAGTTAGAACTGACAGACAATGACTGTGTTTTGGAATGGAGAAAGAAGAAGAGGGGCTGGGCGGGAGATAAGAATAAAAATGCCCATTATACTTTTTTAACCTTGCTGTTGACTACTCTCTAACTGAAAACTAGTCAAACATGCATCCCATTTTGAAATACAGTATGTCTGAATGCAAACTTTGTGCAATGGCGAGAGCGAAATCCCATAGTTGACAAACCAAGCAAGAGAAACACACTCAAACCCATCTTTCCCCTGTTTTAAAGAGTAATTTATATGAAAAAATAAAAGCTTAAAAAGGATATGTTGTGCTGAAGATCTGCTTTCAGTTGGTGTGAAAACGCGTTGGACATGGTTTAGGGAACGGGCTTGTCATGGACGGGAAGTGATGTCGTAATGGGGAAGCAGCATATGTAGAGGCTCCTTACTGCCTTTCTCGGAGGAAAAAAACGAAAATGATGGAAGAGGCAGTACTCAACTTCAGGAAACTGTGATCAAGAGAGCCTGTGAAACCTTTCTGCTTTACCCTGCCTCATTCTGTCACTCTGTCGGATACAATTGGGTTACAGTGTTCAAAGGAAAGTTGTATTATAAAGATTTTTCTTTTTTTGTAATAAAAAAAATCAAACAATGAGAGCACATTTGACAGCAGCACGCGCACACCACTGTTCTTCCCATGGACATTGGCAGGGTCTTTAAAAATCGCCAGATGTAAAACTCAGAAGTGCTTATTAGCGACACTGGTGACCAGATAGTGAATTGCAACTTATTGCTCGTGCGCAGCTTTGATTTAATAGCTGTTTCCATACACTTTTTTAAAGTATCACATAAAATAAGTGCTTAATGGAAATGCCAACATGAGCATACTGTATGTTTTGAAAAAGCACATAAAAAGCTTTTATGCACAACTGAGTAGGACAAACTGTTTATTTTACATCTAATAAGAATTAACGTGCATAAACTGTGACGGAAACTTGTATAAATTGTAATATGTGGTAACCAGAATGGGCACAATGGGACCGCATTAATGGAAAAACCAGTGAACCAAACACATTGCAGATCTCAAATGTTGTTTCAGTTGTCAGTACGTCATCAAAGTGGTTCAGTATTACTATCTAGCAGAGCTGTCTTGAGAGCCCCAAAGAGCAGTCTCAGGCTTCTAAAAGCCAGTTACCACTACACTGTAAAAACTAAACTACAACTAAATTGTACGGCAACTTGCTGCAGAGATTTTTTAAAAAAAATTTTTTGAGTTGACTCAACTTTCAACCTCCTCATGCCCTGAAGCTAGTTGCCTTAAAATTGTGTACAAAGAAAGTGTCCGTTCATTGTGTTTCATATTTTTATACATAGCCAAATCACCCTGGAGCTAAGCAGGGCTGAGCCTGGTCAGTACCTGTATGGGAGACTACATGGGAAAACTAGGTAGCTGTTGGAAGTGGTGTTTCTGAGGCCAGCAGGGGGCGCTCAACCTGTGCTCTGTGTGAGTCCTAAAGCCCCAGTATAGTGAAGGGGACGCTATACTGTCAGTGAGTGCTGTCTTTCTGATGAGACGTTAAATCGAGACCCTGACTCATTGTGGTCATTAAAAATCCAATGGCATTTCTCTTCTAGAGTAGGGTTGTAACCCTGGTGTCCTGGCCAAATTCCCTCTATCGGCCCTTACCGATCATGGCCATTCCCATCCACTGAATTGGCTCTATCGCTGTCTCTCCACTTCCCTATAGCTGGTGTGTGGTGAACGCACTGGCGCAGTTGTCCTGAGGATGCGTCACATCATCCAAGTGGATGCTGCACACTGGTGGTGGTGTGGAGAGACCCCCTCATGATTGTGAAGCACTCTGGGTGTATGGCCACACTCAATAAATGTGCTATAAATACACATTACATTTACAGTGCAAGTAATTTACTATACAAGAAAAACTTGATTGATGCAGTCAGTAAAATGACACTGTAATGGTTTTAAGATGAAGTATTTAAGATTAAGTATATTTATAGACTGCGGATGTTTTGTTAGTCTTTTACATCACAATCAAACTCTTAAAATTGAAGAGTCCAAAATTTGAATTTCACAGCAATGCAGTATTTTTGGTTTCTTTAAAGAATTGTTTTTGTTAGTTTACTGTATTTTTTAATTTAAAGCAGTCCTGTCCAAACTCAGTACTGCAGTGAAGTTTCCAGTATGCCAGTCATGGTGCCCTCCCGGACAGGATTGGATACCCCTGATCTATAGAACCTTTTTATACTATGAATTATCTTTTGTGCTTTTGAAAAATTTCCATGAATAAAGCAAAAAGGTTCTTTATAGAGCCAGTGACTTACATTTTTTTATTTATATATAAGTGCACATGCTTTTACAATTTGTGAAGTCTGGGAGAGTCTAATTTTTGAGGTTTCCTTTCAATTATACATTATTAATGTATATATTATTAAAATATATACATATATAGACATATTAAAAATGATTAATTTAGACTTTCTTACAAACAACTTTTAAGTAGGCTATACCAACCGTCACGTGAAATGTAGCCTAAGTGATACAAAGTATACGTTTGTTTTCCACTTCAAGCTGTTTGCTATTGAGAAGGATTTGAAGTAGTGCTGTGGGTTGTTTTTATTTTCTGTGCAAGCTTGATGTCGGACTTCCCTCTTAACCGTGGCGTTTAACACTTATAGGTTATATCATAAACCACACATGAAATCCATCCATAAACTGGAAGGCTTTTAACTGGGAGAGACGCCTTAAGTTTACTTTGATTAGCATACATTTTTTCAGGTTATGTTAAGGTGGATTTAGAAAACGACTCTCCTGTAGGGCATTAAGGGGAAGTTGTAGTCAGTAAGCGTCTGTCATGGGCATGTGAGCTGTGCTCACTTGGTCCTCTGAACCTTTAGCATCCAACCATTTGACGTTAATTCGTCAGCAGCGGAGCGGTCGATGGATTCGTCTTTAGAAAGCTCCAGCTCCTCTAACGGACCCTCGGTGCGCAGCGGTCGGACTTGTAAGATCATCGTGATCGGGGATGCCGGTGTCGGTAAGACCTGTCTGACACATCGATTCTGCACCGGACAGTTTCCTACCAGAACAGAGGCGACCATCGGGGTGGATTTTCGAGAGAAACTTATTCAGATAGAAGGCGAGAAAATAAAAGTAAGTCTTTTAATGGTTGATAGCCTACATTTTAACTTTATTTTGAAGTGATCTGGATGCATTGAACCTATATTTCTGTAATAGTATTTGCAAATAATAATTTGCGAATATAATTAAGTGATTAAATAACTTAAATAGGCTATTGGTATTTTCCAGCATGATTTCATATTGTATTTTATACTGTCTTGAAATGACACAATTCTACACAGATCCATATCCATGATCCATATCAGCAATATTTTGCAACATCTGCAATCAAAAATGAATCTTTATTTTCTGTATAAGTCGAGTTCGTCGTAGTCTACACCATTTCTCGTCATTTCACGCATTCTCTGCATGTCTCTTGTTAGCCTATTTACATTAATTGACCTATTCCGAACTCTCCTGCCAAACTTTTAAAAAACATTTGAATAGACCTCATATTTCCTAATACAATGTGACGTTGACCCTTCATCGACTTAATATGATTTATGAACCGAATAATCAATTAAATAGTAGCCTAGTTACCCCAATAGTTAAATTTTTGAGAAGATTTTGTCTGTGAATCCCATAGAGGAACAATAGCAGAACTGGGGATTTCACCGTGCTGTTGAGAGATTTCTGCACGAACAACAAAAGAGGAACTGGACTTCACTTTAAAGAAGAGAAGCTCAGACATTTGCCACAAATGATAAACAACAATTGCATAATGACGAGCATTTACACAACATCATACTCTAGACCAGGGGTCATCAACTATATTTGTCAGAGGGCCAGAGTTTTACAAGACATTCTCCTTGGGGGCCGGACCCCCAAGAAGAAAATCAAATAAAAATGTTTAATGTTTATACTTTTTCCATTTCATTACAAAACTGAAGGCATTTGATTCAGGCTCCCATCACCTATACCACACTCAACCACTAGGAGCGATAGATATTTTGCCTCAACTCAATAAGGCTAAGTCAACAAGAGGAAATGTAACTTGAGCCATTGATTAAGCACTGTGATTTGAATTCAAGCCCACTTAACGTTTCATTTGATGTGCGAACATTATTTATGACCTTTTTTGTTCTGGTACCAGGCTATTTATTTACCATGCTATTTTAAGTTGTGCCAGATTGTTTTTCCCTCCTTTTTTTGTCCAGAGGCAAACATCCCAAGTTTTCTGGAAGTTCCGTGAGTCTCCCGCAAATGCATAGAGACTCCCGGATGCCCACAAACCAATGACAATCTCCCAGAAATCGTGCATCTCCCTCCCACTCCCCAAATACGCCGCGCACCCCTCTCCACCTCATCCCTCTTTGCTTTTCACCACACGCACGTCGCGTGTACTCCGCCTACACCCCACCTGGTCTTCACAATAAATGCTTAATGCCATATAGTCTGTCCTCATTTCAGAGTGTAGCCTAAATATAGTCATAAATGGTGGTTATTCGGACAAGAGACTCAGTTGTTGCTATTTTTAGTTGCTTTAATAGTGTGGACCACTATTTTCTTTTTGATCCTCACAATTTTGGACCGGATTGAACAGCTCAGCAGGCTGGATTCGGCCACCAGTTGATGATCAGTGCTCTAGAGATTTTGTGTTTACTGTGTCAGTGTGTGTCTATGAACAAAATGCCATTGTTTGTGTCTGAAGACTCTGCAGAGTGGTCCATGAGCATAATGTTTGTACATTTCCATCAAAGTTCTACTTATTTCCAGTACAGATATACCAATAAAAACCATCAAGCTTTAATCAACAAAACCAGCAAAATTATATAGTTTCTATTGTGTAAAGGGAGACCTATATGTTTTTAAAGGGCCACTACCCCTCTGTCTCAGCAGGGTGTTTTCACACCTACAGTCTGGAAAAGCTCAGGAAAGTGGGTGTGTCTGGCTCTGTTTAGGTGGGAGTGACAGGGAAGGGAAAGAGGGAAGGTTTTTCATAAAAATGGGAGTTTCCATTTGTGCACGTGCTGATTTTCAAACAGGCAACACACAAACACAGACGCAATTTACCAAATTATTAATTTGTCGACTTTAACGGCAGTTTGGCACTTTTACTTTTTTCCAGGAACATTTCCTGCATGTCCCCCGTGACAAACGAGATGTGAGAAACTGCTAAGAGTGTTGTTTTAATGGAGTGTTTGATACCGCGCGCCGTAAGGGAGAAATAAAAAACCCTCCACATTTCTCTGTAACTTAGATGCTCTCGGTAGCTCAGAAAGCCGTGTGTGTATAAAATATCCTGTCACAAAATGAGGCGAAAATTCCACACGAAAGTAATTGTTTGACTGCGGTGTTTACAGGTTTACACTCGGAGAGCAGCGTTTACAGCAGATCGTTCAGTCTATAATATTATAGTAATAATAATGTACTGTAAACTCAGTAACAGTTCTAATCATTTTCACTAAGGTATGTCTTCAAACACTGAGAGAGTACTGCTGTCGATACAAACTAACTTTGCCATCTGAATAAACAAACAAAGAGCACTGATTGCTTACCAAATCTGTAAAGACAGGACAATCAACATGAACTGAAGCGGCGTCTGTTTTAAAAGGAGACGAGCGGCAAATCCCGATTTCACCATTTCCAGATGCGGAAAGCTCTCGGGTGAAAAAAAAAGTTTCTTACAGACGCATTTCTGCTGCGCGCGCATGGGAGTCCAGCTGCGCTCTCATAGCGGGAAATGTAAACAAAACCTTTGTTGCAGCACATAAACACAACACTGGCGACCTGTGTCTCCAAACAATTCTTCTTCTTCCACTTGTTTTGGCAACACAGCGTGGCGTCTCTCTGCCGTCTGGACACTGCAACAGGTACAAACAATCCTCAAAGCTATCATGCATATTAATGAAGTTGCGCCTCATTCACAATAGAGTGTGCTGATTGGTTTGAACCTAGTCTTTCTCATGACTTAATGCCACACACTCAGAGACGTCACGATGCACTCACCGGTACAGACGTCCGCTCACCACACTGGAATACACGCATGCATCTCATCGGCGTGACGCCGCTTCAAAAATTTGTTTCAAACCGGAAGAACGAATTTGCTCGAAATAACGCAAAAACAACCAATTTTCACTCTTTAGTGAAATATATGTGTCCTAATAGTGTATATAGCAGCGTGGGACACATATATGACTGTCAACAGCTCAAATGTGTTTTGGTGTTTCGTGACCCTTTAATGTTATATATACTGTGTATATATATACATGCCACCAAAAGAATGCACAAAAATACCAATAGAGACCCATAGAGCCATTAGAATTTTCATTAAAACTAATACAATTTCCATTATAACCAATACAACCATTACTAATTCTATGATTGTTGTTTTTTCCAGCAAGTATATTAATTGCTCCATTTCTATCTTACTCCAGGTACAGCTATGGGATACGGCCGGTCAGGAGCGTTTCCGCAAAAGCATGGTGCAGCACTACTATCGAAATGTCCATGGTATTGTCTTCGTCTTTGACGTCACAAACCAATCTAGTTTCTGCAATCTGCCGTTATGGATGGACGAGTGCCGTCAACACTCTCTTGGTCTGGATATTCCACGTGCCCTAGTTTGCAACAAGGCCGATCTGGTGTCTTCAAATGCTTCGGTGCTAATCGAGCAGGCTCGTCACTTGGCTGAAGTCCACGGGATGTCTTTTTATCTGACTTCAGCAAAAGGTCTCAAAGGCGACCAGGTGGACAGCATCTTCGTGAATTTAGCACAGAGGCTGAAGAGACAGAGGAGGGAGAGCGTGAATGGATGTGTGCTAGAGTGCAGAGCTGAGAGCTTCAAAATACAAGCGCGGGTTATAACGGCCCAAGAGACCAAGAAAAAATGGACCTGCATCTGCTAAAGCATGAAAGCGTGTCTGTTTAAAACGGATACAGCAAAACACTACATCCATTGAAAATCGGTCACTGGTCATGCCTCCATTTGTAATGGCTAATTTAAAGGGATGGTCACTCAAAAATGATAATCTGCTATACATTCACTCACCCTCAAGGCGTTTAAAATCTAGAGGACTTTCTTTTTCTTCTTCAGTAGGAGATTGAAGGAGCTGTGTGTACGTTTTTGACTCTTCTTAAAGCATAAAAATGCTTTAATATGTTTGCAGATATTTCAGAAACATGCTAAGCGAACGTACTTCAAAAACAATGCTGAAGTCAGTTATTCTCCTTTGAAAATGTGCGTTCCGTGTCAGAATGTCTATCTTTGTTTTGCTCTCTATAACCTGCCCACTGCCAGTTTACCCGATTAGATTTTGACACCTCGGGTTGCCTTGATCGAAAACTCAGTCTATTTCATAGACGTCAATCATATCATTTTGGAATTTCAATGTATCATCAGGATGTATGAATATTAGTCTGTGTACAGCTTTTTTTTTTTACAGTGCATTGTGCTTTGCATCCTGATCGGCGCATTGTGTTCTGTGTTCTGACTGACTGTAGAGCATTGTTAACCAATCTCCTCCTTGATTGATTGATTGATTTTATTTGACAATTTTGACAAAATATACAAACAAGTCCAGTTAGACTAATTCATGCATATTTTAAAAACTGTCGAGGATAAAATACACAAAAAAGCCACAGGCTTATTTCCAATGTGGTCCTCGATATTCTTAAAAAATGGGCGAGCAAATCATAAATGGAGTGCAAACATCATCAGCTCCAACAACTCTACACAACAAAACTCCTCAACTTTAATTGTAAAACAACCATTTTCTAATTTCCCTTCTAAAAACGCTCTCAACTTGAATCTCTTTAAAACTTCCAGGCAAAGCATTCCAAGCAACAGAGTTGGTATGCATTGCATATGCATTTCTACCTGATTCACTCTTAAATCTACAGGGATAAATACCCCTGCTACTCGCTCTTGTAGAATGACAGTGCACCTCACTAACTAAAACATAATAATCCAGGAAATATTTAGGTACCATTTTCTTTAAAATCTTAAACACCATCATTAATTTTAAAAAGTGACCCTTTTTTCAACTTTTAAAAAATTACTTTTACTATAATGTTCATTATTTAAATGTGTCAGTGGAGGAACTTTCATAACAATTCTACACAGCTTATTTTGTGCCGTCTGCAATTTATTTTTCATTTATTTACTACCGCTGTACTAAAAAGCAGCAGCATAGTCAAAATATGGCTGCACTAATGCACTAGCTAACATTTTTAAAGTTTGGGTATCTAAGAGCTCTGCCTGTCTAGCTAAAAACTTAATTTTAGAACAAACTTTTGAATGGACTGTAACAGCCATCTTCTCACCTGTCAAATAACTATCTAAAATGCACCCTAAATATTTAACTTCATGTTTTGGTGTAATCATTTGATGTCCTACTTTTACCTCTGACCTGACACATTTTCTCAGTTTCGCAGCTGAACCGAATAAAATAAATTCCGTTTTACCCAAATGTATGGACAATTTATTAAAACAAAACCATTTAGAGACTTCCTCAATTTGTTTACTTAATTCATTTTCAATAAATTCCTTCCTTTCATGAGACACAATTATTGCTGCATCATCCGCATATAATAAAAGCTTTTTAGAACAAGCCATTTTCAAATCATTGATATATATTAAATATTGCCTTGCCGTGTCTGCTGTACAGTACAGAATGCGTTCAGCTTGCCAGATTTACATAACTCTTCGATCGCTAGCAGTGTGACTCTGAAGTGTTGTACTGTAAGTTTGCAAGTTTTCTCCCCATAATGTCGACGAAACGTTCTGCACTGTCAAAGGCATCAGCGGTAGCACCTGAAAGGCAGAGGTAGATGCTAACCATCACTCATAAAGTTGAACTTCTGGACATGCTAAAAGCAGAGTTACATGGCTGCAGGGCACCATTATGGAATAATCTTTGGTTTCATTCTATAATGCTGGACTTATTTTTCTACGAAGGTTTAAACTTTGATAGTGTTTAAATGAGAGAAAAGTGTGAAAATGTTAATGCCTGTCTAAGAAAAGTGTATAAAGGGTGGTGAGGGGGTTTACAGCCTTAAAACATTTTAAATAATTGAATAAAATAAAGATAAAGCTGACTACTTCGTTGATTTGGCCTATTGCGGTTTATTTTTATAAAGTGACTCGCACAAATACGAGGGACCACTGTATAGATATTATTTAACTCTCAAAATGTCAGCAGCAGTTCAGCCCTTCAACACTGAAACTGAAAATGCCTTAAATACTTTTACGTCCGAACTCATAGAATTCACAAAAACTACGCGAGAATTACCTGGATGACCTACAGTGTTACTTCCAGTGAGATTCTGAAATGCGCATCCAATGGACAATATGCTATCCTATAATGCCATGCGAGAGAATTGATGAATTTACGATGCAACTGACACGTGTAGGTCACGTGATAATGATGAACTGCAGCTGTAGTATGTCTGTGTTCCACTCATACTACTCGTATTATATAGAATGTACTTTTCTGATGGCCTTGAAGTCAAATTCAAATGTACAGTAGTACTCGAGTAGAAGGCGATGTCAGACGCAGCCTTTGTCTCAAGCAGTGGTGTAAAGTAACTAATTACAAATACTTAAACTCAAACTTTTTCTCAGGAATTGTAATTTACTGAATAGTTTTAAAAATGTGTACTTTTACTTTCCCTTGAGTACATGTTTCCTGCAGTATCAGTACTTTTACTCCACTACTTTCCCTCAACCTGCAGTCACTGCTTTATTTCTTTTTTGTCTATGGTCATTGTCTAAAGTAGAAAAATCCGTCTTGTGATACCTGTCCAATTAAATCACACATAGAAAGTAAATCACATCATACTGAACAACCTCAAGATATGGGCGCTTTATAAATGCAGCAAACCTTTTGGAAACATTAAAAATGTCCAAGAAGATGTCCAAAATCTTTACACGCAATGATCCAGAGACTGTTTATAGACTGCATGTCGCTGAAAATGATGGACGTCGACTGTATGATGACTGAAATCACCAAACAGCCTTAAACAATCACTAAATGGAACAAATGAAGAATGGAAGGAAGGGCCAAGTAAAAGGAAGGACCGAACAAGGAATGGAAGGAAGGATGGAAGAACCAAATAAATGAAGGAAGGATTCAAGGTAGGACTGAACAAACTAAGGAAGGAAAGAAGGAAGGAACGAACGAATTAATGAAGAAACAAAGGACCTAATGAGGGAAGGAACGAAAATATGAAAGAAAGAATGAGCGAACAAATGTAGGGGGGAAAGAAGGAAGGACCAAACGAATGAAGGAAGAATTCAAGGAAGGACTGAACAAACTAAGGAAGGAAGGAACGAACAAACGAATGAATGAACAAAAGGACCTAATGTAGAAGGAACAAAAATATGAACAAACGAACGAGTGAATGAAGGAAGGAGGGAACGAACGAATGAATGAAGGAAGGAGAGACCAAACAAATAATTGAAGGCAGGTTGGAAGGAACGAATGAAAATAGGAAGATGTGTAAACGTAACATTCTGTAAACGCATCAACTTTTCACAGCGTAATACTCACTACTCACTACTCACTACTCTTGAGTACTGTTAAAAGGGCTACTTTTTACTCATACTTTGAGTAATTTGTACAACAGATACTTTTACTCTACTTGTACTACATTTTTGGGCAAGTAATGGTACTTTTACTTGAGTAGGATTTTTCAGTACTCTTTCCACCACTGGTCATTTTAGGGCTAACTCAATTTTAACCAGACGTGTAATTACTGGCATTGTAGGGTAGAGTTGATTTGCATATTACACATCATAAGTAATAAGACTCTTTATTATACTGAAGAAAAGTGTCCGACATCTTAGATGGTTTAATAGTGAGTAAATGAATCGCATGTTGTTTTATCATGTTTTTTATTATCTTTGTGCTATCTTTGAGATTTATTTTGTTTGTTTGGTAGATGAAGACAGTTTCCTTAAATTGCATGAATTAACACATTATAACAGAACAAACCGCATAACAGTGAAATTAGATTTCGTTTCCTGTTTCTTTATTTGGTTTTAAAATAGTCGATGTTAATTTTGAATCTTACTGACAGTGCTGTTTAAATGCAAACTCTCAGCATGATTCAAGTGCTGCTGACAGATAAAGCCTTTAGATATTCTGATCTTGCAAAGCTATTTCTTTTTACTTTTCTTCTAATTACAAGATTAACGGTTAGTGTAATTTCTCCAAGAAATCTCCAGGACATGTTCATGGATCAGCATCTGTTGATCCTGAAAACAACATTCCAATCAGATGTAAGCGATGTTTAAGGATAGGATTACAGTCAGGGTTGCTTCTACATCATTACCCATCTGTTAATTTACCTCTGATTTGAAAATAATTTACAGTTAGGGTTGGTTTAGGGTAGGGATTACATTTGGTTTACATTTTCAAGTAAACATAGACGTTAATCCAGGAACACATATATACTTGGCAAATTCAAGCCCCAAGACCGTCAACAACATCCTAAACATCCTGAATCGCTTACTATTTTTGTTGAAAAACAGTAACTGATGCACAATAATTCCATTTATACTACACAGATTCAAACTATACTAAATAAAACACACCTGAGAATATTCTAAGAGATTTCAGACGCAGCCATGGAGTCGTAACAGACTGAAAAATACAGTAGCTCAGGTGTAATTATTCCAAAGCACCTCAAGATGGCGATGATATACACGCACATCCAGCTTAAGATCCCAGCTTATAGGCCTACTTGGAAACAATGCTACTGATGTATCAAGCCATTAACACCATATTAGCCTACTGCATACTGTACTACTGCAACTCGTATAAATTAGCCTCTGTATTACTACAAATAAAACGAACAAAAAAGAATTGTAACCACAAATGATCACAATGTTGTGGACAGCTTTTGGTGTTATCAAGAGTTTGCTGTAATTACTTTGTATGCTGCTGCAAACTGACATATTTTGCAGAAATTGAAATAGTATTATTGTTTTTTTTTTCCCACTATATAAAAGTAATGTGAACATTTCAGCTGAGGTGTGTGTCTTGCTTTCGTCTTTCATTAATGGGTTACTTCAAGGAAATCGAAATAATTTCCAGTAGTTATGTTAACAGTGCTTACTGGAAATCTTGATAACACTGTCGTTTATTGGTTATTGCATTTATATCATGTGCCATATCTTGTATAACAACTTCCAGTTAGTAATGTCTGGAATGTTTATTGAATTATTTTTTAGGTATAAGCACCTCTGATACGAAAACTGGCAGTAAAATACAACACTGAGCTAAATGTTGAAAACTACCAGGACTACATAGGTTTTGTATGACTGATGTGATCCTGAAAATTAATCGGAAAGTTTTTGGGCACTGTTGAGGTATATGAAGAGATTACATCTACAAGAGTTATTTTTGAATAGCTAATAAAACAATTCTGATTGTGGTATTCTTCGATACTTCTCAGGTGTGTTGACCCTGCTGTATGTTCTTGCTCACATCAGACCAAAATCTTTATCAAAATATAAAAGGGGAGTAGTTACTCAAATTTGCCAGGTAATATAATTTTCAGTAAATGATGATTTGCTTGGTTTTGATAACATATTTATAGGTTGATGGTTTTATTAGTTTTCTAGTGGACTATGTACAGCAGATGATATATCTTAAAACACTTTCAGTTTTGTACAGTTACAGAGGTGTTCATCTGATTACAGGTGAGCGTTAAATAGGTCGCAAGGGATGTGAACTCATTTAATGTGGGGCTGGAAATTTTAACATACAGTGCATCTGGAAAGTATTCATATCGCTTCACTTTACCACATTTTTTTTATTTTTCAGCCTTATTCCAAAATGGATTTAATTCATTTATTTCCTCAAAATTCTACACACAAAACCCCATGATGACAAAAAAAGAATTATTTTAAATGTTGCAAATTTATTAAAAATATAAAAAAAACACAGTATTCACAACCTTTGCTCAATACTTTGTTGATGCATGGCAGCAATTACAGCAAGTAATTACAAGTCTTTTTGCATATGTCTTTGAGAATATTTACCCATTCCTCATTGCAGTACCTCTCAGGTTGAATGGGAAGCGATGGTGTACAGCCATTTTCAGATCTCTCCAGAGATGTTCAATAGGATTTAGGTCTGAGATCTGGCTGGGCCACTCAAGAACATTCACAGAGTTATCGTAAAGCCACTCTATTGATATTTTGGCAGTGTGCTTTGGGTCATTGTGCTGCTGGAATATGAAACGTCACCCCAGTCTGAGGTTAAAGCCGCCTTTCCACTGCACACGACATTTGGACACGACTGTCGGAATACGCCCCCTTGTGCCAATCGCACAGTATTTTCAGTGTTGTCGGGCACCATGGGGGAGACGCTGATTCTCGGTGTCCGAAATAAAGGATTCTCGCAGTGTCCGAAATAGGAGAGCAAGAGCCTTTATTCTCCGTGTGTTACCCATGGATGAATGAATGAATGAATGAATACTGGAACTCATAGGCCGCTAAAAATGTGTATAATAACATTTTTATTACTCATTTATGAATAGAAATGGTTTTTTTTTTTAAATATAGACTTTTTCTGATTGAAAAAAATAACAAAAAAAACCTATTTCTCATCTCGCGGGCACGGACCTGCTTGGACAACACTGAAATACATCACTTCTGGTCGGCCGGTCGCATACAGTCTAGTCGCAGGAGTTCAAATATTTCAATGGATCCGCGGCTCAAATCGGATCCGAATTTTCCGCATACGGAGATGATCGGAACTCCACGCAGCTCCCGGACTACTCTCTATTGGAAATGAATGACTTCCGGTCTGTTGCTTGTCGTTTGTCGTGTGCAGTGGAAAGGCGGCTTCAGAGCACTCTGAAGCAGGATATCATTCAGGATGTCTCTGTACATTGCTGCATTATTTTTTTTCCCTCTATCCTGACTAGTCTTCCAGTTCCTGCTGCTGAAAAACATCCCCACAGCATAATACTGCCACCACCATCCTTCACTGTAGGGATGGTATAAGCCTGGTGATGAGCGGTGCCTGTTTTTCCAAACATAATGCCTGGTATTCACTCCAATGAGTTCGATTTTAGTCTCATCAGAACAGAGAATTTTGTTTCTTATGGTCTGACAGTCCTTCAGATGCCTTTTGGCAAATTCCAGGAGGGCTGCTATGTGCCTTTTATTAAGGAGTGGCTTCCGTCTGGCCACTCAACCATACAGGCCTCATGGTTGTCCTTCTGTAAGGTTCTCCTCTTGCTACAGAGGAATGCTGGAGCTCAGACAGAGTGACCATCGGGTTATTGATCACCTCCCTGACTACGGCCCTTCTCCCCCGATCATTCAGCTTAGATGGCTGGCCAGCTCTAGGAAATGTCCTGGTGGTTCCAAACATCTTCCACTTACAGATGATGGAGGCCACTGTGCTCATTGGAACTTTCAGAGCAGCAGAAATGTTTCTGTAACCTTCCCCAACCTTGTGCCTCGAGACAATACTGTGTCGGAGGTCTACACACAACTCCTTTGTCTTCATGCTTAGTTTGTGCTTTGACATGCACTGTCAACCCTCGGACCTTATATAGACTGGCGTACACCTCTTAAATTCATGTCCAATCAACTGAATTTACCACAGGTGAACTTCAATTCTGCTTCCGAAACATCTCAAGAATGATCAGTGGAAACAGAATCTACCTGAGCTCAATGCTTCACGGCAAAGTCTGTGAATACTGATGTACATGTGATTTTTCAGGTTTTTTAACTTTTAAGAAAAATTGCAACAATTTTAAAAAATCTATTTTCACATTGTCATTATGGGGTACTGTGTGTAGAATTTTGAGGAAATAAATTAATTTGATCCATCTTGGAATAAGGCTGTAACATAAAAAATGTGGAATACAGTATATATATACAGTATAAGAAAAATGTACATATGTCAATGATAAAAAAATGAAACACTACATAGCTTTTACTACACAGTGCATTTTATATCACATCATTTCAAATCATATCATGTAACATTTCAAATCATATCATATAACATTTCAAATCATATCATGTAACATTTCAAATCATATCATATAACATTTCAAAGTTCAAAGTTCTGTTTGCTCTATAGAGGTAATGATTTTATTGTTCCAGTAATTTTCAAAGTGTACAAAGTAGCCTATTTGAAGGAAACGTAAAAAAGTTTGTTTTTGTTATTATTATTACCATTATGATAGAATTTCATGAGTAATCAGTAAATAATGACTAATCCGTTTCAGGAAAAACTACGACAGTAGACTATAATAAAAAGCAAATACACAAAAGAATCAAGTCAAATGTAAAATTTTGCTTTGAGCTTTATTTTTTAGCCACACATTATTTTTATTATTATTGTTAGTATTATTATTATTATTATTACTATTAATAATAATAATATCAATAATAATAACCCAAATCTAAATTAAAAAGACAAAATATGTACAAAAATAGCATAGAAGAAAAGCAAGAAAATAGGAACTAACAAAAGGTCAATAATACACTAAATGCAGAAAATTAAACAGATTTCTAAAATCCTTTTATAACCGAGTAAATGAATGAGTACATACAGTACATATTTAAAATAAATTGTAATAGAAAGAAAATGATTGGTCCAAACTTGATTGTAACACTGTTCACCTTTGGAGTTTGCTGCATGCGTTTTGTTGACAGTCCTACAATAAGCAGCAAAATGATTTGTCAGTGTCTTTTTGAATCTTTCTTAACTCCTTCTTCAAGTCTTCAATGATTTCATCCTTTTCCTTGGCGGTTTTCCGTGCACTGTTGAGTTCATTGGCCATCTCAAACATATGGTAGCTATAATAGCTGTTTTGATTCTGTTTTATCATGACTACAATCTTTCTTAAAAGTTCATGAACTTGCGAACGGTCTCTCTTTTCTCGATTATTCATCATATGAAATCTCCCCGAGCACGTCTCTATCACTTCACTAAGCTCTGGAGCCTCTCCAATGAAATCTTCCAGTCTCCTGTCTTCAAGGTCGTCGGCTCTGGTGAATAAAACCATCATGTGTCGGTGCACTTGCTGCCCAAAGACTTTCTGAATCAATTGAACGGTGTTCCTTTCTTCTTCGGTGAAGCGTCCAATGGAAATTACGAGAAGAAAGACATGGGGACCCGGAGCTGCGAGTCTGATGCAGTTCACAACCTCGTTTATGACTTGTTCATTGGACAGGTGAGTATCGTACAGACCAGGAGTGTCCACAATCGAAACCTGCCTTCTGTCTATCATCTGTGCGGCAAATGAGCATTCTTTAGTGATGGACGTCGCTCTTGCTTCTGAATTGAAAGCTTTTTCGCCAAGAATGGTGTTTCCTGTAGCGCTCTTTCCAACTCCCGTTTTACCAACCAAAACAATGCGTATCTCAGTACCTGTTGACATTTTAAATGAGAATTTGTGTTGGGTTTTTGTTGAGGTGTGTTGATGAAGAAGAATCATTTAAACTTACTCATAGTGCTGGAATAGCTTCTCTGCATAACTGACTTCCTTCTTCAAGGATTTCAGGACATCTGATGGCAGTCAGGTTATTGGAGCCATCGCTTCTGAGGCTTTACTGCTTTCTGATTGGAAATATCAAGCCCAACCCCTTTTATAGACTAGTTGTAGGGCTGCAAAAGCTTTTACTTTAACTATTTAGGATGGGAGATGCGAGGTGGTGATTTAAAAGAAGATCTGTTCTTAGGTAAGTTTTTTTTTGGTCCTTAGTTGACTTTTGTAGTCATCTGAATGCTAAGATTTTAGATATGGAATAACAGGAGCTGTATTATTATTCTTTTCAGCTTAGTTATTTTGCAGATTACAGTCGATGCTTTGTTCAGAAAATGTGCAGCTTTTATTCAGCTTTGTTCAGTCTATTTTTATTTGATTTTTGTATTTATTTCATTCTTTTAATGCGATCCATGCAGTTTGCATGTCAAATCTCAAGGTTTATCAATTATATGGCATTTATATTTCAGGTCATTGTCTCATAAAAGTTGATAGAATATCGAAAAGTCGTAAATATATTGAGCAAGCGAACTGCAGTGCTTTTGGCTTTTTGACAAATGTTTGTTAGGTCTACTGCTAGTAGCAATCTGTGGCATGCAGTTGAGGTTTTACAGATGTGTTTTTAAAGGTAATTACAGCCATGTTAAATGATAGTCCATGTGCTTGTCATTTTTACTGTTGGTTGCTAGGTTACCAATACTACATCCATCTGCTCTAAAAAACATAAAACAGACATTAATTTACATTTGGGATTTTTTATTTTTTGCAAAATTTGAAAAGGTTTGCATCATTTTAAGATGGAAACCTGGCCCCAGGCACACCAGCGAATCTATAACAGAACAGCTGAAAAGAAAACAAATAAACAACAAAAAGATCAAGATATTGCAATAGTTCAGAGATCATTCTGACTGAAATTATGTGGAAAAAACAAACTCAAAATCTCCATAGTAAAGACTTATAAGGTCATAGAGAAAATAATTATTTGAAATATAATGACTGCTCAAAGTGGATCTACAGGCATTTGAATCATAGTGTGTCCTACGTATACACCCATTGATTTTCAATCTTGACTTTATTTTGCTTCAATAAATAATGACATGTTGTGTCAATGTGTTGTTGTTCATCTGGGGTTTTATCTACCAAATCTTAAGACCTGCCAAGGTCCATATAGTTTTTTTTATATCCTTTTATGGAAACCTATAGCATTCAAAAGAGTGTGCTTACTTTTTCACATGACTGTATGTAACTGTATGCAGAAATATGTTTAAAAATATACTCTTTTGCTCCTCTTAACATAGAATAGGACTAAGCAGCGAACTTGAGATTTTGGAGAATGTAGATTGTTCTCTTCGATTGATCTCCACTGTATATCTACAACATTGTCACGGTTTGTGGTGGGGAAAAGGATGAGGACTCAAGTGCAGAAATAATATAATGGGTTTTATTAATAATAAAATAAAATAAAATAAACAGCAAAACAAACTACCCCGAGGGGGAAAACATTAACAAAACAAATAAATGCACAAACAAACTTGAGTGGCAAGCTGGTAGGGATCAGGACTGGAGAACAAGACAGGACAGGGGTATAAACGACGACAAACTGGCACAGGACAGCAGACATGAGGAGAATATAAGCAGAAATGATTAACAAACAAACAGGTGAACATGATCAACTAATAATGGGTTAACAAGGAGGGTGGGACTAGACAAAAGACAGAAGAGCACATGACAAACAACACAAGCCATGTGCTCACACAAAACAAGACTAGAACACGCAGCCAATGAGATAACTCATTAACCGCATGTTCGTATGACAACATTAAAGCATGCGGTGCATGTAAACATGCATGTAAACATGCACCACGTGCTAAACACAACACCTACAGAGGACTGAACGCGAGGCACGAGTACACGATGAATGAAAACACTCACTGTGCACTCACACACGTAGCGTGCATGTTTCATCCCAGCGCCAACCGAAACCAACTAGTCTGAGACGTTGGGAATGAAACACCACGCTGCAGACAGACAAACACTAACACAAGGACGAGAGTGCGCAATCGCAAACACGCACAGACCTTAAGCTGGATTGATACTTTCGCCTGGCACCGCATCGCGCGCCTCTGCTGAGTGCGCACGCACCTGGCGAAACGGACGAGGCTTTTATACTCGCCGCGTTTGCCGTTGTGATATTCTTTAAAACGACAGGGGGCGCTCAAGTGAAACTGACCATAAAGTCAGACAGATAAACCGAGAAGTAGAAAGTTTCAGGAACTACGTCATATCATTAATATTATTGATGTTTATTAAACTAGTTATTTTTATTATTTTTATAAATTATTTCAATGATTATAAAGATTTTTGTAACCATTCAAGATTTTTTTAATCAAACTTTGATGCATCACTTGCTTTTGTTCATATCTCTGACAGTTTTACCTATTAAAGTGTATTAAAATATTAATGACGACAGAACACGGGTTTCTCAACAAATATATATTTTTATTATGGCAAGAATAAAAGCAAAAAGTTACACTTACTAAATAATACAGATGTTTTTTATTTATTTGGCCGCTCCGCAATTCACACAGTACTGTCTGGCTAGTTTCTGTCCTCTTCTCATCGTAAAAAGGCAATAATAATCCAACATTCCTGACCATTATCACCATAAAGCCTAGAAAAACGGCATCATGTCGACACCGATTGGTTCAAATATTCCTGTTCAGTTATCAAAGAAATAATTTGTTACTTCATTATAGTTTTGTAACTATTAAATTGTTTTAAATTCATTTGTAAAATATACATCAGTGTTAAACCTGTGACTGGTGGAAAAACATATTCTGTAATTGTGTATCTGTGTCTCCATTGGCCTCTTTTGGCTTTAATAAACTCATCCCTCAGGTTTTTACAAACCTTTTAACAAAAACTTTCCTCTTTTTCCATGGCTGCTGCAATTTCTAGCCAAGAATTATTGATCACCTTGTTATGTCTATGATCACTGATCATAAAGATATTGTTACATTCGTACCTGTTTCAAACAAAATCTCTTCAAAGTGTTTCATATTCAACTCAACTCAGACGCGGCGCCGCGCGCACTGTTCGCAGAGTCTCAAAAAAATCCCTGCGCTCCGCCAGCCGAAACCATGTCGCGCGCACCCAAAGCGAACATCCGGAAACTCCGCGATGACGTCATATTTGCCGCGCGCACTCAAGCGAACTAGCGGACGCGTCGAGTATAAATCAGCCTTTACGCACCCGCATCAAGCGTCAACGCGCACAGTCCAAGCGAGCTTACAATTGGCATATACAGAGACAATACAAAATGACAGAAAAGCAGTGCTACAACCGAGAAAATCATGTCGAGCACAACACAAGACATGACAACACTAGTGTCTGGGCTCTGCCACTAAAACAAGAATTAACAAGGCCAGAGCGGCAGAACCCTGACAAACATGTAACCAGAGTAGAGCAACAACCTAAAGTCATATTCCAGCATCAGAACAAAAAGCAATTAAATATTTCAAAAACAATATTCTGCATTTTAAATAGCTAATTATATCTGTATTATTATTTTCTGTCTGTAGGAAAAAGCCTGCACAATTTGACAGACTACATTTGTAATGGCATCCCCACAGAAATTGCAGGTTATCCTGCTTGGTACAACAGGGTCTGGAAAAAGTGCTTCCGGAAACATCATACTTGATAAAAAGGTTTTCAAATCTTATGCATCCACTCAGTCAGTGACAGTATCATACCAGGCGGCTTCAGCCACAGTGAATGGAATGGAAGTCACAGTCGTGGACACTCCAGGATGGCACAGCACTAAAATCCCTGAGGATGAGGTCGCATCCCAAATAAAGACGGCCATTTTATCACTTAATGGACCTTACGCTTTTCTCATGGTCTTCCCTATCGGTTCTTTTACGGCCAAAGAGATGCTAATGATTGCAAAATTACATAAAATCTTAGGAGAGCAATTTATGAATCACACCTCAATTCTGTTCACACACTCCGATAACCTTAAGTCAAAATCATTGAAGCAATTTCTAGAGGAGGACACAGGACCATTGCGGAGCATTATTCTCGGCTGTGGGAATCGAGTGTTCACCTGGAACAACAAAGACAGTTCATCTGTCAAGAAGAGTCTGAACAAAGTCTTACAAGCTCTAAAAGTAACACAGATAAAGCATGGCAATGCTATGGATTGCACCAACAGTAAAAGGCAAGATGAAAAAATGATGGTTAGACAGCCAGA
>CAIGQQ010031529.1:800207-838056 GCA_903798035.1 Danio albolineatus
TGAAGTTTCAATAGTTTCCAAATTTGAAAATGTGTTTGATGTACCCTCACTGAGGAAATCCAATCAATATGACCCCCCCCCCATGTTGCTGGTTACTATGTTGAGATTACAGCTTGAAAACAAGTGAATGGTTCTATGCACAAAATAAAACCGTTGTTTCTAGACTTTTTTCAGTGTGACAAATGTAAACCACATATGTTTGGTTGATCATGCATCTATGTCAAAGACCACTGTTGTAAAGACCAGTGAAATCAGTGAAACTTACTGTAAATAAGGGTCGTTATAGTGGAAAAACAAGGCACTGGGCCAGATGGTTAGTTTCTATAACCTATGAGTACTTGTAACTACCTGGTACATTGAAAAAAATAAAAATAAAAAACAAAAATAAATAAAATATTTAAAAATAAGTGGAATGTCTGAAGGGATCTTCAACATAAAGTGCTTGTAATTATTTATGGTTTTCTACCTATACTCTAATGCCTTCTAGTTATTTATTTTCGACATAATGTTTTAAGGAGACCAGCAAGGGAAAGCTTTACCAAAATGACTTAGCATTAAACATAGTCACACTAATTCTGAGTCAGTCAGCTGTAGGACTGCTGTTAAGTCTCCATTTGTCGTCCTGTATGATTGAGACTTCTTGGAATTTCACATTTCCTCCAGTTGCTTTTATCAGTCTATATTAAACCTTTTTTTTATAAGGAGGCAATTACTTTATTTCTGCACATTATGCTAGCTAGGATTTGTGTCAGTGTACTTTGGATGTTTAGTGTGATGTAGACTCTCAGTTCCTCTTGCTATTCCTGAAGTTATTTCACTCACAGCGCCAGAACATAAACACCATCTAAATGTAGCTTTGTACTAAATTGCAGAACAAACTATGAACCAATGTTTATAGGTCCCATCCAAAGCTTTGGGAAAAAAAAGGAAACAATTTCCAGCCCACAGAACATAAGGAAAGTATTCAAAGTGACACACCTAGCAGATTATCCAGATTATTACAATGGATGTCTTAAATCTATTCAATTTTATATACTCTATGGGAGTATCACAATCACTTTTACCTAATAAAACATTTAGAGCAGCACTGACAGCTGATGAAGTTTAATGAAGATTAAGAATAATGAAGATTAATTAAGCTCTGTTTCACACAGTCTTTCATGCGAATGAACATCAAGTCACATTTTAATTATTATCAGTAGTGGTGGAAAGAGTACTGAAAATTTGTCATACTCAAGTAAAAGTATCATTACTTGCCCAAAGATGTATAGCAAGTAGATTAAAAGTATCTGCTGCAAATATTGCTTAAAGAATGAGTAAAACGTAGCCTTTTAAAAAGTATTCAAGAGCAGAAAAAATTACGATGCGAAAGTTCGATGTGTTTACATGCTGTTTGTGAATGCTTGTGTGAAAACGTAACATTCTGTAGTACATTTAGTGATTAAGGCCATTTGTGTCTTCTTGGACACTTTTTATGCTTCCACACTGTACACTGTAAAAAATAAATCCATAAAATTTACAGTAAAAAACTGCAGCTGCGGTCGCCAGTATTTTACCGTTAACAATACTGTACAAACCGTAAAAGTCATTTCTAATTTTTACAGTAAACTACCGTGTTTCATTAAATTATAGTAATATGCCTGTATTTTGAATTATCAACATCTACACATCTTTTGTTTCACAAATATACACATTAACACGGCCATATGCAGGTGGTAATGAGAAAGTTACATAATGAACCGATGCTCATCATAAACAACTTTTCCTTCAAGCAGAAAAGTGTACCAGTTCAAACACCAGTATGGTAACAGGCATACAATTAAAGTCATGAAATAAACATTGTTTATCAACATTAGATGTAACATAAATCTCTAATGTACATCACTGATGGGGAAACAACTAAAAAGAGCCATGGTAATGTCAACAAAAATCATTAAAAAAAACATGTGCCACAGAGGGAATTCTGGGAGAGTCAATTTACTGTTATTTGCCGTACGTATTAAGGAAACATACTGTTAACCAGGATACGGATTTTTATCATCGCATTTTTAAAGCTTTTCACCGTTGAAATCACAACCATTTTTTACAGTGTACATAATTGTACACTTGAGGTTGTTCTGTATGATGCGATTTTTAGTTTGATTAAATGGAAATCACAAGATTATTCATTCTGCTTAGCTAATCAAATATATATAAAACGTAATGTATTGATGGCAGGTCGGAGGAAAATAGCGGAGAACCAATACTGCACTAAAAAGTTACTATAGTGAAAGTAAAAGCACACATTTTAAACATTAATCAGTAAAGTACAATTCCTAAGAAAAAAATACTCGATTACAGTAGTTTGAGTATTTGTAATTTGTTACTTTACACCACTGATTATCAATGGTGAAAACAGTTGTGCTACCCACTATTTTTTAAGTATAGAAACTGTGATATATCAATACTATCTCACAGCAATTCGTAACTTTTGATTTAGTGGCTAATATAAAACTGTACAATCTCATTCGGCAGTTAGCTCTCTACAACTCTCACTTGGTCGCCCACTGAAGCTAAGCAGGGCTGCGTCTGGTCAATACCTGGATGGGAGACCACATGGGAAACTAGGTTGCTGCCGAAAGTGGTGTTAGTAAGGCCAACAGGGGCGCTCAACCTGCAGTCTGTGTGGGTCCTAATGCCTGAGTATAGTGAAGGGGACTCTATACTGCTCAGTGAACGCCGTCTTTCGGATGAGACGTTAAACTGAGGTGTTGACTCTCTGGTCATTAAAAATCCCAGGATGTTCTTCGAAAAAGAGTATGGGTTAAATCCCGGCCAGGTCTGCCCACTGGCCTCTGTCCATCATGGCCTCCTAACATCCCCATATCATAATTGGCTTCATCACTCTGTCTCCTCTTCACCAATCAGCTGGTGTGTGGTGTGCGGTCTGGTGCAATATGGCTGCTGTCGCGTCATCCAGGTGGATGCTGCACACTGGTGGTGGATGAGGAGATTCCCCCCATTGTGTAAAGTGATTTGAGTGTCTAGAAAAACGCTATATAAATGTAAGGAATTATTATTATTATTCATACAATCTAGTATGATTTGTTTGTCCCCAATGACGTTTAGGATTAGGGGTAAGTTTTGGTGCCACGTCTTCTTTTTAATATCATACATTTTCGTACGACTGAACTTGTACAAATTAGCCACTAAACTGGCAAAACATATAATAGTTAACTTTCCTCTTGAGATCAAGCTGGATATATACTGTATAATCTATAAAGATTAAATTAGACTATTTGCCAAAAATCATCAGTTAATTATTGCTAATACATCCCATTACTATTCATATCTGGCATATCATACTGTCAATGACATGAATGCTTCTTGTTTGCTAGTACAGATCCTGCGCATTTGAACAGCCCGAGGTACAAGTTTAACTTCATCGCTGATGTGGTGGAGAAGATCGCCCCTGCTGTGGTCCACGTCGAGCTCTTTCTCAAGTAATTACAACTCTCCTCCTCTGTATTCCTAGCTGTGTCGTTCAGGTAATGTTTGAACTGGTGATATTTGGTTAGTTTTATAGCTGAATATTAGCACCTGTTTGAAGACTCACAAAGAAAGGTGGTTTTATATAATGTTGTATACTGGTGGGCTGTTAGACGCCTGATTCTGATTGGTTGATGAACAAGTAGGGAATGATTTTCAGATAAACGCATGGCTTAAAGTACATTTTGCTCATTTTCAAAGGAGGGGTTGGGTTATCTTTTTGAAAATGAACCATGTTTTATTTGTGTATAGTAAAATTGTAGTAATCATGTTTTTTTTCGAATAACCATTTGTACAACAGCAGTTTTACTACATTTACCAAGGTAAAACTATTATTTGCAAAACTATTGCTGCTTCCCAATTCGCATATTATCTGTCCTTAATAGTATGTGAAAATATAATTAGTATGTCCCAAATCGTATGTTGAAAAGAGTATGCCAAAATTTCCCGGATGCGTTACTATTTCCGGTCAAAATTTTAAGTGTAGAAGCGTCCATACTCCAACCGCTGATATTGCCCACAGTACATTGTGCGTTGGATGTGAATTCGATTAGAACTACAAAACCGATTAAAAAAGTGTAGAGTGGCTTCGGTAAAGATGTTTGTATGACTGTTAGTTAATAACTAGCCCACTGGAGAATATTTAAATCACGTTGTCTGTGTTATATTTCATCTGCAACAACAATACAACAAAACTTATATAAAGATGTGTTTGGACATTAACATCTGAATGTAGAATTATCCAAAGACCTGGGGAGATTTTTCTGCATTAAAGACTCGTGAATAGGAGATTATCCTGCTGTTGCTTTTACAATAAGGTAGGAAATTAAATGCGACAGAAATGTTGATTATTGACAGGGCTCTTAAGTAAGCAACAAAACTATCTGTTGACGAGGAAGTAGTATCTCCCAAAGCTTGCATAATCTTCTGTTACATACTCAAAAGTTTATGGCTGTGTCCGAAACTGCATACTTCCTTATTATACAGTACCCTAAAAACAGTATGCGAGCCGAGTAGTATGTCCGAATTCAAAGAATTCGAAAATCAGTATGCGAGAAGTACCCGGATGACTTACTACTTCCGGCAAGATTCTGAAGTGCGCATCCCATGCACGCTGCGCTATCCCATGATGCCCCGTGAGAGAATTTATAAATAGGAGTGAAGCGATGCAACTGACACAGATAGGTCACGTGACCATGACAAAATGGCGGATGTAGTACGTCCGAATTCCATTCATACTTCTCACATTCATACTGTATAGAACGTACTTTTCTAACGGCCGAGCAGTACTTTTAAATTCAAATGCAGTACCTACTGAGTAGTAGGCGGTTTCGGACGCAGCCTATATTTTTCCTTCACAAAAAAGTACATACTTTTAGGGTGTAGTATAAGAATGCGAATTGAAACGCAGCACATATTTAATTTGAGATTACCATAGTCAACTTTGGTATCCCAAAATTAACCATTGTTTTCATATGAAGGAAATGGTATGAATTCATACAAATTAGCTACTTATCTTGTGGTAGACCAAATAACGCAGTCTACAACAGACAAAAATGAAATCAAAACAAAACAAAAGGCTTTGAATGAGATGTGTCAGAACACACAACAATGGTCTGAGGACAAAAAATCTGACAAATGTCTTGAATTACAACATCTGAATGATGTCTTTGCATGCAGTAACATCAATGCAGTGAAACGAGGCTGTTAGTATATTACGTAAGGAATAATTGACACTGTGGTTTATTGCATTATTAGAAAACTACACCTGAGGGGTAATGGCAACGCTGCTTTGCTTTGTAACCTCATCACCACATAGGGTGTGCATTATATTCCAATAATTAGGTAGCCTGTCATCAGTTATTCCATACGTATTGTATTAATATTCTTATTTCACTTCATAGATGGTCAACAGTTGCTTTGGTATGATACTTTCAAGTGCTGTAATCATAGTTAAGCAATGTACAGTAGGTCAAAAAAGGGTCACTTTTAGCATTCAGCTTAAACTTTGCAAGCAATCTCCATTAAATAACTACTGTTTTTAATGTGTGTATCCAGCCATCCACTCTTTGGCCGTCACGTACCTTTGTCAAGTGGTTCTGGATTCATCATGACACAGTCTGGTCTGATTGTGACCAATGCTCACGTGGTTGCTAGCAGTGCAACAGTAACAGGTCGGCAGCATCTACGAGTGCAGCTACACGATGGCCAAACCTACGAGGCCTCCATCAGAGACATCGACAAGAAATCGGACATCGCCACGATCAAGATTAACTCAAAGGTGAGAATCATTTTCATAAATAAAGTCAGTAAATAGACTTTTAAATGAGGCAACAGAAATCTCCCAGGTTTCTTATTGTAATTTGTGTTCTGAAGATTAATAAAAGCATTAAAGGCTTAAAAGGAATGACATGAGAGTGAGTAAATATTAAAAGATTTTTTGTTAATCTTTGCATTTAAACCTCTAAGAGATAGTTCACCCAAAGATTTTTGACATAGGCTCACTCTGAAAACGTAGCCTTACATACATTTCTGGAAATTTGCAAATTATTTAGCCAGAAGTACGTATGGCTGCATTTCATCTTTATAAATAACACTAGGGGGCAGTATGACGGCGCCCTATTTCGCGCTGGCATCTGACCGTTTACCTCCATATAGACAGCTTTCCCACTGTTACCAGTTTGTCCGGTGGCTTGCAGTGTACATCGGCAGATTTGAAGCATAGAGAGGAGTTGACCACAATGACGGGGTTTGAGTCTAGCGAAGAATGTTTTCAGAAAGCAGGTAAGACAAAAACAGAAGCCAAAAAATTAAATAAACAAGAGTGAGAATGTGGTAAGATCTGAAAATGTGGTAAACAAGGCGAGGGCTTTTCGTTTTCTGGATCGCTTTTTAAAACTGTCGGTTGGATTTAAGGAAGTGGGTAGGCACTGGTCAATCGCTGCTTTTGAAAACACTATTGGTTGGGTTTAGGGAAGGGGGTGGGTGGGGGCTTCATTGGTCAGTCGGTCAGACAGTCGACATCGGCCTCTGGTAGATTTATGTGAGAACAGCAGGTGCAAATGGCGCTTGGAAAAAAAAATTGATCTGAAAAAATGTACACAGCGGCCTCTGATAGATTAGCGAAAACAAAAACTGACGTATTTGACGCTCTTCAGAAATGTATGTAGGACTCTGTTTTCAGAATGAGCCTGGGTTGAAATTTTTAATTATGTCATCATTTACTCACCTTTTACTTTTTAAAACATTTATGAGTTTCTTTCTTCTGTACACCAAAGAAAATATTCTGAAGAAAGCTAAAAACCTGCAACCATTGACTTCAATAGTTGTTTTTCCTACCATATAAGTCAATGGTTACAGGTTTTCAGCTTTCTTCAGAATATTTTCTTTAATGTTCAATAGAAGAAAGAAACTCATTAAGGTCTGAAAACACTTGAGGAAGAGTACACAATGAGCACATATTAATTTTTGGGTGAACAATCTCTTTAAGGTCTGATTTTCTTCACTTTTTATAATGTAAAGCAAGATTTTGAATTCCCTTGCTCTCACCATATTTCACACGGGAGTTTCCCTAAACTTTTAGCTTGTTAGTCAACAAAGTATTTAAAAAGTCTTCCAAAAATGGCAACACCTTTGACTCTTATATCCTGTGTTTATGCCTGCAGAGGCAGATGGTTTATATCACACAATCTGCTTTGTCTAGACACACTTGGACATTAATGGCAGCCTGACCTACTTATGTGTGTTACTAGATGTTTCCTGATGCACATGGATCTGATTATGGAGTTGTGTAAATGCTCTAGTATAATATTTCTCTCACAATTTTTGATTCTGAATATCAAACAGAAACTACAGAGCAGCAACTGCTTTGGAAAAAGAAATCGAAGAATGTTCCCACGTCAGAGAGTTTGGAGGGCTCGCAGATATTTTGTTTCTGTTTTTAGTGGTTGATGTCATTTCCCCATCTCTTTTTGCTCAGCAGCTTGAGACGTTTTTCCACACTGCACCCAATTCTGATTTGTTTGTCACATTTGATTTTTAGGACAAGCTGTTCTCATATTTTTTTTCGAGTAATGAATTCAGACCAGTTTGTTCATGCGGTCTTCTCGATTTCAGAAGTTTCCATCAGCATTAGTGTTGTTGTTCATATCACCATCATAGCCTGCAGATCTGTGCCTATTCACAGCAGGTGAATCATCGTCATCCCAGCAGGCACACAACATCATAAGATTAATATAAGGTTAGATTTAGGTCATGACATCAGGTGATCAAAATTCAATGTCTAGCCAGCGTCTAAGGACGTTATTTTGATGTCCAATAACGACTTCAAATTACATTGAAATTTGGTTGATTTTAGGTTGCGTTGGAAAGTGACTATAATCCAGTCATAGTGGTAACGTCCACATGTTGTCAAGGTGTAACATGATTAGATGTTGATATTTGGTTGATTTTAGGTTGTTCATTGGACATTGACGTCGGCCTGACGTTGGGTTCTGACGTCAACCTGATCTTCATTTCCAAACAAAATCCACGTCCCCACGACTTTGGGGTACAATGTCAATATGATATCATGTTGACGTCCTGTGGGGGTACTTGAAACATACAAACTTTTGAAATCAGCTTAAAATAAAAACAAGATTTAGAAGATGCTGCTTTCATGCATTGTAAACTACATAAAAAAGTGAAAACTTGTATTTTGTGTTCAATCTAAGCATACTGTTTCTTCACAAAATGGCTTCTTGCCTGAGATGTACAGTATAATACAAGATTTTTTCCCCATTCTTGCAACGTTGTTATCTACATATGACATATGCAAAATGTTTGAAAAACCTTTCCATTTTTAATACATTGTTGTTATATAAACATACTTCTAACATTAGTTTTGCTAGTTGATGTTGTATTACAGAGACTATTCTAACATTAATTTAACATTAATTAATTTCTCTTGCAGAAAAAATTACCAGTCTTATCATTAGGTCGCTCTGCTGACCTGAGGCCTGGTGAGTTTGTGGTTGCCATCGGCAGCCCGTTTGCTCTTCAGAACACAGTTACGACAGGCATCGTCAGCACAACACAGAGAGATGGAAAAGAGCTCGGCATCCGGGACTCTGACATGGGCTACATCCAGACCGATGCCATCATCAATGTAAGACTAAAGATCTTGCTGTTTTTAGGATGTTTGACACATGGTTTTAAATTTGACACATTCTCTTTCTCTCTTTCATAATCAATGCAAAGTACGGAAACTCAGGAGGTCCATTGGTTAATCTGGTAAGTGTGGATGATGTTTTACATTTAGATTAAGGGTGTGTTCAAACTTTTAAATAATATAAATGCCATTAGAGTAGGTACATATTAATCACAATTGTTTAATTTTTAAGTACAAGCTGAATCAATTTTAAAATACCTACAACAACATTCCGGGCGCCACGGTGGCCGAGTGGTTAGCACGTTCGCCTCACAGCAAGAAGGTCGCTGGTTCGATCCCCGGCTGGGCCAGTTGGCATTTCTGTGTGGAGTTTGCATGTTCTCCCCGTGGTTGCGTGGGTTTCCTCCGGGTGCTCCGGTTTCCCCCACAGTCCAAAGACATGCGGTACAGGTGAATTGGGTAAGCTAAATTGTCCATAGTGTATGTGTGTGTGAATGAGAATGTATGAATGTGTTTCCCAGAGATGGGTTGTGGCTGGAAGGGCATCCGCTGCGTAAAACAAATGCTGGATAAGTTGGCGGTTCATTCCGCTGTGGTGACCCCGGATTAATAAAGGGACTAAGCCGAAAAGAAAATGAATGAATGAATGAACAACAACATTCTACACAATAGGTATATTGTTATCTGTTTTTAATATATTTTTTATTCATCCTTGTAATGTGGCTTTGACACAGTCCACATTGGATGAAATACTATAGAAATACTTAAGTCCAACAAGTGATTTAGCTAAGATGTTTTGGATGTTCAATAAATTCTGTTGCAAAATATATTTATATATACATTTAATAATATATGCTTATATTTGTATCTTTAAGCTCTGTCTTTAAAAGTACAGTGTGAATGATAAACAAATAAGGATTTAAATTTTATTTTTTGCTCTGTATGAAATAGACAAAAGGAACTGAACTAGAAGTGTGAACATGTCATAATAGAACACTGGTTAGACACAAATACCTTTCATTTTACATACCTGTCATTTTTCTGTCACGTTAGGATGGTGAGGTGATTGGAATAAACACGCTGAAAGTGACTGCAGGGATCTCTTTTGCCATTCCGTCAGATCGAATCAACAAGTTTCTTGATGAATCTAACGGCAAACAGCAGAAAGGTAGGCTAATGCAGTAACTGTTTAGTATTAGTAAAAAATGCAACAACAAAAAAAAATGTAATAATTTTATGTTAACATTCAAAAATGAGTTAATCAACACAAATGCTTGCTCACAGAAATCTTAAGTCTTAATTTTTAAATGAATGCAACATACAATCATATGGATAATTTACAGTCATTAATATGAATAATTTACAGTCAGTCATATGGATGTCTATGAGTCTCACTTCTTATGTTCTGCTAACTGAAACAAAACGGCAACAAAACAAACCAATCCTTGGTGTCCTTTACTTTTGATTTCAGTTAAGCAAAGGGTAGTCAGGACAAACTTCACGCAGTCTCAAGCTATGAGGACTGCCTCAGGTGAGGTAATGCTAGCAAATAACCTTTTGCTAGCTTGCAGTTAGTCATCTTGCTGGCCTGATGACAACAAACATGCAAGCTACCACAGAAACGGCAACTGGTCTGCCATATAGTTGATTTACTTACTAAAATAGTAGATGTTTATGTCAGAATTCTGAACTGGGTTAACTTGTTTATCAAGCATAAATGAAACTGCTTTGCATGAATGTGTTCCAGCAACATGCTACTAGCTAACCGCTAATCAATATAACTCTTTGCTTCTCTGGGGATCGCTAACTAATTAAAAATATATATAAATAGACAGTTGTTATTTTGTTAGTTACAAAACTACTTCTACAAGATAAATAAAACTGTTCATCAGGGGTTGTGTTAACCTGATTTCACCAAGTAGGACATGTTCCTGGATCAACATCTTCTGTGTTCATGCTGGAACAACATTCCAATCAGCCAATCACAATTAAGAGATACGTTTACCGTTTATGTTAAGCTTAGGCTTACAGTTAGTTGTGCACTTCCACATAAGTGTTATCAAACTATTATTTCTCTCTGATTTTTGGAATAATTTACAGTTATGTTTGAGTTTTGGGGTATAGGATTACATTTTCAGACAAAAATCGCAACAAACTTGGCAAAATCATGACGTGCGTCGTGTTACAGAAAGATCCTAACTTTTGGGAACCATGACAGTTTGAGTTAGGACCTCATTTAATACAAAAGCATTACAGAACAGTGGTTTATCTTATCTTAACTACAGATAGGAAGGTGGTATTACAGAAACATAATAACCTGGCAAAAGTTTTTCAAAATATATCAATAGCTAATGAAAAATAAAATAAAATAAAAGACTTGTAATTATGCTGTCAAAAAATTGTATTACATTTATTGATGATAGAACATGAACAGATGTTCTATGGTAGAAACATTTACATTTTAATGACAAACCACACAAGTAAATACAAAATGGTATTACAGTTAGCACAGGAACTGCAACCAGCATTACACAGACTAACAATACATTTTGTTATACAAACTGTTTAGAAATTTGGCAAACTCATTAGAAGCTAGCACAGTGTTGGTTGCTCAATAACAGACCAGATTGAATTTGATGACACAGTTTTTCGATTTCCTAACTAAAGTTAAGATATGATTTTGTAAGATAGGATAAGAATTCAAAATCAAGTTAAGATTCGCAATAATACAAATTTGCAATAAATTTAACATAGCCTACCATGTCTTGAGTTAGAACCCAAGATGAGAATCTTTCAATACGCTCCCAGATTTGCTATTTATGAAGGTTTTGTCATTCTTTTATTTCTGACACAATCATTATATAACCTACAGTGCACATCCTATTTTAGATGTACCTTATTTAACTTTTACAGTCAACATTACATTCATTGCATCCTGAGTCCATTGCTTCATGTATCCATGTTTTCTCACTAACAAAACCCCAACTCAGAAACAAAGGAAATCCTGAGTTTCCCAACTTTGTGATGCATTTATGTGGAATAATATTGTAAATACAACCTTTCCAGCATGACTTAAATGCACAATGACATTGTAAAACAATTACTAAAACTAATAATTTCTCTTCCAGACGTAAAAGTCCCCCTGAAAAGGTTTATTGGAATCAAAATGGTCACTTTAACAGAGAAGTACTTCATCCTTATCCACATCAATTCTGTTAACCTTGTGTTATATTGCTAAATTTACAAAATAAGCTGATTTCATTTATTAAATGTCTCTCATATCTCTTATACTTCCACTTTTCTTCTTTTCCTCAGACTAGCCCATGAATTGAAATGGCATAATCCAGCCTTTCCCAATATTGGAAGTGGGATTCTTGTTCACGAAGTTATCGCAGACTCCCCTGCTCAGAAGTATGTTTGTGTTTCTTTTTCTCTATTAAGCGAAATGCTTTTTATGATATTTAAATTTATTCATGCTGTTACAAAGTTATTTTAAATATATTTAAAAAAAGAAAACAACCAATTACACTGAATAAGAATTCCTTACGTGAAATTCTCACTTCATTGGTTCCTGTTTACAGGGGTGGGCTTGAATCAGGTGATATTATAGTGAAGCTAAATGGCCATCCGTTAGTGAACACTGGAGAACTGCAGGAAGCGATTCAGGCCGACATGCCCCTCCTTTTGGAGGTTCGGCGTGGTAATGATGATCTACTATTTAACATTGAACCTCAAATCCTTATGCAGTGACAATGGTACATGGTAGAAATGTGGAATCAGAGGAGAGATATGAAGGACAAGCACAAAAGAATCAGACTGATGAAGACTGAAGTGCCCTTAAATGGATGACAATGTGAAGAAGCACAATTGAGATCTGTCAAAAGAGAAATACAGTAAAGAGCAATAGATTATTGTATCTTTAAAAATGAACTGTAGAAAAATTGACTGTTAATAATGTCATGATATTTTACACTAAGCATCAAAGTGCCATTCTGTTAGATACGCTACTGAATGTTTTTGGCATGTTAAGTGTATTATGTTCATCTGAGATATCGTTGCTCACAGGAAATACACTATTCACAGTGGTCTTTGCACAAAGCTTTTGTAAAGGCAGTTCTTGTATTTGTTTGTTTAAATGCAAAACATTTGCACAATGAATATGTATTTTGATAAATGACTATCGAATACTTCTGAATAATCGTTTTAAAGTGTCTGGCACTGTTTTATTGTTTAATAAATGTAATCAAATAAATACGTTTAATTAATGTATATCACAGTCATTTAATTCATGTTGAAAACTGAAGACCGAATTTGCTGCAGGTAGGCCTACTTCAGAGGTATTAAAAAATGTCATGATGGAAGTACAAGTGTCACAATCACCAGGGATCTAGGCGTTGTACTGTAGATCGCTGGAAACACTCACTATCCAAAACTACAATTCTGCTACCAAATTGCTCAAATTGACCATCAGGCATCACACTCACACACCAGTTTCTGATCACCTCCGATTATGTATACACAGCTTGAAGCTCATCATGAACTGATATCTTGGACTATTTATACACCACACTTGCACAAACACAATGCTGAGTCTTGTTGTTTATTGTTTGCTGTATCATTACAAAGTATTCCATTGTCTAGCCTTGCCTTTTTTCTGGATCCTTGCCTTGTTTCTTGTTTATGTTGTTTTGCCACCTGTATAGATCTCTTTGCCTGTGACCACAACAACGCTTTTGGATTTTACTTATGATACTGTTTGTTCCTGTTTTGACCATTGCCTGCATGACTTGAGTTTTAAATTACATTTGGACCCTGACTCCCAAGTTACAACAAGCAGTACCTAGTACCTGGGTAGATTCTAGTAATCAGATTCTAAAACTCCTATACTCATAATTGAATTAGATTGTATTTTGAAATACTCATACTCAAATTAATTACTGTACTCATTCATTCATTTTTCTTCAGCTCAGTCATTAGGGGTCGTCACAGCAGAATGAACCGCCAACTTATCCAGTATATGTTTTACACAGCACATGCCCTTCCAGCTGCAAACCAGTACAAGGAAACATTGATTCACACACAGCCAATTTAGTTTATTTGAATCACCTTTACCGCATGTCTTTGGACTGTGGGGGAAACCGGAGCATCCGGAGGAAACCCACGCGAACACGGTGAGAACATGCAAAGTCCACACAGAAATACCAACTGACCCAGCCGGGACTCGAACCAGCAACCTTCTTGCTGTGAGGCGACAGTACTAGCCACTGAGCCACCTTGCCGCCCTAATTACTTTACTGAGCACTATTATAAGTTATAGTAGCATGCCTAACTATTTGCAGGGTAATTTGTTTCCTAAAATATTGACTTAACTCAGAGATTTTAAGTTGTCATCACTTAATAATTTGTAAAATAGTAAAAATAGTTCTTATTTTTAGGGGTTAGTCATCTGTTTTGTCCCATTTTTTCTGCCACTTTTCCTTATTTTTAGTCTCCAGAATTAACTGTATAATAATTTTCATGTATATTATGAATTGCAAAATTAACACCATGCATACAGAGTTGTTGTAAAGGCGGGAACCATATCATCCGGGATCTGTACCAGTCAGGGATGAAAAGAGAGAACGTCACAACATTTACCATCAGGATTCAGCGTCCAAAACTTGTAAGCCACTTTCCATAAAAAGGTAATACCTTTAGGATACCTTTTCCTGAACATGAAAATTAGTTCACGGTAGTCACCGTTCATGCAGCTATCTCAACAGTGCAGTTTATCTATCTTTTTGTGCAGAGACCAGTTACGCCGTTGTCAACCAGTCGACAACACGAAAGAGTGATTTGAATCAGTCACTGAAACGATTCACTCTTGAGTGAAAGAAAATAAAAAATAAAAACAAAATTGTCAAACGGGAAAGTTTTGTAAATATTTTGTAAACAGCCATATAACACACGAGTCAAAAATAAACATCCATGCTTTTCTACATTCTGAATACGTGAACTATCAATCTTGAACAAATTACAATGGATTCAAAATTTCATTCGTATCATAAAGTTTGCGATAAAAATAGATTAGGATGAGAGGACCCTCCACTTCCTAGAACTGTTTCCCTCTGGTGGTCATCATCCTAAATCCTCACTGACAGATGTTTTGAAATAACATGCTGGTGTCCAGAACTTTCTCTGTTTCCAATATTTCACAGTTTATAGTTTCTCAAAATATTTTTGAAGAATGTTGCTGGTTAAGATGTTCTCAACAAATGTTGTAACCTACTTTCCTTTTAAGGTGATCTCAGGCAGTCTAGCAGTTCTGCAATGTTATTTCATCAAGCTCAAATCCAAAACAACCAGCAAAGACCGCAGTGACCCCGCCGCTTTCCTGAAGTCAGGTAGGTGTGATTGGCACAGTGCTGGAATGTGGCACTAGCCTGTGTAACAAACACATGTCAGCTACACAAACAAATTAAAACACACTTGAGTTTGTTTCTCCAGACATATTAGTAGGGGTTGAAAAAAATGAAACCAAAAACAGTGAAATGGAGTCTATAAACTCTTATTGTCACTACAAACTCTATTTTACACATAAATAGTAATCTGAAAATATTAATTAAATGTGGAAACGTAATAAACATATCTTTTTTAAGTCCCAGAAGTGAAACAAGCAGCTAACACCCTTTTCTAATAACTTTGTAGTATTTGTCAGATCTGTCTTGCTTGATGATTCATATGTAAGTTGAGGTCCACAGGCCAGTTTTTCTGGAAGTAGGTCACTTTTGAGCACATGTCCACTTTCTGACTCACATGTCAGTTCCTCTTTACTCTGTTTTGAGGCCGTTTAGAAGCAAAGTGTTTGTGTATACTTGGAAATTTATTGTTTACTAGTCAGAAACGTAGAGACAAATATTTTTGCACTTCGCTGAGAAACTTTATGGTTATGTTTATGGAGTTCTTTGAGGACATTTGCAGTTGCATGTGACATGGTTTGTGAGATTATCTGTGTGTGTGACCAGAGTCACTGCAGTTTGTTATGTTGGAAATTTGATTATCTTAGGACAAGAAGACAAGTATCTGCATTATTTTTCAGAAGGTGGCACAGCACAAACAATCACAAACATCACACACATTCCACTGTAGTAAACACGTCTTTTTCAGCTTGATTGTGAGCTGTTCTCTCACCATTTTTTTTCCTCTTTCTCCAAAATTACATTTAAAATCATATGCTAATATGCTAAAACTTAAAAAAATGATATAAATAGGATATAAAACATGCTATTTAATAATAAATTGTCAATAGTAAATAGATAAATATGTTTTTGTTATAATATAATTATATGTTTTAATTTTAAATACGTAATTTGTAGAGATGAAGATACAGTTTTATCAAAGAGATAAAAAAATATAATTAAAAATATATATATTTTTAATTAATTTTCAAATATATCCATTCTTAAACCCTATAACCCTTGCCAAGATTAGAACAAATCATTGCTGTCAATTACTTCAGTCTAAAATTAGACGTATTTGGAGAAACAGCAATGGGTCACACTTTATTTTGACGGTCCGTTTGTAGAATTTAGGTTACATTGCACCTACATGCCAACTAATTCTCATTTGATTATAAGTAGACTGTTAGATTAGGGTTGGGGTTAGGGTTAGTGTAAGTTGATATGTACTTGCAAAGTTTCTTATACTCAGTTAAATGTCTGTTGAAGGACTGTTAAATGTCAGTATCAACAGATATTAAGCAGACGGTCTACTCAAAGGTAAAGGTAAAGACGAGACAGATGCTCTGCACCATTGAATAAAGGCAAGTGGAAAGGGATCTTTCCATTTAAGCAGAATTGCTATGCACACTAACAAAGAAGAGAAGGCAAGAATCTTGTAAATGTGTAATTTAAAGGTATAATTTTATTATATGATTGTAAATAAGTAAACCAGTAACAGCCATAACATAATTTATTCTACAAGGTTATCATGCAAAACATGACTAGGCTAAATCTTAATTTTATTTCTGTTAACTGACTTATAACAAAATAAGCTGTTGGCAAGTCCACACATGATATATATTTATTGATTCCTGTTGCACATTTTAATCTAGATTATATGCTATCAATTAATGAGAAATATTAAAAAAAGAAACTTGGAGAGTTAGAAAACTGATGCAGTATTCATATCGTCCGCCAACACACTTTCTCACATACGCGCCCTATAGTTTATTTTGGAGTAACTAAAACCAAAGCTGTGACAATGCAATCCGAAACCTCAAGACCTTTATGCCGTGGACTCCATCTGAACCTCTTCAAGCTTTTATCTTGTTATTTTGGTTCATGTTGTGGTAGAGCACTGGGATTGAGACATTACTGTGGATTTGTCTGCAGAGTTCAAAAGCGGTATTGCAATTTTTAGGACTTTTGCAATAGCTAAAACAAAGTGAACTGTTTTTGACCTTGCATAGTTCTGAGGTTAATGGCACACATGCGTCTGACACATACAGTTTTTAGTGCTCCTGTGAGGACAAAACAGCATCATTTCCCAATCCCACACACCCCTTCTCCCTCCTTCTCTTTCCTGTCATCGTTCTTTACTAGAAGGCACGACCTTTTCTTGGCAGACAGTAAAATTAGGCTCTTTGACATCTTCATTGGCTACAATTTAGCGTCTGAATAAAGCTTAAGGAGTTGAAGGTGGACAATCATGTCTACACTTGTCAGGTTTAATATATTGAATATCCATTTTTACTATTTAAGATGGTTGTGAGCACCCTCTAGAGGAACCAAAACAAATAATAACATGCTAGCCGTTATCAACCCTAGTCTACTGCACTAATACTAATTTATTCATGTTTACATTAAAGACATCTGTTTGTTGCTTGAGTAAACGTATTCGATGTCACTGCATGTTTTGACAAGAAATTCGTTAGAGGTTTCAGCAATGTTTAACTTTTAGTTCAACTTTTCAGGTCTTTTATAAACAGTGCTTGGTTGCAGCTGTGGGTGATCTACTGTAGCTGCCAATATCTATAAATACTTTCTCTGAATCACGTTTAGTTGTGTCGTCAGTACTGCTGACTGACCACTAGATGATGCTGTGCGTTTAGGCTTCAGATTGGGCTCTTTTAGAGACGTGGCACAGCGCTCTTTCTACTTGTGCTTATATCTATGGTTTATTCTAGTACACTTTCCATCTTGGAGTGTATGTGAGAACTAGATTTGTTCTTCCATGAGAAGTAAAGGTTTACTTCATTTTTAGTTTGAAAATAAATAAAATATAAATAAAATAAATAGATTTTTGCACTTGTTTCCATATAATATTATCAAATTAAAATATTTTAGTAATAAAACTATGCCTGATGTACAGATTGAAACATTTATTTATTTCCCACAAAAACAAACAGCTCAGATTATCAGTTATTTGCTCACCTTTGCATTCACACATTATATGGAATATTGAGGGAAATATTTCAGGTCATATAATAAATATATATCCAATAAATTTACATCTTTCTTTCCATATATATATATATTATTTTTGTTAAATTACTTAGTCTTTTGCTTTATTGTAATTGCATTTTGTTAGATCGATGCAGTTTAGAAAAAGTAAATTTACTTATATTATTTGAAATTAACCTCTTAAAGTCAAGTGCTATTTTGGGCTTTGCGCCTGGATTTGGCCGACCCACATTCAAAAGCTTCCCAAATCCACATGCAGAGGTGTAAATGCAAAAGTTTGGTATCATTTTAAAAAAAAACCTTTGAATTTTCATAAAACAATGTAGAAAGTGATTAAAATAATTGTATATGTTGCCTGTGTTATAATAGACCCCTTCAAAAAGGAGACTTTTTTTTTCCTTTTCTTTTGCATACTCAAATTTGAGAGTGTATATTTTAGGTTTTGTGTAGTCTAGATTACTGTAATATATTTTGTTGGTTTCTGCACATGTCAGTAATCAAAGAAAAAAAGATGTCGCTATCATAATCTATGCAAAAGTTATTCTATTGCAACTGATTAGAGAACGGAACCACTTATGGGGGTAATGGGCCAGTACGGACCTTTAAAATTGAAATAAGGCAGAAGTAAATGATGTCACTGACCAGTTACCAGATACGCAGACTTTAGGAGGTTAATCATACCATCTAACATAGTATGAGTTATATTAGAAAGTTTTGACTTGTAACAGTCATACTGGTCAGCACAAACATATATTAGGGCTGGACAATATATAGTTTCAGCACAATGGTGTATATAAACCAGTATAATGGTGTATATAAACCAAAATGAATTGTATTTAATTATTGTTACAATGAAGATTAGACAGTATACAATGCTGTTTTATATATTATTGTTGAATTCCTGTTTCTCAATACTGTTAGATTCCACAGAAAACCATAGAATTAATGTGCATGTGTTTTAACTATATACTATTTTATGCAGATACTTCACTGCAAATATTTTGTAAAAATATTTTTAGATATATGGTGCATAATGTAAAATATGGGCACAAATAATTACAGAAATTTTCTTTAATATTACAACAGTACATTTGGCCATAATTTCATAAAACTTTCTTATAGTGCAAGCAAACCTTTTTAGAAATGTTGACTAAGTACAAATTTTTTTTTGGCAAGTGTAAATTATTGAGCAAATAATAAGATATTGATTGCTCATATAACTCATAAAAATGACCATTGACTATTCACGCCAGCTTTCCTTCAAATGCTTATGTAAGTCCATGAACTCTTCACACTAATGGTGTAACAAAGCATTTTTCAGAGTTTTTTTCTCTCTCTGTCATTCTTTATTTCTTTGTACATCACTCACAGAAATCCACATAGAGACTTCTTGGCATGAACTTTTTTTGCCAGCGAAAGACGTAAAAGCGAGTTGGAGATTTATACCTCAAGTGCTCAAAACAGACAAAAGCATTTAAACAGCAGCCACAGACACACACACACTGACATCTGCTCCACTGTCACTGCGCCAGTACAGATAATCTGCTTCCTGCACACGCTGCGATGCGAATGTCATGACATCTGCTTTATTAGTTAACCGAAAGTTTATTTTTGCATAATAATTAAGCATTGTTGAATGCGTAGTTAAATGAGTTTATTTTACTACAACTAGTTATGTTGAATGCAGTCGAACACCCAAACCTAAAATAAAAACACAAAAAAACTGTTGGTATTATGTAACCTTGGAGTTTAAATGTCAATTAATGTCCTTTCTGAGAGCCAGCATGCAAATCGCATCACATTTGACTCATCTACAGTCATTGAACTGTAGCATTTGGAGATTGTTTGCCATTTCAATTATGACTTTTTCATAGTTGATCTAATAACTCTCTTGATAATACATTTCTTTATATTGTTTAACAAATACTCCACAAGCTTGATTTAACACTACGTCTGTAATTACACTGCTTAAATCCAAACAGCAGTTAAAACGATAATTTGATTCCAGACAGTCTTATTAAAAACTCACAGAGATGAAACACTGAATCTATTGGTGGATGTGTCTGGATCATGGCTGTGATATGATAATGACCCATCTGTCAGAGAAAGTCATCCGCATTGCAATAACATCTCTGTGCTGTCCTGTGTTGACTTGATCACCCCAAAAATCCCATGAGCTGGTGATGGCATTTCTCATAGTAGGCTGTTCATAAATGTGAATCCTGCTTTGCATCATGCAGGATGTGGTAAAGGTCACACGAGGATACAGTGTGTACACACTATAAAAAATGCAGGATTGTTTTAACCCAAGTTTGTGTTCGATTCAACCAACCAAATTGTTGAAAGTAATTTTTTTTTAAATTATTTTAGATTAATTTTTTAATTAACCTTTATTTTTTATAGGACAGTGAAATGTAGATAGAACTGCATGGGGTGAAAGAGGGGAAGGATCGGCAAAGGATCTCGAGCCGGAAATTGAACTCGGGTCACTGTGAACATGTCAGGATCACCAGCGATCTTAACTTCTTAGATCGCTGGAGAACATGCACAATCACACGAGAACTACAAATCCGCCATTTCATGGACTACATCTCCATACATGCAACACACACACACACACCTGCTCCAAGTCACCACTGATTGCACACACACCACCTGAGGATCGTCAAGGACCGATTTCACACACTATTTAATCCACACAGAAACACTCACTGTTGCTGAGTCTCGTTTACTTCATGCGATATTACAATGCGGTTCCTTGGTCTTGGTTTCCCGTGTTGCAACCTTCGCCTTGCTTACCTGTTTATCCCTGTCTGCCGCCAGCCTTTTGACTCCTCGTCTGTTCTCGACCACGTTTCTGGACTGTCTTTATGCATCTGTTTACTCATGTTGACCATTGCTTACCTGACATCTCTAATAAACCTGCATTTGGATCACCATCTCAGTTGTCAGTGTCACAGAACACCTTAGTGCTACAGTATATGTTGACACATTAACCGCTTGGCTGTTGGTGCTGATTTTTAGGTTATGTTTTTAAACCAATGCTTGGGTATGTTTATATTTGACAATATTGGGCTTGGAACAGTCTAGGATCCCAAATAAAATGTGGGATATTTAACAAATGAGAGTTCATAATAATCCTAATCTCAGACATTTTGACACTTGCAAGATTATTTACAGCTATCAAAATTAAAGTTAAGGTTTTTATTAAAGCTGAACTTAGAGGATTGAACTAAATGTGATTTGTGTCTGTAAGCTACAGTAGCTACAGCTCATCAGAGCATACTCCTTTTACTGGAAATTCAGTAGTAGCTTAAAGTGATCTCCAGCCTGTAGGATAATTGATATATTAGACATTTACAGTACTCGGGTACACTCTCAGAAATAAAGGTACGCTAGCTGTCACTGGGGTGGTACCTTTACGAAAGGAACACATCTGTACCTAAAGGATCCATATTGGTACATCAAAAGTATATATTAGTACCTAAAATTTTTTAAGAGGAATACTTATGTACTTTTTAGGTTCTAGTATGTACCCTTGAGGTATTAATATGGACCCTTTAGGTTCAAATGTGTACCTTTTGAAAAGGTACCACCCCAGTGACAGCTCGCGTACCTTTGTTTCTGAGAGTGAAGGTTGTAGAGATTTGTACGTAAAGCAACGCCATCATTACATTATGGGATATATCATCCTCTTCTGAGTAAAAACAATCATGTACAACATATTGATTTGTCCTTGTAACTTTGAGGGGCACTTAGGAATGAAGGATTCAGAAAGGTACAACTTTGTACCTTTGCACAGGGAAATGATTGGTGTCACTCACTGCATTCCGTTTGGAAGAGCTCATTCCTATGCCTTGATTCCTTCTAAACTGTCACTCTGGAGGGTAAACCATAGAAGGGAATAGGGCATACAGGGATAAGCCCTATACAAAAATGGAATGCAGTGAGTACTCCTCAATTCTTATTTGCACATACTTGCTTCTGGGGTTGATTCCAGAAAAGGAAACAAGGAAAAGGTGTGAGGACAGAGGAACTGAATTAAGGGAAATGATACATCCTCACTTCCTGTAGCATCATTTCAGAGCAAGCTCATTTTAATGAATACTCTACACCAGTGGTTCTCAACTGGTTTGGCCATGGGACCCACATTTTTACAAGGTCATCAAGCCGCGACCCAAATTTTTAGGAACTATAATTTTAGGAATTATATTTAATTTGTATTTATTTGTTAACACACACAAGTAGTGACAGATAAATCATAAGAAAATCAAAAAGACTGACAAATAAACAATATTTTATTGCTGTCATTTAACAAAATGTATCAAATTATAGAAATATTACAAAGTAAAACGACAAATACTGTAAACAGTGGTTAGGGTAAAGAAATGTTCCGTTCCCATGAACTAAACTGAACTGTTGTCGCGCGCACATTTTGCAATAAAAGTCCGGTATAAGCAAGTAAATTATATATTTATTTTTATTTTTTTGACCACACACTCCGTGACCCACTAAAAATGTTCCCGCGACCCGATCCACCAGTTGAGAAACACTGATCTACACCACTGATTTTGCTTGCACGTCAGGATTTTGCTCAGCATGTCTTGCAAGTCTTTTGAACATTAGAGATAATTATTTATATTGTAATACTTTCAGCTGCTTCCAAAACCCAGATTTGTCTGTATTTTGCAGGTTATTAACAATTAACTACTCCCAGTGGCTTTTTATTCATGCCGAAAATGTTGCCGTGTATCAAAACGAAATGAACTGTGAAAACATAATCCACATTTACAATAATTTAATCCTTAACCCTTGTTTAGGTTTCAAATTGACTACCTAAGGCAGAAACTAGGCTTTTTTCTTTTGCACTGCAACTGATGATCAACAGTTGAAAATAAAAGATTTTACCTCGTCCCAGCAGGCAACAATCAAGAATGCATGGTTATATGGTGTCAAAGCTTTGCAATCAAAAAATTTAATTAAAATGGAAGTCAATGTGGGGAAAAACAGCCACCAACATAATAAAAGTGTAGTAAAAAAAACCCCAGAGTGTTTTGTTGAATTTCTGAAAAATTTCAAAGCGTTTTCCCAAAATATTTCTCAAATTAAGATTCGTCACCAAAAATGATTCTATTTGCTGAAACACAGAGAAAGCTGTGGCCAAATGAAGCCTCAAAATCAACCCAGAGTGGATGAAAACTTCCCCAACAGCACACAAGCGTTAAAGTCGATATGATATGAAAATGTACTCGTCAATTTACTGTAGCTTACATACACAAATCTCATGCAAACTATTGCTTTCATGTGGCTCAGAACATCATTTGCAGATAAAATAGTGGTGGAACTGTCAACAAATGACAACTAATGCATAAGACTAGATCTTTTCACTTCAGTTTATTGAGAATCGTGCAGTTTTAAAATAATTAGCTTCACTTTAAGAAGATGTACTGTACAATTTCGCACACCCATGCAAACAGATGACTGATATAAGCATGCTGGCTTGTTTGCTGATTTCATGTAGGCTGGAGATTGTTGACATTTAACAAGACCTGCAATGAACAATGGAGAAAATCATATATTAGGTTTCTATTTACTGATTTAATTACTGATTTGAGAGCCAGATTTAACTATAAAGTATACACCTGAGGGATGCACAGGATTTCTAAAATCAATCTTTTTTCTTTTATAGTTGATGAATGCAGTTCTTTCTTATTTGTTTGTGCAGTCTGAGTCAGTACTATCCAGTATTTCCAGATGTTATTTGTTGTCAGCAGTGGAGGCCACCACCTAGTTCTGATGAAATTATAAACAATAGTACTCATTCGCTGTTCATTTTGAAGGGATACGCTGCAGGTGTGTGTGTGCTATTTTTTTCTTGTGTGCTTTGTAATGTTGATGATTCTAAATTATTCCAAAAGAGCGAGTGTATGTGCACAGCTAGGGATTTGCATAAAACACAAACACAGACCATGTCTATAAGTGCTTTGTGTACTGCTTCACCTCTCTCTGGTTTGTTTATGCGCTCTCTCTCATCTCATGTAGTGCTCTTGCCTGAGAACACACTGAGAAAGACATCTGGCACAGCAAATCTACAGAATGTAAAAACTAAATGTGTAAAAAGTTTGAAGTTGTTAAGATTTTAAAAAAATTAATAGATTTATTTTTAATCGGTCTCTTATTCTCGCCAAGTCTGCATTTGTTTCTCTAGATAAATAGTAATTTAAATTTTTTTTATGTAATAACTGTATTTTTATTCAGTCTATCATTCTAGCCAAGGCTGCGTTTGTTTGTCTGAACATATAATAAAACATTATTTATTTTAATAGAATTTAAAATGTAATTTATATCTGCAATGATGTTAGCATTCATATCCATGTCAAAATCCTTAAAGGTGCACTAAGCGAATTTTGCCAAACAGTATTGATATTTGATATCACCAAAACACAAAACAAAGCCCATAATTTAACAGGACTTGGCCTCATTTTCATATCTCCCTTATGGTTACTAGACACCCGCCCTTTACTGCTGATTGGCTGCAAGTGTGTTTTAGGACATGGTTTGACACTGTGGTCAAAGCATTTTTCAAAAATTGTGTACCTTTTAAATAATATTTATTCTCATAGTTATCAATGGAAAAAGCAGTTTGGATTCTCAATGGTTTTATGAAAACTGATGAAAATATTAAGATATATTTTGTTGAAAAGAACAACATTAATTAAAAATATATATTTTTTTGGTCTAAATATCTTTACTGCTAGTTTTGATAAACTGAATGCATCCTTGCTGAATAAAACTATTATTATTATTATTATTATAATTATTATTATTATTATTATTATTATTATTTCAAAACAAACAAAAACAAGAATGATCAAACTGAACATTTCTAATGAGTGACTGTCAGAGGTGAACTCGAGTCTAACACAGGAAAAAAATTAGACAATCATCATCATCTTCTTTCTTTCTTTCTTTCTTTCTTTCTTTCTTTCTTTCTTTCTTTCTGTCTTTCTTTCTTTCTTTCTTTCTTTCTTTCTTTCTTTCTTTTTTTTTCTTTCTTTCTTTCTTTTTATTTTTTTTAATGGAAACAATTACATGTAATTGATGAAGAGGTTGACAATACAAGACCGGACAAAGACTAACCAAAACTCAGGACTATAAATACACAGGACATGATTAACTAATGATAAACGGGTGTAAACACAGGTGGAACTAATGAACTAACAAATGGCTTAAAAAAGGGAACAAAAGAATCACATGATAAAACAAAAGCACATGGAACAACTTGACATGAGGAGAAAAAGAAACCTGACAAAGAGTTTAAATATGTGATTTTTTTTCCATTTGTTTATGTTTCACACACACACAAAAAAAATATTCAATGCATTTTTTATCAGTTCAGATTTTTTTCTACATTGGAGATTTAAATTCAATTTAGAATAGAAATGTGGCTCAGTGCTTGGCAGTTCTTGTCACCTTACAGCAAGAAAGTTGCTGGTTCGGGTCCCAGCTGGGTCAGTTGACATTTCTGTGTGGAGTTTGCATGTTCTTCCCATGTCCGTCTGGGTTCCCCCACAGTCCAAAGACATGTGGTATAGGTGAATTGAATAAGCTAAATTGGCCAGTGTATATGTGTGAATGAGTGTGTATGGATGTTTCCCAGTACTGTGTTGCAGCTGGAAGGGCATCCACTGTGTAAAACAAATGCTGGATCAGTTGGCGGTTCATTCCGCTGTGGTGACCCCTGATGGAAAAAAAAGGGACTAAGCTGAAAAGAAAATGAATGAATGAATGAATGAATGAAATTGTGAAATATAAACTAGGAATGGTGTGTAAAAAAGTCAGAAAAGTCCAAATTGTGAGTTTATAACTAGCATTTTTTTCAGTTGCAAATTACTCTCTTTTCTTTTTTTTTTTTTACAAAAATCGCAAGTTAGCTTCTCACAAACCTGGAATTTAAAAAACCCAACATAATTCTGTTTCTAATTAAAAATTATGTTTTGTTCTAGCAATTGTTAGAAAAAGTTTTTATTTATTCAATTTATTATCATTTTTGTTTATTCATTTTCTGATGCAGAAAAAAGTTTTCATTGCTTATGTATAGTATTGAAATTCTAAAATAGAATTAATTTGAGTGCAACCCTGTTGATGATTCATAAATACTGTATTCAGATATGCATGCTTTTTTCAAAAAATGTGTTCAAACAGTAAGTATACAAGACCCTGTGTTAATGCGCACGTTGGTGTCCACTTCCGAGTTTCCTCATATCCTCAGAGGAGCAGACCTTTAATCACTCACTCCTTCAGAGTTCTATTTCTGGAGGCTGAAGTAAGCACATGTGGCCTCGCTGGAGAGTTTGCACACAAACTGATAGAGGACAGGGAACACAACTGCACTCTAGCAATTACCTACCGAATCACAGTCCCACAAACACACATACACTAAAGCACTATTACAAACAGAGCATCTGAGCCATGCTGAATCACCTTTGAAGCTAATCGGGACGCATATTATGTAAAAACCATTTCGAGAAATGAAAAAGCAAAGGTGACGGAGATGATGAGACCGAGCAAATAGAGAGTGTTTTATTTTTTGAGCTAAAAACGGTCCGTGTTTGAAGATACAAAATAGCAGACACATTTTCTCTCGGCACTCGCTGAGATTAAAGGCCTTCCTGAAAGCTTATTATATATATATATATATTTTCTTCCTCACATATTTTCCAACGCTCTTTAGGAATGTATGTTTTGCCTCTGTTTCGAGTTCATTTTGTGTCATTCATCATTTTATCCTTTTTTCTCCTCTTGTCCAAGAATGTCTTTTCAACATTGTTCGCTTCAGTTCAATTAATTCTACGGATCTGCCAGTGGATTGAAAGAGGAAGAAAACATTTGCTTTGTTTTCTATTTCTGTCTCTCCAGCGGTAACAGACTCGCTGTCTCTCAGAGCAGCAGGTGCTTGTGGATGATAAGAACAACCTGTCAACTGGTTCACTCTCACCTGTCACATTCAGACTGCTGTGGAGAGGAGATGGTCAGTGTGTGTGGGTGTGTTTATCTGATGACTAATGCAAATACAAGCAGATAATAAACACCAGTTTATGCCAGTTTAATCCTAGAAATCATAATTTTAACTTAATTTCAGTGGTAGCTCTTTTTTTCTGTTGAACACAAAAGGGGCTCAGTGGTCAGCACCATCGTCTCACAGCAAGAAGGTCGCTGGTTTAAGTCCTGACTGGATCAGTTAGCATTTCTGAGTTTGCATGTTCTCCCCGTGTTGGCGTGAAGTGTATGAGTGTGTGTGAATGAGAGCGTATGGAGGTTTCCCAGTACTAAGGTGCAGCTAAGGGGAATCGGCTGGGTAAAACATTTGCTGGATAAGTTGGTGGTTCATTTTGCTGTGGCGACCTCTGACGAATAAAGGGATTAAGCCGTAGGAAAACGAATGAATGAACACGAAAGAAGATATTTTGATGAATGTTGGAAACTATAGCTGGTAATGGAAGTCAATAGTTACCGGATTTTGACATTCTTCAAAATATCTCATTCTTAGTTGAAAGGATACCCACAAAATGAAAATTCTGTCATCATTTATTAACTTTTCACTTGTCTAAAACCTGTTTTTTTCTTTTGTTGAACACAAAAGATGCTATTTTAGAAACCTGTAACCATTGACTTCCATATTAGTTTTTTTTATGATGGATATAAATGGTTACAGGTTTCCAGCTTACTTAAAAATATCTTTTTTTGAGAGACTCATAAGGGATTGAAACCACCTAAGGGTGAGTAAATTCTGTGAACTTTGCCTTTAAATGAAGAAAGAAATTCAGAATCAGAATCAGTTTTATTGCCAAGTGTGCTTCACACACACAAGGAATTTGCTTTGGCTACAGAAGCTTCCAGTGTACATAAAGTGACAAGTGACAACATAGAATAAATATATAAAAAAAGAAGACAATAGACATTAAACAGAGATGCAGTCAGTCCAACGATCTGGATGTTATAATGTATGTACAGATTGTTATAAATATACAGGTTATAAGGTGCTGTGTACAAATGCGTAAGTATTGCATTGTATATTGTTATAAGGTGCTGTGTACAGATGCGTAAGGAGAAGTATTGCATTGTATGTTGTTATAAGGTGCTGTGTACAAGTGCGTATGAGAGAGCATTGCACGTTTATGGCACAATAGGAAAATATTAACTGTTCATGAGGTAGATGGCCTGAGGAAAGAAACTTTTCCTGTGTCTGGCTGTTTTCGTGCTCGGTGCTCTGTAGCGCCGGCCAGACGGTAACAGTTCAAACAGGAAGTGTGCTGGGTGCGAGGCGTCCAGGGTGATTTTGCGAGCCCTTTTACTCACTCTGGAAGATTACAGTTCTTGAAGTGTAGGAAGGGTAGTAACAGTTATTCGTTCAGCAGTCCGGACTATTCGCTGTAGTCTACGGAGGTCGGTTTTCAAGGTTGAAGTCAAAGTAGAAAGTGACATGAACTAAGATTAATAAAGGCTGTTGAAGTATTGTTTAGTATTAGTTCATGTTGTCTAATGTTAATGTTAGTTCAACCCAAAATAAAAACCCCCATCATTATTGACTCAGCATCTTGTCATGATAATTCCTTTAAAAAAATCTGAGATATTGTTGTTGAATATTCATTAAATTCTATTCACACACTTGTCCTTAAATATATAATCAAATGAAGGGGTTTAGCTGAGGGCTCTAATCCTTCTCAGTCTTTTGGAGAGACTAAGTTGCTTTTTATGATTTTTTAACTAATTTAACACTGTCGTACACATCATCATTGGATATAAACAGCAGCTCCTTAAGAGGTAACATGACACACGTTGCAATAATCACCTTTTTTTTTAATAAACAAAAACAAAAATCACTAAAGCAGCACTACACCTTCAGGTTTTCCAAAACCAGAACCTTTTATAAAGCAGATGTCAATGAATCTTTAATTCATCAAATGATATAGCAATTTGGATATTTTTTCACATGTTCACAGGTCTCGAGTTGTCATTTATTAGATTATTAGTTAACATTGAGCATCATCGTATCATATGTCATGAGTCAAATGATTAAATGATGACAATTTTCATTTTGGGGTCAACTGTTTCTTTTGTGTACTCATAATAGAGGAACAAAAGCTTTACACCCTCCTCAAAATTATACTCTTGTATACCTATCTGTCCATATTGGTACTTTAAAGTTACATATTAGTTCCGCAAAAGTAAAAAGGTCTCCCTTTTGAAGGATGCCACCACGACACCTTTTGTGCTTGTATTTCCAAAAGCGTATAAAAGAAACATTCAATCATTCATTTTCTTTTCGGCTTAGTCCCTTTATTAATCTGGGGTCGCCACAGCGGAATGAACCGTCAACTTATTCAGCATACATTTTACACAGCGGATGCCCTTCCAGCTGCAACCCATCACTGGGAAACATCCACACACACACTACGGACAATTTGGTCCATCCAATTCACCTATACCACGTCTTTGGACTTGTGGGGGAAACCGGAGCATCCGAAGGAAACCCATGTGAACACGGGGAGAAAATGCAAACTCCACACAGAAATGTCAACTGACCCAGCTGAGGCTCGAACCAGCGACCTTCTTACTGTGAGGAGATCATGCTACCCACTGTGCCACCATGGCGCCCATAAAAACACAGTTCACTAAAAAATGAAAACTGACATCATTTACTTCTCATGAGCAGAACCTAAAAGAATATATTTTGGGGAATTTCGGTTCCCATTAGCTTTCAGTGACTTTGAATGAAGTGAATGCACCTTTAATATCTTTTAAAATATCATTTAAAATCTTTTATAAATCAAAATAAATAAAAACTATTACCAACATTAACTGTTGTCTGTGTTGGCAGGCCTGTGTGGTTTATGAACACACAAATTTGTGTAATGACATCAGTATTACCTACAGTAGTGTCAGCATGGTTTATTGGGACACTTCATGTACACTCAAAACAAAAAAGGCCTAAAATTAATACAAATCAGGGATTTTTTGTATAAAGATCGTTACATCTATGCACTCAAATAGGCATTTGCTGTTTGTTCAAACTGCTTATTTAAATTAAGCTGAAACGAGGGTTTTTTGGGACAACTTAATTGTTTAATGTTCAATCCACTACATTTGTAAAAACTAACAAGTTAACTTAATTCCTTCATGTGATCCAGCATTTATTACAGTGTGGAGAGTCCTTGTAAACCACGTATTACAGTTTGTGTGCACACGTGCATGTGTGAGTGTGTGTATGTCTTCTACAAAATAAAAAAAAATGCACACAGAATCAAAAAACACAAGTAAATAATGAGATATTTTAAATTTAGGGTGAACTATTCTTTGTTATTATGGTTGTATGGTCATTATTGCATGTCTTCTTCAGTTTTAATCTTTTCTTAAGCAGGCTCTTACAAAGCAAGCTCTGTCTGGTACATCTGTATGCTGCACTGGGGAATATTGGGCGGACTGTGATAAGCCTGTGGAGCCAGTGCTGATTACAGAGGTGCTGTTAGCAATGAATGCATTACCAGGGGGCTTACACAATCCCATTATAAACAAGGCAAAATAGAGCTAAGTGGCTTGTAAAAACAAAAGGAGAGATGTTAGGGTTTACTGGCCGGGTAAGAATGGTTTAGTCGCACGGATTGAATTAAGAGCACAATTAAATAAAATGAACTGCAGCATACTGTTAGAAATAGATGTTTACATAGTTGTTAAAGTAACTGTAAGTGTGGGAAAATTATGCTGAGACAATTTATTTATTTATTGTATTTAAATTTGGGGTTTAATATTAGTTGCTTGATTTTTAAATTTGTTTTATTTTTTGAGTAATCTTTTTTTTGTGACAACAATTTTTATTTTAAACATTGTCATACAAATTGACAAAGGCTTAATTTTTCATTTTAGCAAAAAATAAATAAATAAAAATAAATAGATAAAAATAGTAAATAGATTAAAAGAAATAATACAAAAACAAAAATACAACAAGAATAACATAGATTCAAAATAACTTCACACACTTTAAAAGAAAAAATAAATAAATAACATTGTAAATGTTAAATAATACAGCAATAACATTTTTGTCTAATCTATATACTTTCAATGTCTGTCAGTTCAAGAAAAGAGTCGCCATCTAGATTCTCCAAAAAGTCATAGAATATTTTCCAAATTGACTAAAATATATGAATTTTGTTTTTCAAAAAATAGGTTATCTTTTCTAAGGCAGGAGGTCATCCCCTTTATCCACTGAGATCCACCAGGACTATCTTCTTTTTTCCAAGAGCACGCAATTACATGTTCAGCTTCCAGCAAACAATTAACAGCAATCTTTGATGTTTGATTTTTGAGTTATCTGGTTACACTTTGCAGTAAGCTTCAATAAGATAATGATATTTAATGTTTTTACAATCATGAGCACACAATGAATTGCATTTATTACAACTATAATAAATAATAAATTAACATTAATGCATTAAATTAGTTAATTAAATCTTCAATGCTTCAAGTATTTTTTTCTCTTTACTTGTACAAAATTAAACCCCCAAAATTGTTAACAGCACTGTTTTTGTTGCAATCTGTATGACAACATACAGTACAACAGGGAAAATGAAGTACTGTACATAGCCGAACATCAGTTCTTACACAATACAGTTGATTTTTTTTTTAGTAGAATAGAAAATGAACTCCAGATGTCATAAAACAGCAGGTTGCTACACCTAACAACAAAGTAACCATGAAACAATGTAAATACAGTACATGTGGACAAAAGTATCTGAAAGTTGAGTAGGTTTTACTTAATTACTTTAATTTTTTTTTTTTTCCTCAAATACTAATTGTAAACAGGGCCAGCACGGTGGCTCAGTGTTTAGCACTGTTGCTCACAGAAAGAAGGCGACAGATTTAAGTCCCGGCTGAGTCAGTTGGCATTTCTGTATAGAGTTTGCATGTTCTCCCCGTGTTCACGTGAGTTTCCTCCGGGTGCTCTTGGTTTCCCCCACAGTCCAAAGACATGCGGTATAGGTGAATTGAGTAAGCTACATTGGCCGTAGTGTATGTGTGCGAATTTGAGAGTGTATGGGTGTTTCCCAGTGCTGGGTTGCTGCTAAAACGGCATCCGCTGTGTAAAACATATGCTGAATAAGTTGTCGGTTCATGAATGAATAAAGGGTGAATAAACGAATAAAGGGACTAAGCTGAAGAAAAATAAATGAATGAAATCAATTGTAAACATAAACAATTCCAACTAACATGTGCCTACGTTATAAGCTTTCTTTCCTACAAGCTTTGTCTGAGTAATGTAGCTTTTGCTGTTTCAATTAAATTATTTATTTTAGAAGTTACATAGTTTTTTTTTTTTCTGTAGTATTTACTGTACACTCAAAAAAATTGGCATTTGCTGTTTGTTCAAACTAATTATTTAAATTAAGCTGAAACAACACAATTCTTAAGTTTCTTTGGGGGGGACATCTTCATTGTTTTTTTGTGCTATCAACTTATATTTATACAGACTAATAAGTTAACTTAATGCCTTTATGTTGTCTCAACACAAATCTATCATGTGGAACCCATTTTTTTTGTTACAGTGTAGTATCACAAAATAATTTGGATCTTAGAGAAAGTAACCTTTCTGCTGGGGATAAATGAAAACTCATATTAGATATGTTTATGTGTGTCTTGACAGACAATAAATATTTTGTAATGTCAGTGGACATTACGTCAGATGAAATTCTTGGCTTAGAGAGGTCTAATATGTTAGTGAGTTGGATCTTGAGTGAACAACCTCATCCAGTTCCACCCGAACACACACGCACACAGACACACACACATACAATCAGTGGAAAGCCCGTTAAACCGAAATGAAAAACAAGTCTATTGCCAAAACCTTCACGTCTCTTTCGTGTAGCTTTCCTGTGCTCTATTAACAACGGAATTAAACAGAAAACCATCACCAACAGCAATGAACCCCAGAGCTCTCAAGATCCTGGAAAATTAATGGGATTTTTGTGGGGGGAGTAGCATATTTCACAACTGGCTTTGGGCCTGTTTCATTATTAGTCTGGCTCTGGGTCAACTTTCACTCGACATGATAAACTCTTATTCTGTGTAATTGTATCAACTTTATTCCTAAAGTATGTACGTATGCTCCGAGATGATACCATCTACCTCCATTTTCACATAAGCCATCTGGAGTGTTTCGGCCACTATTGTCGCACAAAGAACCAGATGTTAATCAACACCCACAACATTACGAATAAGCAGATAAGAAATGTAAACAAGGCAGTTTTCCTGAGAAAAAAATGTAACAGGATGTATAGAAGAGCTTGGATTATCTGTTAGCGACTATGGAGATAATTGTCTACCTGAATAATTTATGAAATCTTTTTATTGCTTCTTTCTTTAGGCTTTATGAGCTGATATTTTTACCTGCCTGTCATGTCAGTAATTTAGAGCTGATGCCTGTGGGAAAGATTCGCCGTGTTCAGTAAATATGACACGTGATAAACAATGCCAGTACAGTGGAAGCCCAAGTTTCCCATCCTTCCGTAAATTGCAACCTGAGCTGGGTAATGATGGAGTTCTGCATTAACGCCAGGCTCTGCATTAATATTTAATCTTTAAAACACAGTTATATGTTGATACATTGATACGATTGAGGAAATGCCTACACGTGACAGCTGAGCTCACTTCTAGACTCGGCTGAACTTACATGGAAAAGAGTTTTTAGTGAATTATTTACTAAAGCCTGGAGTGGAGAGGAAACAGCTTGTTTTGTTATGTGGCTTGTGTACCTTAAAATCACATCTTTCGGTGTTTGTGCAGTATTTAACAAAAAGAGAAAGAAATACACATTGCAGGCAAAACGGTGACTCAGTGTTTAGCACTGTCAACTCACAGCAAGAAGGTTGCTGGTTCGAGTCCCGGCTGGGTCAGGTGGCATTTCTGTGTGGCTTTTGCATGTTCTTCCCTTGTTTGCATGGGTTTCCTCCGGGTGCTCCGGTTTCCCCCTTAGTCCAAAGACATGCGCTGTAGGTGAATTGAATAAACTAAATTGGCCGTAGTGTATGTGTATGAATGAGTGTGCACTGATGCTTTCCAGTACTGGGTTGCAGCTGAAAGTGCATCCACTTTGTAAAACATATACTGGATAAGTTGCCGATTCATTCCTCTATGGCGACCCTTGATGAATAAAGGGACTACATCGAAGGAAAATGAGTGAATGAATATACAATGTCGGCTACAAAGATTTACAGTATATTTATACACTCACAAACTAACAAACATGCTTTTTGAAAACCATGTTTCTGCTCATCAGTGTTGCTTGGTCACACTTTGAGATGTTACCTCATTATTGTTTTTTAATGTAAATGTTTTAAAATATAGTTATATTCTTGTGATGTAACATTGAACTTCAGCAGATTTAATTCTCAAGGGGCATTTCTTATTATTATCATCAGTGTTAAAAATGAGTTATGCTGCTTAATTGTTTTGTGGAATTCATTTCATCATCAAGAACACATTAAATTGATCAAAGGTGATGGTATAGACATTTATAATGTTATTAAAAATTTGAATTCTAATAAATGCTGTTTATTTTTTAAATATTTGTATTCGTCAAAGTATCACAACAAGATTTGAACAATAATACTGTATAAAAACAAAATGTTTTTTTTTACTAATAACCCTTATTTTTTGAACACCAATAATGTTGGATATTATAATTGTTATGATCACAATGCTGTAAAACATTATATGAACAATTTATCAGGACAGCATATGTTTTTAGTTCGTTGTAACTTATTAAACTAAGTTAATCATGTTCTAACTTAATTTTATGTTATGCAAGCTGTTTTAATTCAGTTTAATATAATATTAGTTCAATGGACTCATAAGGTTAATTTGATTCAGCTTAAAAATGGAAGGCAACCAGGATTTTATTTACAGAGCAGCAATGTAGCCCTTGCAGATCGCTGGAGAACACATCACACACAGTCTTTTATATTTGCATAGTCTGCATTACCTTGCGTTTTCATTTTCTTACCTAGCTGTCTTTTGACCCTTTGTTTTGTTTATGTTTATTTGGCTGCCTGCCTCGACCTTTCTCCTGTTACACTGACTACTCTTTTGTAATATCTCCATGCTACCTTCTGTCCCTGTATTGAACCTTGCCTGCCTGACCACTCTTAATAAAGCTGCGTTTGGAACTTTATCTTCATGTATGTGCAATAATTACATTAATATAGCATTGTCATTCATCAACATACAATATTAGAATGATTTCTAAAGCATCATGTGACACTGATGACTGGAGTAAGGATGATGAAATTTTTTAAATCGCTTATATATATAATATTCATTCATTCATTTTCTTTTCGTTTTAGTGCCTTTATTAATCTGGGGTCGCCACAGCACTCATTTACACACATACACTGCGGACAATTTAGCTTACCCAATTCACCTACTCCATTTGTCTTTGGACTTGAACTGGAGCACCCGGAGGAAACCCACGCGAACACAGGGAGAATCCCTTGTGAGGTGATTGTGCTTCCCATTGCTCCACCGTGACGCCCATTATATAATATATGTAAAAAATATATTTATATATTAGTGTATGTATTAATATATGTTAAAAAAATCACTATTATTAATATATATCCACATTACTGTATAAATGAATGTAAATTGATGTCTTTATGAGTAGGTATATCAAATTATTCATTCAAAATAATTTGTTTTTTTCTAAATTATTTCATTTTAAATTAGATTATTAGAATTTACTCAGAAGCTCCAGTACATTGTGTTATTTTGATTATAAGTGAAAAAATTTGAATTGATTGATTTAGTTTGAATAAAATTGTGATATCTTGAAAATTTGTTAACAATTACAAAAAAAGACACATTACAATACGACTGAAATATTGTCTTCTGAAATATTAGCTTCATTTGTGGTTTTGCTAGGAGATTAACAATATTCTTTTTATCTGTGACAAGCCATAATTATTTATCATGTACAGATTGCTGTTTGAATATTGAGAAAAAAAAGCAATTTCTTCAAAATCAATGCCTGTTATTTTATATGTATGAGAATAAACAAAAGAGTTTGATCCTTTTCAAATGCAAGCCAGCCTGCTGTGTGTGTGCCTGTGGTGCAGAGGAGCCAAAGGTGGTGGATGGTCAACCTGTCTTATCATATTAATATAACTGGAGCAACAGCAGAACCACCAGTCTTTTCTTCCTCTTGCACTTCTGTTCTTCTCTGATGTGTGTATGCATGCATGTTTACATTGCTTGCTTTTACTACACAAGGAAAATGAAACTGTGTATTCAAACAGTGCCCTTATCTTGCTGAATACAAGGTGTTACACTAGATGTCATGGTTTGCTTTGCTTAGATTAGCTATTCTGCAAACACCGTTGTTTGTATAGTGCTATATAAAGCTACTTAATTTGATAAAGACATAAATATAGTGGCAGATGTGGTCCTGAATCGAGTTCATTAATGCTGTTGACACAATATATGACAACATGTGTGTATTCTTACACACTGTTCTCAAAAGGAAATCGTAAAAACTGAAATCACAATTGTGGATAACAACCATGATGAGGAAACGATTTTTAAAGCAACACTCCACTATCTTTTTAGAAAATAGCCTAGTTTCAGCTAGAGTTAAGCAATAAGCACATTTACATGGACACCAATTAAAAATTTTATGCAAAGACAATACTCTGATTAAGAGTCTATCATGTAAACAGTGATTTTTGATTACCTTAATCCGAATAAAGTCATAATCGAACAGAAATCAGAGTAAGACGTAGAAAGTGCCGATTTTAGTCGCATTATTGAAGTGAAATACAGACATGTAAACACCTTAATCAAACTATTACCATTGTTTAGGATTTTTGCTGAATTTTGTGACAGGATAGTCTGTACACACACGGCTATTTGACACTAATGTTTGCACCTACCGAGTCAGTGAAGTACCACAGACACACAGTTTTTTTCCCCATACATGCGGTGTCAAATTCTATTAAAACTACACTCTTCCAGCAGTTCATACTCGCGTCCAATATCTCGTTTGTCATGATGGGCATGCATGAAATGTTCCTGAATGAAAGTGAAAGTACCAAACTGCCATTAAAGTCGACAAATTAAAAATGAAACACCTGAAATTACAAGAAACTCCAGAGGAACCATTGGATAGCGCAGTGATGCAGTGATGTTAATCGATCAATGTGCTTTAACATGAAAACGGGATCATGAAAGGAACATTCAAAAAGCTTGTAAACATCTTAATCATATTATTGTCTTATTCAGATTAAGGCAAATTATTTTAATTTCTGATGTCCATTTAAACATAAATAATGAAGTTTTATATATATTTTTGGAATCCATTCAGCCGATCTCCAGATCTGGGGGCACTTTTAACTTAGCTTAACATAAACCATTGAATTAGATTGGACCATTAGCATCTCACGCAAATTCAAAAAAGTCGTTTGATTATTTTCCTATTTAAAGCTTGACTCTTGACATCCTGTTGTATGACTGATGAAATAATATGGAATGATGAAATAACACACACACACAAAAAATACAAATTAAACTAAAACAACACAATTCTTGAGTTTTTGTTTTAGGGGCAATTTAATTGTTTATGTGCAATCCACTTAAATAAAGTTCACTTAATTAATTCATTTTGTCCCAACACAAAATTTCT
>CAIGQQ010031529.1:858056-907945 GCA_903798035.1 Danio albolineatus
ATGAACTGAAAAAGGACAACTGGTAGAGGGAGGCCTTGACTAACCACTATTAATAGACAATTGTCTGTCAAATAACATTGCAGTATATAACTAATAGGAATTAATCTAAATCCTCTTGAAATCTCCAGACCGATCACCACGGGTGATGTTTAAGATTGAATCATGTTGTGTTGAGAACATTTGTGCCATTGAATTGAATTCAAATAATGATGTAGAATCATTTTTATCATAAGTAATATTGATTAATTATTGATTTAAATGTTAAATTACGCAAAAAATATTTAGTTCAGTAATATAAAATGGAATGAAGCTTTAATAAGAGGAAAAAACCGTGTTGGTCCATTTAACACTAACTGACATAACTTTGCCTTGTTTATGTATTTTCATAGACTATCTTCAGTCTTTAACCCTCTTTTGACGTTCGTTCCTAATGTCTGTCTGAGCTTTATCTTATAAAAACTTAGAAAACGTTAGTAGTCTACTGAAAATCTATAATTCTGTGATTATTTACGCATCCTCATTTAGTTCCCAACCTGAATGCATTACTTTCTTCTGCAGAACACAAAAGAAGATATTTTGAAGCATGCTACTGATCAAACCAGTTTCATTCTCATTGATTTCCTTTGAAGTTTGTTCTTTTGGCCAATACTGTGGAAGTCAAATGGAATTAAATCCATTTGCTACCAACATTCTTCAAAATATTATATTTTTTGTTTTTATTTAGGCAGAAGGACACAAATGCTTTCAGGTTTCAAACTACTGAAGGCGTATAAATGACGACAGAATTGTTGTTTTATTTAGTGATTCTTTTGTTATTTACTGGCAGAATCTGTAACCTTTTTAGGGTCATGAGTACAATGGATGGACCAGTGGTCGGGCCAATGCGCAAAATCTCGATCTGAACCGCAACTTCCCTGACCTCACATCAATCTTCTACAACCGGCGGCGTTTTCGACATTTCCGTAGTGACCACATCCCAATCCCTGACTCCTACTGGATGAATAAGGTAGAATGCTGATTCGTTTCTGTTAAACATACACCTCTATCAGTAAATAACTATAAGTACACTAACAAAAAGAAAGTGGCTGGATCAGCCTTTCTGTGTGGAGTTTGCATGTTCTCCCCATGTTCACGTGGGTTTCCTCGGGAGTGCTTCGGTTTCCCCCATAGTCCAAAGACATGTGCTATAAGTGAATTGAATAAACTAAATTGGCTGTAGTGTATGTGTGTAAATGAGTGTGCATGGATGTTTCCCAGTACTGGGTTGCAGCTAGAAGGGCATCCGCTGTGTAAAACATATGCTGGATAAGTTGGCAATTAATTCCACTGAGGCGACCCCTGATGAGTAAAGGGACTAAGCTGAAGGAAAATTAATGAATGAATTGGTGATCTGGGGTCTCAATTACAAAACTGCATGGAAACCTTCCTAAGAGTGAACAGATGACAGAATACATTATTTATTTATTAATAATTATTTATTAATGATAATTATCTAATAATGATTATAAATATGGTTCATATGAAGATTGGTTAAATTAAGTCAATATTTAGGTTAAATATGTTTACTTAGAAGCGCCACGGTGGCGCCTCACAGCAAGAAGGTCGCTGGTTCGAGCCTCAGCTGGGTCAGTTGGCATTTCTGTGTGGAGTTTGCATGTTTTCCCCGTGGTTGCGTGGGTTTCCTTTCGGGTGCTCTGGTTTCCCCCACAAGTCCAAAGACGTGGTATAGGTGAATTGGCTAGGCTAAATTGTCCGTAGTGTGTGTTTTTGTGTGTGAATAAGTGTGTATGGATGTTTCCCAGAGATGGGTTGCGGCTGGAAGGGCATCCGCTGCGTAAAAACAAAATGCTGGATAAGTTGGCGGTTCACTCCGCTGTGGCGACCCCGGATTAATAAAGGGACTAAGCCGACAAGAAAATGAATGAATAAATGTTTACTTAGAGTTTACTTGCAGCTGTTTATATGCTCCCATCAAGTTTGTTGATATAGCCACAAATGGCTATATGCGACTGCGACTGAACAACAATGATAGTGATTCAAAAATATATGTTTTGGTGGGCCGAATCTTGTTATATTTTGACGTCAGTTGCAGGCCCCTGGTTTAAACAATGCTTAGTTGGTGCCAAGGAACCCAAAGTGTCCCAAAATAACAAAGCCTATTCTTCTGCTGCTGTAGCTCATCTGCTTTAAGGTTTGATGTTTGATGCTGTCCTACAGATCTCCTCTATATTATATGGCTGTTTAAGTTGCCTTTCTGTAAGCCCTACTCCTCTGACCTCTGAGTTCGTCCAGTGATCTGCCAGTCACCGGGAATTACTTGTACACAGAGAAACTTTTAAAAACAGAGCCACTTTTGGATAACATCTGAACTTTCTGAACACTTTCCAGGTAGTTGCTCCAGAGACCTACGCTATAATGAAGTGGATTAGAATGTATCCTTTTGTTATATCTGCCAGTCTGCATGGAGGAGAGCTGGTCATCTCTTATCCTTTCGACTTCTCTAGACACCCTCAAGAAGACAGAATGTACTCGCCCACACCAGATGAACAAGTAAATCAATGCACATTCAAATTCGCAACTGCATTTGCATCTTTTGCATAACAAAGTCATTTCCTGTGTGTAGATTTTCAGGCAGTTGGCTAGAACATATGCAGATGCCCATGCCACTATGTCTAATAATGACACAGAAAGATGTGGAGCCTCATTTGCCAATAAAGGAGGAATAACCAACGGCGCACTGTGGTATAGCTTTGCTGGAGGTAAACATTTTCATTGAAGGTCCTGTGAAGTGCTTTGAAATGTACATTTTTATACAATGTTTGACATAATCTCAACTGAAACATGACAAAAAATGTTGAGCGTAGCTCCTCCTATTAAAAAAAAAAAAAACAGCCAATAGTGTTTTGTTTTTATCACAGCTCTGCCAGTGAGAGTGGTTGAGCTCAAGTGCATCAACTAAAAAGCAAATTTATATGTGAAGCATTGTGAAGGGGGTGTGGCATGTCAGTTACTACAGAACATTTGATTTGTCAAGATTTGATGAGAAACTAAACTATTAAGTAAACTACTAGGTGACGTGAAAAAAAAAAATCATTGATCCATTTAGGCGTAAGTGACCAACTTTGGATGTTTAGATCAGGTTTATACCTTCTAAACACCAATTTTGTCATTGTTTTGGAGCACACTAGCTTATAGATATCCTTAAAACTAACAATACTCTTACTTACATCTAAAATATATATATTTTTAAATTTAACTGGACCTAAAAATAATATGAAACAAACATTCTTAGGTGATCATCTGATATTTTATGTTTTTAAAAAAAATGATTTTATGATTATGAATGCTGTCTCAAAACTCCCCAGAGCTACAATTTTAGACAAAAATACAATAAAACTATCATTTAATTTATTATTTGAAATTACTGAGTTACTCAATGCTAGATTCTAATGGCGTACAGTGTGTTGTTTATAAATGTCACTTTCTATGTCCTGTGTCTGCTTGTGTGTTACTGTATCAGGGATGTCAGACTTTAATTACCTGCACAGTAACTGTTATGAGATCACGGTGGAGCTGGGCTGTGATAAGTTCCCCTCTGAAGAAGAGCTTTACCCTGAGTGGCGCAGGAATAAAGAGGCTCTGCTCAGCTTCATGGAGTCTGTGAGTTTGTCTTTCTGTTTCACCACTGAGCTTAGCTAAGCATATGTAAAACTGCTGTATTCTTAAATGTTATCTTTGTATTTCATTTCATCACATGCTGTATATGCCTTCATTTGAATATTTCACTGAGCAATGCAGAACTAGTATGATTATAATCATACTGACAGTTGCACTAGTTATGCTATATAAAATCTGTATAGCCATTTAAATAAAAAAAATAGTCTGATAGACCTAATAGTCATTAAGGACCATTCAGTGTGTTTTTCAAACACACTGAAGCTCAAAGTTATAAACAAAGGTGCTCAACATGCAAACTAGGAAAATTCATTTGTTCACATTGTGCTTTTTCTCTCCAAATATTATTAACCGTTGTTATGAACCAGGTTTTGCTGTCTTCAGTAGTTTGTTAACTTATTTTGTCTCCCCAGTTTCTAGTCTGAGGCTGCATTTCACACCACTTTTAGAAATGCACTTGCAAACTTCCCTTTCCTTTGTTCCCCTGAAGGAATCCACCATTTTAAAGTGCATTGCAATTCATCAAATGAACTAGAGAAGCTTACATGGGTATACCCTCAATTCCTCAATTTTGATCAAGGGAGTGAGTCGGTTTCAAAAGTCTACTCCAGCAACTTTATGTCCAAGAATGTGATTGTGATGCCACAACAGTGTAGTTCCCTAGTGTTTAAGGGTTTAGGTAGGGCATTCCATTTAAACTCGTTCATATGTTCCAGCAGTAGTGGACACTTGTGTAATGTAATCAGTGACGTACATCCAAGGGAACGAGATGGAGGGAAGTTAGCGAGTACAGGGCATAAAATATTGGACTGGAATACAGCCTCACTGTAAAAAACAAACAAAAACAAAACAAAAAAAACAGCCTGGTACAGTGTTGACATCTTGTGGACAAACTAAATAGTGCAAAAACAATACACTGAGTATGTGAGCTAGGGCTGTGTAATATAATATATTGTGAAGATAAAACAAAAGGACTTTAGTTTCATATTATGTTCTATAATTTATTTAGTGGTGTCAAAAAATACTTTGGTTACTCTAATAGTTTTTCTTAATTTGGATGATCACAATGGCACTACGGGGATGCTTTTTAGTTAGTAATATTTTATATTATGTCTGTAATCATTAGTTTTTGAAAAGAGTTTTATCTTTCATTAACATTTATTTTAGATTTCTATTTCATATAAATAAACTATTTCATATAAAAAAGTCTTTAACACTAGAACCACTAGAGGTCACTGTATACCTAAAATCACATAAAAATGCACTACTGTTTTGAAGAGACTAACAAACATATGGTCAGTGTAATATGCTACTCTCTTTACAAATGTCCAGAATTATAAAATTCTTACTTTTTTCGTCATCAATGATGATGTTAAGCTCAACAAACATGGTTTGATCATGTAAAGGCAACAGTTTTGTAGACACAAGTTATGGAAATCAATGTCTAATGTTTGAATTCATACCAATATACAATTATGTTATGTTTTGTAAATAAACATGAGGCCTGATGGTTCTATACACACTCTATATACCAAGGTATCTTGATTACATATGCAAATAAAGTATCAAAAACAGCAATTTCTTTTGCTGTTGTGCTTGCTGACATACTGTGCCTGTTTTGACAACAAATTTTGCTTATGTACAAAAACTTTCGCTTTTGATATCCCTCCCTACTAGCAGATGCATAGAAACCAAAGTATACTTTGGGCTTAACCCCTGTATTTGAAATAAATGAGTGACTACTAGGACAACAGATGAGCTGTTACTCATCACGGTTACTTTCAGGTCCACAGAGGGATAAAGGGGATTGTGAAGGATGAACATGGAAATGGCATTAAAGGTGCCACAATATCAGTTAAGGGGATACGACATGACATCACCACAGGTAACAATTTACACTAAACTCATAATGCAGCTGTAAAGGACTGCTTGACTTTTTACAAAATATGCTCATTTTTAAAAGTCCTCTTTAGTTAAACAGTTAAGCTTTTTATTTTTGAATCCATTCAGCCTATCTCTGCAAGAGCACTTTTAGCTTAGCATAGATCATTGAATCGGATTAGACCATTACCATCGCTCTCAAAAATTACCAAAAGAGTTTCCATTACTTTCCTAAAGTATTTAAAACTTAATCGTTCTGTAGTTATGTTGTGTATAAGACCGAAGGAAAGTGAAAAGTTGCTATTTTCTAAGCCGATATGGCTAGAAACTGTACTCTCATTCTGGTGTGTCAAGGAATCTACAGCTGCATGGGCAACGATATTATGCAGATTATAACTTGTTGTGCAAGCATAGGGCTTGTGCTGGGGACTATTTTCAGACACTGCATAATTTCATTACACGTTCAAATGATTGAAACTGTGAGATGCTAATGGTCTAATCTGATTCAATGATTTATGCTAAGCTAAGCTAAAAGTGCTCACATCAGACCGGAAATCATGGATTCAAAATGGCATAAACTCAATTTTTTTAATTCTAGGGGACTTGTAAAATGATTATATGACCTGAAATGATCATTACAGTTATTAGAAAATTATAAGTGTCTCTGTTGCCTCTGCCTCTCTCTCTATAGCTGAGGATGGAGATTACTGGAGATTAATGAATCCAGGAGTCCACATTGTGACCGCAGCAGCCTCTGGATACTCCAAACAATCTAAACGCATTAACTTGCCAAGAAGCAGACAGGTAGGCCGGGTGGACTTTGTGCTGAAAAAGGTCCCGCGTGAGCCCTCGCTTGACTACTTTAACATCCCCGAACTGGACAATTATGAGCGTTTTGATCCGTTTAATCAGTTCGAGCAGTACAGCCAGAGGGAGCTTGGAGAGGATGGAGAGGAGAGGACTGAGAAGCCCTGGTGGTGGGGTTATTTCAGCCAGTTGGGCATGTCTGCTCCTACCTGGCTCCTGCGCAACTACTAGAGGCCATTGGAGAGAAGCCTGACTCATAATGTTTTGCACCTAAGCCTTACTTGATGACTGTTTTCACGATAGCAACAATAATTCTTATAGCATGCAAGATGTGCAGCTAACCACTGGGTGTTGAGAAGACATTACTGCGTTAAAGTCTTATACATTACTGGTTGTAATATTTGGAATGATTAGATGGTTTTTAAAAAAATGTGCTATGCTTAGCAAGGCTATATTTACTTGATTTGATTATTTGAAAATATTATTACATTGTAAAATAACTGCTTTCTTTTTTGTGATGTATAAGTCAGAATTATTAGCCCCCCTATATATTTTTTCCTTAGCTTTTGTTTAACGGAAAGATTTCTAAAAAAATTTAAAACATTTCTAAACATAATAGTTTTAATAACTAATTTATAATAACTTTTTTTTCTTTGCCATGATGACAGTGCATAATAATTTAGATTAATTTAGATAATATTCAGTATTCTAGTATTCAGCTTAAAGTGCAGTTTAAAGGCTTAACTAGGTTAATTAGGAAATTTAGGCAGGTTAGGGTAATTAGGCAAATCATTGTATAATGATAGTTTGTTTTGTAGACAATCGAAAAAAATACTGCCTAATTTGGCTAATATTATTGACCTTAAAAGGGTTTTAAATAAATGTAAAACTCCTTTGTTTCTAGCCGAAATAAAACAAATGAGACTTTCTGCAAAAGAAAAAATATTATAGGAAAAACTAAAAAATGTTTTGCTCTGTTAAACATCATTTGGGAAATATTTGAAAAAGAATTAAAAAATGCACATGAAGGGTTAATCATTTTGACTTCAACTGTATTGTAAAAATATAAATAATTTATTACTGTGATGGAAAAGCTGAATTTTGAGTGCCTTATTATCCTTCAAAAGGCATTTTAATATGTGATGCTGGACCACAAAACAAGTCAAAGTTTATAATTATCTTAAAAAAAAAAAAAGGTTTCTTATTAATGTATTAATATGTTATTGATGTATCAATAGGACAGTTTTAACAGGAGAGTTACAACTATTTGAAATCCTGGAATCTTATTGTTCAGAATACTAAGAAAATCACCTTTAATCAACTTTATCTAAATACGTGCCTAATAAAACATATTACTTATGAAAAATTGTGTTTTGGTATATTTACATAAGGACATGTACAGAATATGTAAACGGAACATTATCTTTAATGTATTCTAGGGATTTTTGGCATTAAAGTAAAATCAATAAATTTGACCCATACAATGTATTTTTTTTACTATTGCCAAAAATATATCCATGTAACACAAAGCTGGTTTTGTGGTCCAGGGTCACATTTGCTCACTTGGTGTTCAGTTGTTGTTATTGTTAATGATTCTCATTACTGAATACTATTTTGAGTGAATATTCATTCATTCGTTTTTTTTCCAGCAGAGTCCCTTTATTTATCAGGGGTCGCCACAGTGGAATGTACCACAAACTTATCTAGCACATGTTTTACAAAGCGGATGCCTTTCCAGCTGCAGTCCATCACTAGGAAATATCCATACACTGTTTGATTCACACACATACACTACGGCCGATTTAGCTTATCCAATTCACCTATAGCGCATGTCTTTGGACTGTGGGGGAAACCGGAGCACCCGGAGGAAACCCACGCAAACAAGGGGAGAACATGCAAACTCTACACAGAAATGCCAACTGACCCAGCCGAGGCTTGATCCAGCGACCTTATTGCTGTGAGGCAACAGCGCTGCCAACTGCGCCACCATGCCATCCTTATTTTAATCAGTGTTATTATTTGTTTTGGAAGCTGTTTTATAAAAAGTCAAGAAAAACAGTTATATATTTATTCACTTTAGTGTAATACATTTTACTTATCTTTCTTTATAATTTGTTTTATTTTTTGTTCTCACCTAATACATCTGAATGATAAGTTTATGGTTTCAACAAAAATATTAAGCAGCAAAAGCTATAATAATAAATATTTTTGTGCACCAAATCTAAACGATCTGAAGACAGGATTTATGATAATTGCATTTTAGAATATATAAAAACAGAAAAGAGTTAATAAAAAATATCAAAATTAAACAAGCAAAAATAAATAAGCCTTGGTGAGCACACATTTTTTAAAAACGAAGGTTGTTCATTGGCATTGATGGTCGCGTAAAGGGTCTTTAATATTCATATAACTTTTGATTGCACAGGTTTTTTTACAGTGCACTCTTAAAACAAACGGTTCCATATAGAACCAAAAATGGTTTTATCGAGCGCTTCATATATGGAACCCCCAAAAGGTTCTATATAGAACCATTTTAAGGGTTCATTAAATAGAACCCCAAATGGTTCTTTGAATTCAAGTTAGATGGTTCTATTTAGAACCATTTAAGGGTTCTTTTTATTTATTAATGAATTATTGTTACTTATTAATAAATAAAAAATAAAACCAATCCAGACAATTCAAATTGTTTAAATTTATTCAATTCATTATACAAAATATTTTTTTTAATATTTAAAATTGCACCTTTGCATACTTTGCATTGGACAGCAGATCTACCTTAACAGTTTAATGGCATTCAACACTGTTATTGTAATGACTTCACTTTTATAAGCTTTTTTACTGTTTGAACAAATACAGTACTTAACTTTCACACATCTCTAAAATGAAGAGAAATATATCACAATGCAGATAGAAACAATACACAAATAATCAAAACATCTATTAAATAACACTACAATTTCAAAAAGTTGATGGTACCTGCATGTATTGGTCATCACAACATCCATTTTTATACATAATTTAATAAGAAACATCACTAAAACATTGCAGAATGATTAGACAAAACACTGCAAACAGCCATTCCACAACCTGTAGCATGTCCATGTCTGTCAGCCTCTCTTATAAGGTAAATAGTTTTGTCCATGGGTGGCACAGTGGCTCACTGGTTAGAACTGTCACCTCACAGCAAGCAGGTCACTGGTTCGAGTCCCGACTGGGCCAGTTGTCATTTCTGTGTGGAGTTTGCAAGTTCTCCCAGTGTTCATGTGGGTTTCCTCTGGGTGCTCCGGTTGACCAAAAACATGTGTACAGTATAGGTGAATTGGCCATAGTGAGTGAATGTGTGTAGATCTATGAGAGAGTATATGGGTTTCCAAGTGCTGGGTTGTGGCTGGAAAGGGCAGATTAGTTGGTGATTCACTCCTCTGTGGTGCCTCTGATAAATGAGGAAGTTGAAGGATAGCGAGTGAGTGTTGTCCATTGTAATACTGACACTTCAAGCCTTGGTGGAATCAGGAGAGCTGCTGAATCCTGGTTGGTGTAGGACCTTTGGATTTCTGTAAAACAATATTTTAATTAGTACTTTTAACCAATTAACATGTCATCAAATAGAATTACAGTTATAATCAATACAATTAAAGTGTGTGTGAGTGTGTGTGTGTTTGGGGCAAATAGTATGTAGTATAGGGTGTAGTTACCTTCTGCGGTTTCCTCTGCTGGTCCAATGAGACTGTCATGGAGCACTACCTTCTTTCCGTCCCTTTTTGGGGCCATTTCTTTTAAAGATGTTTCTGTGTTCTTCACCAAGTTTTCTATGCAGCATCCTAAATGCAAAAAAACATTTTGTTTACTTCATGTGTAAGTTTCCAAATGACACATTTTCAGCAATACAAGTTTCTTAAAGTCATCATGGACGCAAAACTATTTGGCACACAATGTAACAGTGTTTACTCACAAGCTGTGGCACTCCAAGAAGAAGAAACTGCTCCATTAGTTCTGCAAACCCCTCCATAATCTGTACTCTGGAAAAGGGTGTTTCATTCGGTTCTTGACTTATGAGTATCTGGTGTCGCATTCCAGGTCCGTCACAATCTGAGGTAGGAAGACAGCATTTTAGAGTGTGTAAATAGGAATTTATAATACAGAATTAATATACCTTTGGCATAAAATGTATTGAACTGAACTTGCCTTGTGTTAGGTTCCTCAGAGTACAGTTCACTTCCTTTTCATCCCATTAATTTGTTTCATTTGCGAGATGATAGATGAGCTCACCACTGAAATCCTTTCATTTTTAAATTTGTTTTGCAGACATTGCAACAAGGTATCCTGTAGGCAAATTTACACTTTCTTTTAAAACATATTTTTTCTTTGCAGGACTTTTTAATAAGCAATGACCTTAATATTCTTACTGTATTAAAACAGCAGCAATAAGTGATAGAACATTTATGTGATAAATATATTATTTCAGTACACAACAACCAAGTCTGAAATATGCATGTTATAAAATACAATATTTACCAGGTGTCCTTGTTGATGATAATTGTGTCACAATTATGGATGTAACGCATGTCCTTCTTTAAGCTGGGATCCTTCCTCTTCAAAGCTATTTGTGTCCTGCAGCCCAGGTTACAATACAATGTTCAAGTCTTTTATAATATTCATTTCATAATACTTAATACAGTTTGTTTAGAATTAAAAGCAATAATACATACCGAACACAAGATTTACGATGCAGTTCAGTTTCCAGGCTGTTTGAAGAAAAGAAAGATATATATTAAAATATGAATTTTAAACTTATTTAGCACAATATATACATGTAGCCTATATTTAACAAGGTTCAACATTTCACAATACATTTAGCCTGCATGTTTGTATGTCCTTCATAAATAACACCTGATCTTTTTATCTATGGATTATTAAAATATGTTTTGGCTTTAAAAGGTTTCAATAATACACTTAGCAATCATCACAATAGCGCGTGCATAGACTCGGGCGGGCGGACGCGTGCATAGACTCGGGCGGGCACGAGCGCGAAATGCTCCCTTGCGGTTTTAATGCAGACTAGCCGGCGTGTACACTACAGAGTTTAGCCCGAGTTAAACTCGGCTAAACTCACACACGAACAAGCTGGGAGTACTCATTTGTTCAAGGTTGGAGATAAAAACTGCACGAAAGCGGAAATCGGCTCATAAGAAGTTACCATTAAAAGAGCGTGCACGCGCTTCAATCCCGCCATCGAATAACGCACCTGTTTTATTGTTATTGATATTTTAATTAATACTGACAAACAAATAAAGCGAAACTGTAACTTATTTCGAACAAAAAGCAGAGCAAAGTCAGCTTGAGACAGATTTCTGAAGCGAAGGCTGTCGACAGAGACCATCAGAAACTTACAAGCACAGTATTAATCCATATTAACGTTACCCCTTATTCAGTCTGTCACCATATAACACAAGGGAAGAGAAACATTACCCCGTAATACAAAATATTTCAATATTATAGTTTTAAAAGAGTAATAGTAATTTAATAACGTACCTGAATGATGGAGCTGCAAAAGCGGAGTTCTCCTTTTCAAAAATTAACCGTCACTCTCCAGGCTCATCACCACCTGTTCACCATCAGTCCACCAATGAATGACGTCACCAGAGGGCTTTTTCATGATTATTAGTTTAAAACAATTTATTAAACCATAACAACACTCTGTACAGTCTGAATAAACTGGTTATTTAATTAATTTCACAAAATAATTCGTCAAAAATGTTAAATATTAAGCATAGATAAATATTAGTTATATGGTAATATAACCTGCATGAAACAAAAATCCCATCATACATTGATTAGGTTTTTGACCATAGCAGTCATTTTATTAGGTTTTGACTCAAAAAGCTTTGTCTCTCTGTGTTATAGCTTATTATTATTTATAATCTTTACTATATAATTATGTCATAAATCTCACATTATAGAACCATTTTAATCAAAAAGGTTCTTTGCACTCAAAGGGTTCTAAATAGAACCATTTTTTGGGTAAAGGGTTCTACTGGCCAAGTATAGAACCCTAGGGTTCTATATAGAACCTCAAGGAACCTTTTTTTTTAAGAGTGTGGAAAAAAAATTCTATAGATTGTTTTGGGAGCCAAAAATTGTCCTTCAGTTGCATTCCGACGAAAACTACTTTTGGAACCCTTATTTTACAAAGTGTAAGAAGCTTAAAAGTATGGTGTTGTATACCACACTGGCATCGTATTACTAAAATTGACCTGTACATGTCAGAGGACGTTTTTGCTTTTGTTTTCTCCTTGCAGCTAAAAAAGCTTATTCTGATAAAGTCTGGCAGCTAGACACGAGATGGATATCATTGCAGTTAAATAGTAAATGACTGCATTGCTGTGGCTTTTGCAGTGTGTTATCTGTTATCAGGGCACATTTGTATATTGGATTTTTCTATCACATTAAGGATGTTCAGTGCATGAGTTTTGAAGATGTCTTTCAAGTGTTTTAAAAGTATTAATTGGTTATTATCAATGAGATTTTTTTCCCTTGAAACATGATCTTCACATCTGGTGTGGTAAATAAAAGAACAACATTTTTGTGCTATTTCTGCTTTTTTATACTACAGTTGAATGTACATTTGTACTGTTATTGATAGTTTGATTAAAGAGATAGTTAAGATAGATACTGAAGAATGTTGTAAAAAAAAAAAAACTTGACATCCTTAGTATTTTTCTGTTCCTATACTATAGATGTTGATGGCTGCTCCCCCCCGACATTTTTCAGAGTCTTTATTTTTTTGTGTGTGTGTATCAGAAGAAAGAAATTGAGCGCGAGTAAATGGTGAGGAAATGTGAATTTTTGTGTAAACTATTAAGATTCACAACGGATCAACGAAGGTTAGAAGCTTCATATTATTATGGTACATTTTTATCTGTTCTGTTCAGTTCAGTTCAGTTTTCTTTATTTGCCATTCAAAACATCACAATGAATTGTAATGCAGAACGAAATTGCGTTGCATCAGACCCAACAAGAACATAAAAAGCATCGCTATACAAAAACTATAAAATCCTAACATATAATAAATAAGCTTTTATGATTTCATAAAAATATAAAAATAAAGTTATATAAAATATAACCAAATAAAAAATATCTGAAGGGAATAACCTAATACGTAAATTCCTATTTCACTATTTGTTATAATAGTTGTTATATTAACAATTTATGCTAGTTTAACTATTTATTTATTGATTATTACATACAAGCTATCAATAGTATTTAAGATATGGTATTATTCAAAAGTCTTAGAATGACAGGATAAAAACTATCATGAAACCGCACTGATTTGCTCCTCAGGCTTCTGTAACGCCTGCCTGATGGCATAGGCGTGAGCAAACTATGGCCAGGCTGTGTTGGATCCCTTAAAATGCTATTTGCCCTAGACAGACAACGTTGTTGAGAGAGTTCCTCAATTGATGTCGTTTTGACTCCAACAGTCCTTTATGCTGACTTTATTATCTTATTGATGGTATTCTTGTTAGATACACTGCTATTCTCATATGATGCCATTAGGCAGAACACTCTCAACAGCTCCTCTATAAAAAGTTGTGAGGATTAATGGGCTGGGCCTATCTGTAATACATTATTATTATAAACTAGTATAAAAACATATATCAGTTGTTATAGAATTTTCCGAAATGTTTAAGCACTTCAATAGCTAGATTATTACAAAACAGATTATAAAAAATATTTTACTGATAGTTTTCTGCTTATTTTTACAGACTACAAAGTTTTAGCAGGTTTGAGCAGGCTTCTTTTTGAACCACTAGATGGCAACAAAGTATGTATAATTATTTACAGGCTACATGCGCTGTTCCACACTGACTAATTAGTTTGATTCGTTTGTGTTTGATTTTTGTACGGTTTTTCTTCTAAGTTCTTCTAAATGTGCTAATTTTAAGATTTTTTCTAATGGCAGATACTGAGATTGACAGTACATATCCAATAATCTACTGAGAAATATATAATACAATTGACTGAAGATGTTCAAATGAGCTAGACTTGACTAAATGTTGCAAATCAGTACTGTCATAATAATAAGAAAGTAATTCTTAAACACCCGCTAGAAGTTTGCCCTTAGACCTTACTGTAAAAATCCGAGAGGAAAGCAACGAAAGATTGTTCATATAAATGGCTTGCAGTTGAACCCGTCTCGGCAATCATAGTGCTTTATCTCAGAGTTAGCATGACAACTCTCCATTTGCCTCCAAACCACTTTACGATTGACCCATAAATGAACTCAACTGGTGGCATGGGTTAATCCAGCGCTGCATTCAGTTTAAAGAGCCAACAATGCCAAGTGTTAAGGCTCGTCCGCGAGAACCATGACCATAAAGCTAAATAAAACGGTCAGTGTATTAGCATCCCCACCAGTCAACGAGTACAGCAAGCAGATTACCAACATTTAATCTAAAAAGAACAAAGAAAACATTGTACTTGGTACTTTTTAAAGCTGCTACTTTAAAAAAATATTGTATAGGCTAGGTTTCATTAGATAATAGCCTAATTTTTCATTACTAGCACATATAGACAGCCTACTTGTAAGTACAGTAGGCCTATTCTATTCTTTAGACCTTTATTGTATTTATTAGACTCATTATTTACTAGATAGTGTACTTAGCCTATTAGTCACTTTTTCATTACTAGTAGCCTACCATATACTGTTACTTATTCCAGTAGTGACTTTTGCATTGTTGCAAACATATTTCAGATTTTGCCATTGACGTCTGGGGATCAGTCACTGAAATATTAACCTTTACTAGTATGTGATTTTGCCAAGTATGATGGCATCCTGGATTAACATCTATGTTGATCCTGGAACATCATTCCAAATTTAATCCATAATCCCTATACCCCTAAACCTACCCTACACTGTAATTAAATTATTCTGAAAATCAGAGGGGAATAATAGTTGGATTACAATAATCACTTAACCTGTAACTTAACCTAAACTGTAGCCTAAAATGACCATAAACTGTAAATTAACCCTACATTTTTAGATAGCAGTACTAGTAAATATTTGTTTCTTGCACCTATTAAATAGATAGTATTTATTTACCACGTTTATTCAATGGAATCAAGTTCTTATTTATTAGATAGTAATTATCATTCCAGGATAACTGTCAATTAGCTATTGCAGATTTTTACATACCTTAAATGTTAGCAGTACGATGTTTAATAATTTCCTTGCTAAATATAAGTACTATTGCTTAAAAATAGAGCATAAAAAATATATTTTTAATTTAAATGTTAAATGGCCTGTCATAGACAATAATGTTATTTTTATTTTATTATTTTTATTTATTGTCATGGTTAGCGACTGGGCTTTCAGAAAAAGATTTGTTTAGTTATTTTTTCCCCTTAACATTTAAGATTATACCTAAATGCTCTAATTTATTATCTTAATGTTTTTTCGTGGTACTCCTCTGAACACCATATGAATCTATATATAGAATAATGCAATTAGCAAGCCTATCATGAAGCTCAAATAATGTCATGCATTAGTATTTTTACAGTCGAGCAGGTGTCTGTCCCCGAAAGTCTCTGATGGCCTGTACTGCGACTGCATCACTTCACAAGCTCCGAACACAAGCGGATGGGATTTACATGCAGCAAACCTCCCCCTAAGTCGCATCCGTAAGTGCCCTGCATGCACATCATACTGACCATCTTTATTGCAGCAAACTATTCTGACACATCAGCCTGAAGAATAATCTGAGTGAGGTCAAAGCATCACAGCAAAGGCGCCTCTGTGAGTTCCTTTTCACACTGCTTTATCAAGTCTGCAAGCCTTTCCTGCAGCCTGTTCGTCCTCAGTGGTTTTTAGTTACACTTAGTAGGCTGACAGCAGCACAGCGCAACCGCAGGACTAATTACGCTGCCTGTGTTCTTCATCTCTGGATTAGTCTTTGTCGTCAGAATAAAAGAACAAGATCTTTCAATGTGGCTGTGCCAACTTCCAAACATCCGGTGAGATTTTAATTGGTGTATTTTTAAAACAGTTTGGCCTTACAAGATGCTTAGCTTCATGTGTTGGTTAAACACTTGATTTTTTGTACTTTTGACTCATTATTACAGCAAACATTAAGCCCCCCTGTCATGTTCACCTTCCACCCCTTACTTCCTGTTCCTGGTCAAAATTGACCGGTCTGTTGTTACTGCTCTCAAATTAGCACAAAAACATTTTTCAAAGCCAAATTTTTATTATCATTCTTTAGCTGTGAACAATGTCTCAAAGTAGTGTTTAACATTAATTTATAGAATTAGACATATTTAACAGCAGTGAAAATACAAATAGTGAGTGAGTTGGGGTGGTGTACAGTATGGGGATGTTTTCTGTCTGATGGATGAATGTAGTGTATATACCCATTCATTTCCTATGGGGGGTCACTTTTGACCGGGAACACCACAGGTGTAACAAGGTTGACTAAAACACTCAAAATTCAACGAAAGAGGTAATCATTACTTTTATATGTTCAAGCGCATAGTGTGGAGGATATCACTGCCTTGAGGCAATCAGATGTAAAACACAATATTTATGAGTGTTTTAAGTTGTAAATTGTCCAGATTTGACCCGAACATGACAGGAAGGTTAAAAAATAGTTATGTTTGACTTTACATGACCTTTTACCTCACATAAACCCTAAAAACTTTTATTAAAAAAATATATTATTTTTTAATCCATCAAAAAATATTGTCGTTAAACTGAATAAAAGTACAGCAAAAATACAGGAAGTGGCTAATTACACTATTTTGGTTGCCAGTAATATTGTAAAATTAACAAGTTCACTGTAAAATAACAGTTACAATATTTCTGTAAAATTACAGCACAGTTGTAATTGTTAATTTACAGTTAGCTTGTAAAAAATGCCAGTAATACTGTACAATTTACAAGCGCACTTTAAATTAATCATTTCAATTGTGCTGTAAAACTGCAACCAAATTTGTTCCTAAATCTTACAGTGACGTTTTACAGTGTACCGTTTTTAAAAGCTTCATGCATAACAATTTCTCATGTTACAAAATCAGAACATTTATTTTGTTTTCTGTACAGCCGTTTTTCTTCAAAATAATATCTTACAATGCTAACCGAAATTTTACAAAACTTATGTTTTTAACATGAACGTGTATAAATATTAGAAAAGTAGCAGGTATAAACAAGTAGGTGTATTCAATAATCTTAATCATTGTGCTCAAATGATTGATTTCATAGTAACACTAAAACATATTTCATTCTTAAGCTGTAACATACAGTACAGCATAATAATGAATTGGAGACACTATTTAGTAATGAAACGGAATAATGTACAAGTCAACATAAAGCGGGCTCTATGATAATTACAGTAAAAAAATGTTTGTTTATTTATTTAGTTAGTTAGTTAGTAGGTCAGTTCAACGCTATCTCACAGCAATTCGTAATTTTTGATTTAGTGGCTAATTCGTGTGAATTCGTATGATCTAATTCATACAATTTAGTACGATTTGCTCATCACCCAATGACAGTTGGGTTTAGGGGTGGGGTTGGGTGCCACGCCCCTTTTTTAAAATCGTACATTTTCGTACAACTGAACTCCTACGAATTCGTACAAATTAGCCACTAAACTGGCAAAACGTAACATGCTTACATTTTCTCGTGAGATCAGGCTGGTTAGTTAGTTAGTGGGTTAGCTATTCCCTCAAACTTAAGGTCAACATTCCGGTTTACTGACAGTTTTTCACATGCTTGTTCCGAAAATATTTTTACGCAGTACATTAACCTGCCATTTTACTGTTGTTTTAATAGCAGTGACATTTACGTTACACTGAATTGAACTAAACTGAACTGTGAAAACTAGACTGAAGAAGTTTTAGTTTACTAGAACATTTATATTAAGCTGCTTTGATGCAATCTACATTATAAAAGTGCTATAGAAAGATGAATTGAACTGAATGAATAGCACTTATAGCACTGCTTTCCTTCTCTGTTTGTTTTTATGTGTCATTTTTTCTCATGATCTCGTTAATATGTTTATTTTTTCAGCTTTTTCTTAACTATTGTTTTCAGCTCTTCACATTCAAATACGTCAGATATTCATTTTGTTCCTTCTCGTGTGTAATTGTAGGCTCAACACATCCATAGCAGAGCTTTTGGCTAGAACCCACAGTTTAGGCCTCTGCATCCATGTAAAGAGCCCTGCTGCTTTCTTCTTTCTCTTTCTCTCTCTGTCTCTCTCTCTCCCGGCGGTGAGGTGTGCTCAATGTGGCAGAGATAATTTGTTTGCTTTGCAATTATTTTCCATCAGTGGAGACAAATTGATTTGTACAGCATAAAGCGACAGTGAGGGTGCAGTGCGCTATAAGCAGCTCAGACAGATCAGCGCTTACTTGCTTATGCTAAAGTCTGACAGACAATGGCACTGTTCCTGTCATTCACTCGCTGGTGAGCACAACCGTGCTGCTCTGAAGTCAGTCCGCTCGAAAGTATGTGGTAGAACTTGTTGTTTTGCTTTATGAAAGTTAGCGAACCCTGTGTGCGCGGTTGTGTTAATGCATGACAGAGTTGGACAATTACCATACCGATGCTGATCTGAGTCAGCCTACCCGGTTGTTTACGAATAACATGCCATCAAAATGAGTCTTTTGGTGGCTCAGTGGTTAGCACTGTCGCCTCACAGAAAGAAGGTTGCTGTTTCGAGTCTTGACTGGACCATTTGGCATTTCTGTGTGGAGTTTGCATGTTCTCCTGTGTTCCTGTGGGTTTCCCCCAGGTGTCCCAGTTTCCCCCATAGTCCAAAGACTTGCACTATTGGTGAATTGGATGAACTAAATTGGCCGTAGTGTGTAAGTGTGTGTGTGTGTGTGAATGTGAGAGTGTATGGGTGTAAATATATGTATATGCTAGATAAGTTGTCAGGTTATTTTGTTGTGGTGACCCCTGATAAATAATGGACTAAGCCGAAAGAAAAGGAATTAATAAAAACACATGCACGCACACACACGCATACACACATGCCCGTACAGGTTTGTTTTTGTGAATTGTGGGTACATTACATAAGTTTTTATTGTTTTTATACTGTACCACAACCCTATCCTTAAACCAAACCCTCACAGGAAACAGTGTACATTTTTACTTTCTGACATCAGCAATGTCCTCATAATTCATCACCTTCTCGTAATACTTGTGTCATGTTGTTATACAGATTTGTGTTGTGATATGTCACAAAAACAGACACATACATACACAAACACAGAAATATTATCCTGTTTTTCTAATTCATCCTAAATCTACATTAATGATGTACTGGGGCCTCACGATGGCACAGTGGGTAGCACAATCTCCTCACAGCAAGAAGGTCGCTGGTTCGAGCCTCGGCTGGGTCAGTTGGCATTTCTGTGTGGAGTTTGCATGTTCTCCCTGCGTTGGCATGGGTTTCCCTCCGGGTGCTCCGGTTTCCCCCACAAGTCCAAAAACATGAGCTGTGTATTGGGGAAGCTAAATTGGCCCTAGTGTACTGTATGTGTGTGAATGTGTGTGTATGGATGTTTCCCAGTGATGGGTTGCAGCTGGAAGGGCATCCGCTGCATAAAACCATATGCTGGATAAGTTGGTGGTTCATTCTGCTGTGGCGACCCCAGATTATTAAAGGGACTAAGCCGAAAAGAAAATGAATGAATGAATGATTCATTGTATTTCAGTCAACATAGGCTCATTCTGAAAATGTAGCCCTATAAACATTTCTGGAGATCACGAAATATGTAGCTAGAAGTACGTATGGCTGCATTTCGTCTTCAAATCGAATGAGGGCTTTTTTTTTCGATTGCTTTTTAAAACTGTCAGTTGGGTTTAAGGAAGTAGGTGGGGGTGTCAGTCGGTGCTTTTAAAAGCACTATTGGTTGGTGTTTAGGGAATGATGTTGGTGGGTCAGTCGATCAGTCAGTCAGTCAGACAGCGACCTCTGGTGTATTTACTCAAGTACAGCAGGCACAAATGCCACTCACCAGAGTAATTTGAGTATTCAAAAAGCATACACAGCAGCCTCTGGTGGATTCGTTAAAAAAAAAAAAAGCCTGCAAAAAACTTAGCTCCTGGGATGTATTTGGTGCTCTCCAGAAATGTACATAGTGGTACGTTTTCAGAATGAGTTGTTTTTTGATTTGCCATTTTCTTCTCTCTCTGTTTCTCTCTTTTAGAAGTTAGTTTTAAATAAAGTTGAAAATCTACATTTTGTCTGGGAATGTTTACTTTTTTCCATCCAAAACCGCTTTAATTCATAAATCTCAGATAAATTCCAGTATGATGTTATGCTCATTTTAATGCTATTTTTAAAAAGCTTATTAGGTTTCAGTAGACTAACTGCACTAACTGTTTTCTTACTCTACTGTATATCATTTGTATTTCTCTTTTTTTTCTGACAGTTTTTTCCTCAAAACACTTTGACACTTAGTGATACTCGAGACCCACTTAGTGAAACTGTTCACTCATCTGCCTATACACTTTAGACCAATCTGTAAAACATGCAAATTACAGGCTTTAAACTCAGTTTGTTATTGTAAAACAAACTTTTTGCAAGACTCTAAACCCAATTCACAAAATTAGACACATTAATGGGAACAACTCTTGTTTTTAATTGGGGAAAAACATACATTCAAAATGTATTGCTACTTACTGACCAATTTAGCTTCCACAATTCATCCATAGCGCATGTCTTTGGACTTGTGGGGGAAACCGGAGCACCCGGAGGAAAACCCACGCAACTATGGGAAGAACATGCAAACTCCACATAGAAATGCCAACTGACCCAGCTGGGGATCGAACCAGTGACCTTCTTGCTTTGAGGTGAATGTTCTACCCACTACGCCATCGTGGCACCCCAATATACTATTCTCCTAAATTAATTTTTCTTTGGCTTAATCCCTTTAATTATCTGGGGTAGCCACAGTGGAATGAACTGCCAACTTATCCAGCAAATGTTTTACACAGTGGATGCCCTTCCAACTGCAACCCAGTACTGGCAAACATCCATACACACTCATACACTACGGACAATTTAGTTTATTCAGTTCACCGATACCGCATGTCTTTGGACTGTGGGGGAAACCGGAGCACCCGAAGGAAACCCACATGAAGACGGGGAGAACATGCAAACTCCACACAGAAATGCCAACTGATCCAGCCGGCACTCAAACCATCGACCTTCTTGCTGTAAGGCGACAGTGCTAACCACTGAGCCACGATGTCACCCAGAATAAAAATATGGTAACACTTTATTTAATGGGGTCCTTGTAACCCCAACCAGTACATACAGTAGTTAAATAATATTTCTCAGTACTTAAATATGTAGTTCCAATGTAACAAGGACACCTAAAAATAGTGTAACATAAAATATTTATACCCCCCTGACGCATTTGTATTTATAGTGCACATATATACTGAATACGCATTCATACTGGATATACAGTGTGCTTCTGTGCATAAATGTATGTGTAAGTGCTTTGACAAACTCCTGTGCTCCACTAAAAAAGACACACGAGAGTAGGGTTATAACTTTCACTGTGTAGTTTGATATGGCTAGTTATTTTATGTTTGTGTGTTTAGTTACTTTTCAGAAAATACAATTTTGAAAGAGTTAAATAGGTTTGAAAGAAGTATGTGCTTTAATAAGATGTGTGTGATGTTTTGGATTGTTTAGAGCAGTGGTTCTCAAGCTTTTTTTTACCAAGTACCACCTCAGAAAAAAATTGTCTCTCCAAGTACCACCATAATAACCGGTATTGAAGTACAGTAGCATAGTAGGCCTAATTAAGCAGCTACAGCACTGCACAGTTCAAGAACAAGGCTGATTATTCTTCAAATTAAGAATATTTATCATTGTCATCCCCTTAAATAAAAGGTTTAGCCTATTAAAATCAATTTACTGATCACATCGGTGTTATCGTACACGTCAAAGGGTTAAAGGGGTTTAATTTTTTTACTTTAACTATGCAGAGATTCCTCCGCGTACCACTAGAAGGAAGCTTGTGTACCACTAGTGGTACGCGTACCACAGTTTGAGAACCACTGGTTTAGAGTTTTGAGAAATGGAGCCACGCTTTCAAAAACTGCAAGTATTGTTAAAAAAAACTGTAATATCATCTTTCACTTTCCATTTCTTTTTGCGATGAACTTTAACCCCCTAATTATTTCCTATTGATCATACAGTTTTTATTCAAGTATACATGCCAGCCACTTTTACTTTGGTTTGTTGGCATTTAATAACTTGTTAACTTTAAATAAAGTAAAGTTAGATTGCCTATGACTGCTGTTGAGCTTAAAAGCTGTGAATGACAGTCATATGCTGAGCTCACACACTTGCCTTTCTTTCTTTCTCTCTCTCTCACTCACATGTACACGTACCCACACACACACACACACACTGCTCCCCCATGTGAGCCAGTGAGTTCAGGGGTCACCAATTACTTGGGGAGGCTGAGAAAGTTGCAGAGGCCAAACCCACGACTGCCAAGTTGAATTAATGTCTGCTTGCTCACAGGTAGAAGTCAGACTCACTCCAGCTCAGTGGATCATTCAGTTACAGGCCAGTCATGCAGCATGCAAAGTCTATTTGAAACCACTTACATAAAAAAAGTCATGTACTGTAAAATGGGAAAATATAAATTTAAAGTTTAATTTTTATTAAAAAAATTTCATATACATTTTTTTGTAGACATCCATGTTATCATGAAACAGATAATTTCAAGCATACATTGAACACATTAACACTGAAATACAGTAATTGCTTAGTTTATTATTCTAATCTGCAGGATGTGCGCAAATATACGCTACTAAGCATTACCTTGCAAATAAAGGTTAGTTTGATTCAACTTAAATATTAAGGCAAGACACTATACAGGCAAATATATATGCAAATTATTGCTTAATTAAAAAATATATCCTTTATTTGCATCTTTAAACCAAACCTTTCAGAAAAAAATCATTCATTAATTTATTTTATTTTCAGCTTAGTCCCTTTATTAATCAGGGGTCGCCACAGCAGAATGAACTGCCAACTTTTCCAGCATATGTTTCCTCTTGCGGTCACCTGTTTCCTGTTTGCTCTAGCCGAGTGTAGCTGTGTGTTTGTTGCTCTCTAGCCGAGTGTACCTCTAGCTCAGCTCATCTGCTGCTAAGTTCAGTTTTATTTTAAATTTGATTACTAGACGTCGCGATCAAACTCCGCCGATCATTTTATATACTAAATCCATAAATTTTAGTACTGCAACCGTGAGCTCACTGTGTTAGCATCGCAGCTAACATTCCAACAATCCAGCTGTAAGTACTCTAGCTGATCTTTGGTCTGTTTTCTCTGCCCGATTTAACAGTTTACAATCCCTTATCAAGACTATAAAACTTTGTCGATCAAGTTAATTACTAGCTCTTTAATTTTAAATCTCTTCCACGGTCACAGCAAAGCAGCTCACGTGCAAACAGCTCAGGGTTGGGCTTTTTTCAGACCCCGGCTTGCTTTTGCGCTCTCTTTTCCAGTTTGTTTGCTGATTCGCGTCTATTTTTCCTCCTACGAGTGTCGTAGTTTATCTGCTTACTCGTGCCCGACTGCACCCTCGTATTTCACCTTTATATCTCACCCAGATTTTGATCGCGCCTATCGCGCTATTTGTTTATTTTGCTTTCACTTTCTAGTTAACTAGCTCGCGTCTATTCTCTCACGTGCATCTTCCAGTTTAATCACACATTCCGCCTATTTACACCTTTTATATTACGTTATAAATCACTTTGTGCAGGTGTTCTCTCTCTCTAGTTCTCTCTCTCCAGTTCTCTCTCTCTCCCTCTCTCTCTCTAGTTCTCTCTCTCTCTCTCCCCCTCTCCTTCTCTCTTCATTGACTACTGCTGATTAAACAGAAACCCGTCTGCTCCTGTTAACTCTATACGCTGCTGTGGTAAGTCAGAATTTACTTCGACTCACGGTGAGTAAAAATGGCTTCTCCTGCTCTTGTCACATGCATTTCATGCCACATGTTTAGTGTATCTCTCTCTGTCAGCAAGGAGGGCTTCACATGTGATAAATGTAAGGAAATAGTTAGGCTGACAGAGAAGATCTCAGAATTAGAAACACACATCCAAACTTTAATTAAGGATAGTAAGAGTCCTAGGTCCCTAGATAAGGATTTGGATGTGACTAGTCTAGCAAGCCATTCACATTGTTCGGCTCCGGTTGTTGCGTCTTTGCAGAGAGACGGCTGGGTCACCGTGAGGGAAACTAGAAGTGGGAGAAAACACCGTATGTCCGTTCCAACATCAAACAGGTTTAGCCCCCTCAGTGATGCACCCACTGAGAAACCTGATGAAAGTGCCCTTGTGATTGGCGACTCCATAGTACGGAACGTACAAATAGAGACACCAGCCACCATAGTCAAATGTCTGCCGGGAGCCAGAGCGCCTGACATCATGTCAAATTTAAAAGTACTGACTAAATCTAAACGTAAGTTCAGTAAGATCGTTATCCACGTCGGTGCTAATGATGTTCGACTACGTCAGTCGGAGATCACTAAAAGTAATATTAAAGAGGTGTGTGATCTTGCAAAGACGATGTCAGACACCGTAATATGCTCTGGTCCCCTGCCCGCTTATCGTGGTGACGAGTTTCACAGCAGACTCTCATCACTCAATGGCTGGATGTCAAAATGGTGCCCACTGAATAACATAGGTTTTGTAGACAATTGGCCAAGTTTTTGGGGTAGACCTGACCTGTTGAAGAGAGATGGTCTTCATCCCACTCGGGCTGGAGCAGCTCTCCTCTCTAGTAATCTGGCATATAGTCTTAGTGCTGGCATTTGACTAACTGGGGCCCAGGTCAGGGAGCAGACAGATTGGCTTAACCAACCGTCTGCTAGTCTCCACGGTTTACCCAACTCAAATAATCTGCAGCACATAGAATCACCTAGATATAAGAACATAGAGACTGTGTCTGTTCCCCGAGCCTCTAAATATAAAAAACTCCCAAATCCATTTAAAGGTAATAATCTAATTGATGTTCAAAAAATAAAAAATAAAGCTAACCAAAAAATAAAACTCGCATTATTGAACATTAGATCGCTGTCATCTAAAACTCTTTTTATTAATGATTTGATAACTGATCTAAAGCTAGATGCTCTCTGTCTAACAGAAACCTGGATAAAACCAGATGATTACATGCCCCTAAATGAGTCTTCACCTGAAGGATATCATTATAGACATGAGCCGCGTCCTAAAGGCAAAGGTGGAGGCGTGGGCATAATATACAGTAATATTTTTAGTGCTACTCAGCGATCTGATTTTAAATATAATTCATTTGAAGTAATAGTGATGTATATTTCAGTGAACAATTTAAACAATACATTTCAATCTAAATTTGTACTGGCAACTGTTTATCGGCCTCCAGGGCACCATACCGACTTTACAAAAGAATTTGCTGATTTCTTATCTGAAATAGTTCTGGCCACAGACAAAGTTATAATTGTTGGTGATTTTAATATTCATATAGATAATGAAAAAGATGCTTTAACGCTGGCCTTCTTAGACATACTAGCCTCTGTTGGAGTGAAACAGCATGTCTCAGGGCCTACCCATCGACATAATCACACTTTAGACCTAATATTATCACATGGTATTGATATTGATAATGTTGAAGTTGTGCAGCAGAGTGATGACATTTCAGATCACTATTTAATCTCCTGTTTATTGTGCATCGATAGCTCTACAAAATCATCTTCTATTCACAAATATGGCAGGACGATCACCGCTAGCACTAAGGATGATTTTGTTAGTAACCTACCTGATCTGTCTAATTTTTATAACATTCCAGGCAGTCTAGAAGAGCTTGACACTGTAACTGAAACCATTGATTCCGTCCTTTCTAATACGTTAGATATAGTTGCTCCGTTACACTTCAAAAAGATTAGGGAAAAAAATCCGACGCCATGGCACAATGAGCACACACGTGTCTTAAAGACAGCAGCCCGGAAAATGGAGCGTAGATGGAAGAAATCAAAACTAGAAGTTTTTCGTCTGGCCTGGAAAGAAAGTTCGCTTAACTTTAGAAAAGCTTTAACGTCAGCCAGATCTGCTTATTTTTCAACTTTAATAGAAGAAAATAAACATAACCCTAGGGTCCTGTTTACCACGGTAGCTAATCTAACTAAAAATAAAGCATCAACATGCATTTCTCAGCATAGCAGTAATGACTTTATGAACTTTTTCACACGCAAGATTAATGATATCAGAGATAAAATAAGCACCAACAGTCTGCCTCCTACAGCCTCGTCCCAATTAGAGCATTGTAGACCGGTAATGGATAAACTTCAAATTTTTTCAACAGTAGGTGAGGAAGAATTATCTAAACTGATAAATTCGTCAAAATCAACAACGTCTATGCTAGATCCCATACCGACCAAATTATTAAAACAATTGTTTTCAGAAGTTTCTGAACCTGTTCTTAACATTTTGAATTCATCCCTACTCCTAGGATACGTTCCTAAAACTTTTAAACTAGCTGTCATTAAGCCTCTTATTAAAAAAACACAGCTTGATCCTAAAGAACTAGCAAATTATAGACCAATTTCAAACTTGCCTTTTCTATCAAAGATTTTAGAAAAAATCGTATCTGCTCAACTATGTTCCTTCCTACAAAGAAACAATATTTATGAAAAATTTCAATCTGGATTTAGAGCATTTCATAGCACAGAAACCGCACTCCTAAGAGTCACAAATGACCTCCTTCTGTCGTCCGACCGTGGTTGCATTTCTCTCTTAGTGCTATTGGACCTCAGTGCTGCATTTGATACAGTTGATCATAATATTCTCCTTGATAGGCTTGAAAATTATGTTGGTATTACAGGAACTGCATTGGCCTGGTTCAGGTCTTATCTATCTGAACGTTATCAATTTGTATCAGTTAATGAAGAGACATCATACAGATCAAAAGTACACTGTGGGGTACCACAAGGCTCAGTTCTTGGTCCCTTACTTTTCACACTATATATGCTACCGCTAGGTGATATCATTAGAAAACATGGAGTTAGCTTCCACTGTTATGCTGATGATACACAACTTTATATCTCCTCTCAACCTGGTAATTTGTTTGAATTTACTAAATTAACAGATTGTATAGCTGATATTAAAAATTGGATGACTAATAACTTCTTATTACTAAATTCAGATAAAACTGAGGTCTTGCTTATTGGTCCCAAAAATCTCACACGCAAAAACTTAGAACACTGTCTAACCCTTGATGGTTTCTTAGTTCAGTCCTCATCTTCAGTCAAAAATTTGGGGGTGATTTTTGATAGCAGCCTGTCATTTGAAGGCCAGATTTCAAGCATCTGTAAAACTGCTTTTTTTCATCTTAAAAATATTGCCAAACTTCGACACATGCTATCAATGTCTGATGCGGAAAAGCTCATTCATGCTTTCATGACGTCTCGATTGGATTACTGTAATGCATTACTAGGCGGCTGCCCTGTTGGCCTGATAAACAAACTTCAGCTAGTTCAAAATGCAGCTGCTAGAGTGCTTTCTAGAACAAAGAAATATGATCATATTACTCCAGTTCTTTCAGCATTGCATTGGCTCCCTATTAAATATCGTATAAATTTTAAAATCTTACTGACTACCTACAAAGCCCTGAACGGCTTGGCTCCCCAGTATTTGCAGGAGCTCCTGATTTATTATAGCCCATCACGTCCGCTACGCTCAATTAATTCTGGACAATTAATTATTCCCAAAATATCAAAATCAACTGTAGGTGGTAGATCTTTCTCTTATCTGGCACCTAAACTCTGGAACAGCCTTCCTAGCACAGTTCGGGAAGCAGACACACTCTGTCAGTTTAAAACTAGATTAAAGACACATCTCTTTACATTAGCATACACATAAAACACAAATGCTTTGGAATCCAAATCCTCTAAAGGATTGTTAGTCTGCATTATTTAGGGCAACCGGAGCCGGGAACACTTCCCAAAACGCATTATAATTTGAATGGCATCTGCACTCATGTTAGTCTGTTTTTTATTATTCCCGAGGTTTCCATAATCCTGGACCATGCCGTATCCTGAGCAGCTGCTGTGGTGGTTATGGAGGAATGGAGAGCATGAGACAGTTTCCTGTAAGACGATCCCTGTGACAGACGAGTCCTCGCATTGTTCCCAAAGGGCCAGCCTGTTGACCAGCCGGTGACCCGCCTGTGGTCTCTCCATGATGGATGTCCAGCGTTCTCCAACCCCGGTGCCATAGACTGCAGCTCTGCACAAGACGTCTGGCCATAGGAGAAATGGTCGTGCCCAACTGAGCCTGGTTTCTCTCGAGGTTTTTTTTAATTCTTCACTTTCGCCAATTGGTGAAGTTTTTTCCTCGCCGCTGTCGCCTCTGGCTTGCCTGGTTCGGGACCTGTAGGGCTGCGCATCGATGGATTACTATTCAGTGTTTGGACTCTCAGCAGTGACTATTAAACCACGCTGAAATGAACTAAACTGAACTTCAACACTGAAAACTGGACTGACACTGTTTCAATTTTTTATAATGCATGTGAAGCTGCTTTGACACAATCTACATTGTAAAAGCGCTATACAAATAAAGATGAATTGAATTGAATTGAATTGAATGTTCTATGCAGCAGATGCACTTCCAGCTATAACTCAACACACGCACACACACACACACACACACACACACACACACACACACACACACACACACACACATACACTAGCCAATTTAGCTTACCCAATTCAAATTTGCCACATGTCTTTGATCTGGGAGGAATTGGAGCACTCAGAAGTAACCCTTGTGAACACGAGGAGAACATGCAAACTCCACACAGAAATGCCAACTGACCCAGCCGAGGCTCAAACTTGCGACCTTTTTGCTGTGAGGTGATCGTGCTAGCCACTGCGCTACCGTGACGCCCCTTTCAGAAAAAAACGTTTTGCAAAAAATGATTTGCAAGTCTTAATGTAGTCAGTCTGATAGAAAATATATGCTACCGGTCAAAAGTCCAGTCAGTTTTTTGTTTTTGTTCATGTTTTTTTTATTTTTTTTATTTTTAAGAACATAATTCTGTACATCAAGGCGGCATTTATTAAATGTAAAAAAATAAATAAATTGTTTAATATTTTTTAAAATGATAAATAACTGCTTTCTTGTATGTAGTTTCAAATGAAACTATTACTCCAGTCATTGCTTTTATTACTATTACCATTATCATACTAATATTAAAAATAATAATCAATATTAGAGTGATTTTTGAGTAATGAAGCTGAAAATTGAATTTAAATTAAAAACTACTTTTGAACAGTCATTTTATAGTGCATTTCACAATTTAACAATTTGTACTGCATGTTTTATTAAATAAATGCAGCAGGAGAAGCTTTTTTAAAAACATTTAAAAATTTTCTCACCCAAAACTTTCGACCGGTAGTGTAAATATAATAAATATAAATTTGGAACCGATTCACCTGCAGTGCCTTGCCTCAAAATCAAAACTACAATATAATTCCTAAAATTGTTCCATTAAATATATCCCAAGTGTTTGGATATCACATAAATCAACAGTTCCGTGTGTCAGTTGTTTTCCTTTTCATGTTAATCCTCCTGAGCGAGGACAATATTAAACAAGGGTCTGGATGTGAGCCCTGAATTCCTCCCATTGCTGCAGCTTTCCTCACTCTGGTCACTCAGACGGCGTTTGTTCAGCGCCCGAAAGCTCTCTCCACCCCGTGTAGAAAGAGAACAAGAAAAGTGGCCATTGTTCAGGGCAGAGTTTGCAGAAGGCAAGCCCTTTGCACTTTGTGAATGATTTAAATCTCAATGGGTCTGATTCATTGTGTTCAGCCGGACCAGCATAATTTGCAAAAACAGCACTTGATTTTGTAATAAAGGTCCAGTGTCGTCTTCAATTGAGTCCTGCTGCTCAGTGGCAGTAATTACAGAGTCTCTCTCTCTCCCTCTCTCTCTCTCTCTCTCTCTCTCTCTCTCCTTCTCTCTCAGTGACAATGTGCTCTGATGCTGAGCTAATGCTAACGTTCAACATGACAGACAATATCACACTGAGAGACAAGTGTTTTATTTGTAGCTGTTATTTTTAAGCACTTGATATTTGAAGTCACGTGTTCTTAGTCATATCAAATCTTTATTTGGTGATAAAATCATGTTTGGAGAGTATAAGTAAAACAAACAATATTGCGTTAAAGTTAGCATGATCATGTTGCGTGACCATGTCTGAATGACACAAGACAACATGTTTGGTGACCTTAGATTTTATTAGGAAATAAGAATGTAAAACTGAATTTTATTACGATTTTTAAAATCTATAGCCCTTTAATGTCAGGCCTGTAGGCAGCCTGGTGAAAGGGGTGGTTATTTTTTCTCAGAAAGTGGACCTTTTTGCAGTATTCACCTCATTTTCTATTTGACTACAAAGTTAAGTATTTACAGTTGAAATACTGCATTTTAAGCACTATTTATTTCTGGATTAGCCTATCGGGTGGCCATCATAACCACATTTTTTGATGTACCAAAAACTTTTACTAAAGATTTAGAACAAAGAAATGTGAAAAAAAACATATTTATACATATTATTATTATTATTTTTTACCAAATATCATTAGGAAAAGATAAAGGAATCTGCTAAAGTTATAAATTAAAATCTGTGGCCTATTAAGTAAATAACAAACTCGCCAGCACATTCAACTTTCCTGTCAGAATTTGACCACTTGAATAATTAAAATAAATAAATAAATAAATAAATAAATAAATAAATTAATTAATTAATTAATTAATTAATTAATTAATAATAATAATAATAATAATAATAATAATAATAATAATAATAATAATAATAATAATAATAATAAAGATTCATAGTTTTTTTATATCTTGTAAAAAGGTGCATCTGAAAATTCATGGATGACAACATGTACCTTTCACCCACTGTACCCACTAGGTGGCAACACTCGCAAATTGCCTGTTATTTTGTAGAACAGAGACAGACGACGATGGAATTTGACCGAGGAAATTTACGCCGGGGGATGAGATCAGCAGGTACTTTCCATACAAAGCCACAAAACAGTATAATATTTACAATGTTACAGATCTGATGACACTTCACAAAAGTTCGCGGTGTGCGTGTTCTAAGATTGAGATCTCGCGATGTGTAATAAGGACAAAATAACCCGATTGACAAGTTTGGGTTTATTCAAATTTAAATGTCAATTTAAATTAAGCTCGTTTGTTGTGGTTTTCATAATTCATAATTCATAATTATGCTGTTGTTTAACTATAAATTTTAGAACTAATAAAGTTACACTTTTACCGAAATTACACGCTGAATAGCGTTCAATTATACATAAAGTAAACATTACAAAGAGCAAAAAAAGCAATTTCTTTAAATCAAAATTATTTCTTTACAATAATGTATTAATGCATGAAATTTATGACTAAACATAAGATGTGTTTTTAAATTAATAATTCTAAGTTTTATTTATTTATTTAGTTTTTATTTATAAGTGATGATAATACTTTGCTCTAGTCCATTTAAAGGCCCAGCCATGTACCCACAGCTTTTTGTGTAGGGGTTATCCAAATGCCCACACTTGCGGTCTTTGCATATGACAATTTGTCTTCTTGGATGATGTATTTCTTAATTTCGGTCCAAGTGTTCCAAGTTGAAGTAAGACGCACATTTTCATTACCTTGTGGGACAGGCTTATTAATAATAACAACAAAATGCCAGTGTTTACAGAGCTTTAATAAGATTTTTAGAATCAAAATATATGCTTGGCCGTCAATATAAAAAAAAACAGGGTTTAGTAATTGTGGTGCTTCAAAAAACATGATCTGAAAAGAAAAACATGTATACAAATTCAAAATAGATATACAGTATTCATTTTTGCACCAATACAGTTTACATCACTTTATGGTTTGTTATCAGATTACAATATATAGTCTTATCAGTTGAATTTACGGTGGAATGTTTTGATGTACACCTTACGATTTTGGGACACATGAGTTCCTGAACTTGACGAATGATGGGATATTTCGACCATCCGTATTCCACAGTGATTCATCATCGTGATCCATTGATGTCCACTTGCAAGTTTGATACATGATTCTTGTCATCTGTGGTTGAGTGTAGTACTTTTGTAATGGAAAAGAACAACAAATTACCATGATAATTATAGAAGTGTGCATTTAGTGTGCTTTAAAGGTTACAAATTTTATTTCATTGTCATTAATTGCTCACCGCCCTCATGTTTTTCAAAACCCATAAAACTTTTGTTCATCTTTGGAACACAAGTTAAGAAACTTTGAATGAAATCCAAGTGCTCTATGTACAGCAAAGGTCTTGAAACATTCAAACCCCAGAAATGTACCAAGAACTTTATCAGAACACTCCATGCGTGTGTCTTCAGTGGTTTAATAGTCATTTTATAAAGCTTCAAGAATACTTTTGTGCACAAACTAAAACAATCATTGTATTCAACAGTTTCTTCTCTTGGGGACATGGTGGCTCAGTGGTTAGCACTGTCACCTCACAATAAGAACGTCACAGGATCGAGTGTTCACGTGGGTTTCCTCCAGGTGCTCCAGTTTTTCCCACAGTCCACAGACATGCACTATAGGTTAATTAGGTAAGCAAAATTGGCTGTATTGGTGTATGTGTGTGTGTGAGAGCTCTTGTATTTTATCCAAAATATCTTAATATGTGTTTTAAAGATGAATAAAGGGCTTATGGTTTTGAAATGGTATGATGGTGAATAATTAATGACAGAATCTTTATATTTGGCTGAACTGTGGAAAAGCAGTTTGACGTGCAATACCATCTAGCGGTCTTGTACTGTTTGCACAGCCCAGTTTTAAAAAGATACGCCATTAAAATAGTGTTGTAAAGCAAAAGTATGGAAACTGTATAAGATGACTACAGTCAGTTGCACAGATGTGAATTCTGACACAAATAAGCACAGTAGATCAGCTTGGTTTTGACCACACGTACTGTGATCTTGTAATAGACTATTGTCCAAACCTCCTGAGCCAGGTTTAGCTAGGTTAGAGCTATGCCAAGGCTTTGTTATGTTACTGTCTCCAGCACAAAAGAGAAGCAGAGGTGCTTGTGGTGGTTTTTGGTGCGCTGTGTGCATATGTGTGTGCAAGTCAGTGTAGTCAAAACCACACTGTCTGTTACACATTCTTACATTACAATAACCATCAACAGTGCTTAGTGAAATTTCTGTGAAACGCGGCTATTGTTTTATTTGATTTTAGCTGCAGAGGCATGACATTCACAGGTCATCCAACACAAAGCGCGTGTAGTTAAAGCTCTGACCCCTGAAGTAATTGAACAGCTTAAGGCTTTTCACAGTCGTAGTTTCAGCCAACAGTGTTTGTTTACATTTCCCCTGTCTTTTTCCCCCGTATTTGTTATGATTTCTTTTTAACACTTCGTTGTCCTATAGATGTGGTTTGTTTAAGGACAAAAAAAAGAAGTTCCTGGAATTTCTCCCATCCTTTTGTCATGGGATTATTTAGCCGAGGCTCTGCTGATAGTTTCCCAAGTGAAGCTTTTCATGTTTAGTTCAACCAGATACAGAATTATTTTGATGTAAGATTTATTGGCTGACTGATTGCAGTTGACATGTTTTTACCTCACATGTTCCCTCTCAGCAAGTTTACAACTTGGATTTTTTGCAATATATTGTATGGTTCTCGTAATACCATATGTCTGATGATTAGATGTCCTAAAACGGCACATTCAAAATGGCAAACCAGTTGTGTGGTTGCATATTATAAATTCTGCTGAATCTAATGTGTAGTGCTGGCCGATTTTACAAAAATGTACTGAATACGATATATCTGACAAAAATCTGAAGACGATATGCAGTGCATCTGGAATGTATTATAGCGCTTCACTTTTTCCATATTTTTATGTTAGAGCCTTATTCCAAAATGGATTAAATTCATTTATTTCCTCAAAATTCTACATTTAATACCCCATTATGACAATGTGAAAAAAGATTTTTTGAAATCGTGGCAAATTTATAAAAAACCCCCCTGAAAAATCACGTTCACACATGTATTCACAGCCTTTGCTCAATACTCTGTTGATGCACCTTTGGCAGCAATTACAGCCTCAAGTCTTTTTGAATATGATGCCACATGCTTGGCACATCTGTCTTTGGGAATTTTTGCCCATTCCTCTTTGCAGTACCTCTCAAGCTCTATCAGGTTGGATGGTAAGCGACGGTGTATAGCCCTTTTCAGAACTCTCCAGAGATATTCAATAGGATTTAGGTCTGGGCTCTGGCCAGGCCACTCAAGGACATTCACCGAGTTGTTGTGAAGCCACTCTATTGATATTTTGGCAGTGTGCTTTGCGTCATTGTCCTGCTGGAAGATGAACCGTCGCCCCGGTCTGAGGTCAAGAGCTGCCACCACTATGCTTCACTGTAGGGATGGTATTAGCCTGGTGATGAGTGTTGCCTGGTTTTCCCAAACATAACCCCTGGCATTCACTCCAAAGAGTTCAATTTTAGTCTCATAAAACCAGAGAACTTTGTTTCTTATGGTCTGAGAGTCCTTCAGATGCCTTTTGGCAAATTCCAGGCTAGGGAGGGGCTTCCGTCTGGCCGCTCTACCATACAGGCTTGATTGGTGGATTGCTGCACAGATGGTTGTCCTTCTGTAAGGTTTTCCTCTCGCCACAAAAGAACGCTGGAGCTCCGACAGAGTGACCATCGGGTTATTGATCACCTCCCTGACTAAGGCCCTTCTCTCCCGATCACTCAGCTTAGATGGCCGGCCAGCTCTAGGAAGAGTCTTGGTGGTTCCAAACATCTTCCACTTACAGATGATGGAGGCCACTGTGCTCATTGGAACTTTCAGAGCAGCAGAAATGTTTCTGTTACCTTCCCCAGCCTTGTGCCTTGAGACAGTACTGTATCGGAGGTCTACAGTCAAATCCTTTGTCTTCATGCTTGGTTTGTGCTTTGACATGCACTGTCAACCCTGGGACCTTATATAGACAGGTGTATGCCTCTTCAAATCATGTCCAATCAACTGAATTTACCACAGGTGAACTCCAATTATGCTGCCGAAACATCTCAAGAATGATCAGTGGATACAGAATGTACCTGAGCTCAATTTAGAGCTTCATGGAAAAGGCTGTGAATACTTACGTACATGTGATTTTTCAGTTTTTTTATTTTTAATAAATTTGCAACAATTTCAAAAACTCTTTTATCACATTGTCAATATGGGGTATTGTGTGTTGAATTTCGAGGAAATCACTGAATTTAATCCATTTTGGAATAAGGCTGTAACATAAAAAAATGTGGAAGAAGTGAAGCGATATCACGAAATGGTACCATTTCTGTAAATTCAATCAATTAATGTTTCTATACATTGGCCACATGTAAAAGACTATTGATTTTTTACATTTCAAAGTATACAAGTGGTCATATTCTTACTTTATTTAGAAATTCAGGGCAAATGTTTGATTAAAAATGTAAAATAAAAACGAATATAAATAAACTATTACAGGTCCAACATAAAAATGAAAACCATCGCTAAATAAAATGCAAAATACATATAAAAATAAACACTGAACTTTCAAGATTGCAAATTTCCCACGATGCTGTTTTTTATCCCCTAATCGTGTGTTATATTGCGCTCATATAACATGGTGTCTTCGGGGTCTTAAAATGTATTAACATCTAATGAATCAACTTAAAGAAATATAAGGCCCTGAAAAAGTATTAAAAATCCTAAATGCTATTTTGCAAGGTGTTAAATTTTGTATCAGTTATGATAATACAATATAGAGTTGTATGCTAAAACTTGCCTGAATGTAATCTGCGAATATTGGGATACTGCGTAGTTAATGAAATCGATAAAATCCTGCTAGATTAACATCAAGCTGCTTTGTTTACTGCAGTAACCAAGACAACACTGTTATTCCTGCTGTTATAGAGACGCCACCTGCTGGATTAGCATTTTTATTCAGTATATAAATAATGTTATAGTTAAGGATTCATTTCCTACAATCAGAGTTTAAGAAATATACAGCAAGTTAAAATGTCACCAATGTTACTGATTGAAATGTGGTGATGAGATCTTAAAATGTTTTAAAAGAGTCTTAAAAAAGTCTTAAATGTATTGAGTTTCACTCTCTGAAGTATTACAGTAAATGATAGAGCATGATATGCAATAAACGATAGTCTTTGTATCCCTAGTAGTCTGGGGCTCAGCGGGTTTTGAATCCTGTATTTAATAGTATTATTACAACCCCACATTGACCTCTTGTTTGTTGGCTACATTTTGAGTCTCTTATGAAATCCTTATGGACAATCCACCTGCTTTCTGGATCTAAAAAAAGCAAGTCATGCTTTATTTTTTCATTACCTTCAATTTGCTGCATTATTATTAGGGAAAATGAGTACTCTGTGTTCTCGTATCATTTTTTGTTCTCCACCACAAAGTGCATTTGTCAAGTTAACTCAGATGAACAGTTTGTAAGGAAATGCAGTGACTCATTCTAGGTGCATTAACTCCTCTGAATAGCTTAATGGTTTAGTTGCCCGAAGGCCACTGAAACCCAGTGAAACAAACATAAAACCTAACTCAAGCTGCTGAGACGACAGCAAAATGGAAACTCCGAGTTTGAGACTCTACTGAATAAATGTTAGAATGCAGCCGTGATAAAATGGCTTGCTTAATTTGTGGTGAATTACAAAGAATTGTGAACTGTGTGTGACATGAACTTAGTCATCAGCACAGAAATAATTTGCAACCCTCAAATGCGCTTTAAATTGTTTTGTGCTCTTCTTAGTTTATCCACAAGGTGTTGACACTGAGCCGAACCATTGTTTCGTTGGTGTAAAATCAAACTACTGAAAATGGCAAAAAAAATGGTAAATCAAATAGTAAAAATCTATTTTTATTGCGTACAACAGAATTTTTGAGAGAAAAAGCTTAGGTGATAAGACAAGGATTAATCAGCAAAGTCTCATTGCAATTCATCGTTATTTTACATTTTCGCTAAATCTCATTTATGCGTTTTCGTACAATCTGCTTAAGTGTCAGTGATGGTTTTATTTAAAGGTGGATGGTTATGTTGCATTTTTAATTACTTTTTCTACAAAAAATATTTATCTATTTTTTTGTATATCACACTCGTAGCAGTGCAATATGGCTGTATATTAGCACTGGTGGGATATGTGCGCAGGATAATGGCTGTAGGCCTGGTGCCCCCCACCAGTGATGATATACAGCAATATCGCACTGCTATGAGTGTGATATTGCATTTATACAACAGTTTGACGGCATAATCTTGTATATAAAAGAGAAAATGAAACACGCAGAGTCTTAAAAATCCTTTTGTACCAGGAACTCCTTTCTTTCACTGTTTATTCACATCTGCAGCTGACTGACAGTCAGAACAGCAAAAACCATTGCTACTTCACCAATGTCACTTTAGAGCTAGTATTTGTGTATTAGTGTAACATCTAAAGAGATGACAAAACAGGTGATTTAGCTTTTTAAGATTATAAGGCTGAACAGCATGAAATGCCATCAGTCTACAGAGATTTTCCAGTATTTCTCTGTTGCAATTGGGATTTCACAATAATTAACCCCAAAAAAGCCAAAGCAAAGCAAACACTACCAGATTACTAAAGTATAAATACAGAACTATAAAATACAAAAGAGAGAGAGGTCGACTTAGAATGTCACTTACCTAATTTTATAATGATTTGATCAGCTGTGGTCTAAAAGTTTTCCTCCCTAAGGACTTATTATGCGGTCTCTGTCACCGTCTTGTGGTGGAACGCCAACCGTCTTTGCTCTTCAGGCTGATGGCCACAAAGGCGATGAGCCTCTGAAATGATAAGTATCTGAAATAGGCACTGTCCTTATAAATCAACCGCAAAGCTGTAATCTAATCTCACTTAAAAAAACTCAAAAGTACATTATGTTGTCCAACAGCTGCAATATTTGTGTGTGCGGAGTACTACACAAGGGTGAAGAGGCTGTATGAGTGCTGTTATTACCGGAATATCGCACGGCTATCAGCCAATCAGATTTGAGGTTTTGAGTAGAATTATATGATACACTCAAAACAAACTTAATAACACGAAAACAATAAAATAACAAATGAATTAAAACACAGCCCAATATGCTTCACAATAAATTTTAAGCAAACAATGAAAATGTAAATATATTCAAGAAAATCATGAATGTAAAAATAAATTCTATACAATAGATCCTATTGGTTGAGCAACTGTTCACAGTTCACTTGAAATATCAAATAGAGTTTACTACTGCTAACTGTGTGTGAAGGAAAAAAGTATATTAAAAAAACATCTTCCACTTAAGATATACACTTTCCCCTATATTCTCATATTATTCCTTTCTAAATATCTTGACGCTGATTAAAAATGTCCATTGGCATGTTATGCCTAAACTAGCGTGTAATATATGAAGCAATTCAGTGTTCTGCTTTACTCCAAACAGATGTAGGGATTCTTAAAGGCGGCTTGATGGCAGCGAGGAGTGCAGTTTGTACGAATCCGAGTGTAAATGTCAAATGACCTCAGCTGAAGCAGGGCTATTTCCCAAAAGGCCATTGCAGGAGCAGCACTCCGCTCTCTGCGGCATTTCTCAGTCATTGGTCTCATAAAGCGGTAGGATTTGTGTGAAGCTTCTATTTATTTCTCTGTCTTCCTCTCTCCATTGCATTCATCTCATCCTCATATAACCGCACCATTTGGTTAAAACAGTACAGATTTTCCTTCAATGTGTGTGTGTTTATGTGTGTGTGTATTTGTGCATCTCAGGCATACGGCCTGGACAAGTGAAGTAAATGCAATTCAATTAGATACTGCCCTCAGGCTTGTAGTGTTCCTGCGACTCTCCATCGCACATATTTATCTTACATAACTCACAGGAACTAGTCCATCCATTACTGCACACTCACTTTTTAAGTGCTTCGGCCCAGAGAATAACAAATAAAGATGGTTGAAGGCGGTGTGCGTTTGTAAAATAGCTGCCTGAAAGTATTGTTACGTTAGGGGATTTATATTTTTCCTGTCAACAAGGATTATGAATTCTGGATTTACTTGTCATCGCATGTCTAATGCTCAAAGCGGCCGGTCAAAAGAACTATTGATTGAGAGGCTTACCGGCTATTTAGTGATTAAATTGAATTATGATTTATTTTTCAACAAATAAGATGGTTTTTGGATATTAAAAGTGAAGCGACGGACTGCCGTTTCTTCACGAGGCCATTGTCTGTGCATCGGTGAATGATAGAGCAAATCAGTTATCTGATTGTTTCTTTCGGGTGCCGCACAATGGGATCCATTCAGGTCAGACTAGAGAAGACTTTCAACTATGTCTTCAGCAGGATTCTGTTACTTTAAAATGTATATAATAGTTCATGTTAGTAACTGAGGGGGGGATGAGCCTCTCGGGCGAGGAATGTGTTCGCTTTAATTGAACCGACCCCTGATAGTCTTTCTCTCGAAGATTCATATCCAGTATCCATTTCTCTGCTTTTTCCGGCCCTCTGAAATTACTCTAGCCTCAAAACATGACGTTAAATACTGCAACTTTATAATAGAAAATGGAAAAGCACTTAACGGAAGAAACTGAGAGCGAGAGTGAAAGTTTCTGTAATTGTTCAGAAGATTTTATGAGCACTTCAGCATTGCTGTAGCTTTACACTCTACACTTTTGGCATTAAAGTTTGTTTTTTTACTTGTGTATATACTCATTGAGGCACTGTTTAGACTACAGTGTAAAAAAGATCCTGGGTTCCACACAAATTTTGTTGTCCCAACACAAATTGACTAAGTAAACTTAATAGTTTTTTTAAATTCAAGTGGATTGAACATAAAACTGTTGTCACAAAAAACGTATGGATTGTGTTGTTTTCAACATCGTTTTAAATAAGAAGTTTGAAAAAGCAGCGAAAGCATAGTGAAGTACACATAGGTTATTTATGGTTATCCCTGGTGTCCACAGTACTCAGGCATCTTTCGCTTGCAAAAATGGATTGTTTTGAAAATACCGAAGACATCATTTTAGTTTGAAACACTGGTTTTCTGTCTTATTATAAACAGACTTAAATGCAAGTTTTCAAAAACAGAGGCGCATTCAAAAAAATACATTTGCTGTTTGTTCAAACCACTTATATAAAATTATGGAGCTAATAATATGCCAAAACAATCTGAATTTGAATTGTGTTCATTTGAATTATTGACAATTGTAATTTAATCAATCTGAATTTTTATATGCCTTTAAAATGTTTTTGAATTTGAATTTCTTAATTTGAATTTGAATTTCACAACCTGAATATTGAACATCTAAAATTTAAGACAACTGAATTTTTTAAGGCAGATTTTTTTTTTCAAACGTATTTTCAAACTTCAGATTTTTTGTGTTCTAAGTTTCTGAACTGCAGATATTGGATTTGTAAAAATACAGTTTCAAATTTACAAGATGAAGAAATTCAATACATCAAATTCAGTATTCTAAAATTTCAAAACCAGAAATTCAGATCGTGAATTTCAGATTCAGCAGAAAGTAGGTCAAGGGTCATCAACAGGGATGAGTAGACAATACTTTTGTTTTACTTTTGTTTAATTCCTTTATGTTGTCTCTACACAATTTGATTGTGTAGAAGCTGTTATTTTTTACAGTGCAGTGTTGTTTACAATCGCTCTCTGACAGGTCTTCTGGAATGTTGTGTATCATTTCCTGATTCATCAAGACCCTCTCATATGACCAAAAATGGCAAGTACAGATGCCGGCAACATACTGTATGGATGAATGATCATGTATTGTTTGTTTTATGCTGTATAGTTTTACAAAGATTGTTTTACTGAAACCCAGTGAAAATGGCAAAATGGACATGCTGAGTTTTCATTTGAAAATGCCAATTTAAAACAAAAAAAGCACTAAAGCAAAGCATACTGTTTTGATTAATAAGTTGTTGTGGTTTGCACCTGGAATGAACATGTTTTTTTAGTGATCTGATCACTGATCGCATTACTCTTTACACAGAAGCATTACGCATGCTTCTCTTGTGGCCTCTTGTGATTTTGTCAAGAGACTTTGCAATACTTCCACTTATTTCATCATCCTCCACACTCAAAAAAATTTTTTGGGGGATAACTTTTCAATTTCTTTTATGTTCAGTCCACTAAAATTTTGTTAGAACTATTAAGTTAACTTAATTGATTTGTGTTGAGACAACATTAAGGACTTGTGTGGAACCCAGAATTGTTTACAGTACAATTGAATGATCAAACCCACATTAATACGGTTTATGGAGGCGAACAAAAAATATTAGAATTTTAAATTTATTTAGTAAATGGGATAGCCCCTTGAGATGAATCGTTTCATTTCCTAAGGGGGTCCCTAAAATTTCATAAATCAAACAGAGTACAACACGTCACAACAAACATACAACTGAAAAAACAAACAAACAAGCAGCACACTTCATCTGAAACACTTTCCACAGTCTAAACCTAAATAAACAAAAACATATAATCAAAAGTACAAACAATTTGATTTACAAATAAATAATAAGCATTTAAATTTGTGGTTGTCAACTATGGTTTTTAATGTAAAATGTGTGTTGATACAACAATCAAAGTATAAATACCTTATTTCCATGTGATTCCTTCTCACAAAACATCCCATGTTGATCTATCCAAATTGTGAAAGCAACAAATTTGTTCTCAACTTCTTCATATTCGAAAATGGACAACCTCAAGGCATTTTTAGCTGGTTTACTTCTGTATTTTTAGTTGTGATTGGGTTGTTGAATCACATCTTGAAACGAGGTGCAAACATTGCTTCAGAGTGCACACCGATTGTCATTCAAATGGGTGGCACGGTGGATTAGTGATTAGCATTGTTGCCTTACAGCAAGAAGATCGCTGGTTTGAGTCCCGGCTGGGCCCATTGGCATTTCTGTGTAGAGTTTGCATGTTCTCCCTGTGTTGGCGTGGGTTTCCTCCAGGTGCTCCGGTTTCTGACATGCGCTTTAAGTGAATTGAATAAACTAAATTGGCTGTAGTATATGAGTGTGTGTGTGTGTGTGTGTGTGTGTGTGTGTACATGTTTTTGTGACATGTCATGACACAAATCTGTATAATGACAGGTATGACACAGGTATTACAAAAAGGAGGTGAAATATGAGGACATTTGCTACGTCCTCATTTCTCAAAAAGCCTATAAATCCCACAGAATGAGTTTAGTCAGAGAGTAAAGCTGCACACAGTCTCCTGTGATGGTTGGGTTTAGGGGTAGGTTGAGGGCAATATAATATACAGTTTGGACAGTATAAAATGAATGAAAACCTATGGAATGTACCCACTTTTCACAAAAACAAACGTATGTGTGTGTGTGGGTGTGTGAGAGAATGTGAGAGTGTATGGTTTCCCAGTACTGTGTTGCAGCTGAAAGGGCATCCGCTGCGTAAAACAAATGCTGGAACATAGCTGGCGGTTCATTCCACTGTGGTGACCCCTGATAAATGAGGAACTAAGCTGAAGGAAAATAAATGAATGAGTGTCATTCACATGAACACTCATTCACCACATATTTTTGAATTAATAATAATATCTCCATTATGTCGTGGGGGAAAATGTGTGCTAAAATTGTTGGGATTAGTTCCAGAACAGGTTTTCATAGCCCTAAATACAAAGCAGCATGATGGCGTTAAAAGTCACATGACACCATATGACCATTCAACCATTTTTAGCTTCGTTGTATTTTTTTCTAAGCTCTCTAGTCTGCAATCTTCTCATTCTTCTCTCTCACTCTGTGTATCATATAGATGATTAAACTGATGAATCAAGCTGAGCAGTGCGCAGCCAGTAGAGCTCTGTTCCCTCTGTTGCCGTTGTCTGTCTGTGTTCATCAGCCTGAGTTCCTGCCATGCATGTAGCAAGTGGCCCTCGGAGCTCCAAGACACTCAGCTGTCGCACATCTGTCTGGATGATTGCTCTGCTCTCTAGTTGCAAAGTGTATTCTGGGTGAAAAGTATTTTCTCAAGCTGTTCTTTTGGATGCTGAAGCTGGCATAAAGTCTGATTTTATGAATAGGTGTTAAACATGGTATTATGAACAGTTCATCCATGTTTCACTAAATAAACCTTGAACTTTTGGCGAAAACAACAGTCTTATGCAGTGAACGTCTTATTTAGGACACTTCCATAATCGACTGCAAGCTTTTTAGCACAATGCCCATGGATAGAACCAAGTCCCCACCTTTTATTCTTTTCTAATCTCTTACACTGCAGTGACTCAAATTATATAGTTGCTTTGTGCCATTATGGTCGTTGTGTAAAAGGTAATAATAGCAGTTTTTTGTTGGCTCATAGAAATAAAGGTTTTGTCAATCAAAAACCGCAACACGTGCATAACTGCTTGATGCTTTAGATGGATCTATTTTCTGATCTTTTCATGAATGTTTTGAAATGGCACGGGACGATAACTGTTTACTGTTTGATATGGTAAACAGCGGTTTGGAAAAGTCAAGGTTTTAAAACCGCCGAAATTTTCTGCTATACCATTCCTATCGTATATGTAAGATTCTATTTATATAAATATATATTTTGTTTATTAGGGCAACATCTCCAGCAGAGAGATACATTTGTTTTCTTTTCAATTGTAAAGAGATAAGTTTTTTTTAAACTAACAAACAGACAGTAGTCAAAGATTCATTTGAATTATTTAGCATATTAACATGTTTACTGTTCCAAAATCTTTTAAATGTTTCTCAAAATAACAAATATCGTGTTCAAAGGGGAAAAAGCTTCTTTTTTTTACCCAGACATTTAAAAAGAACATACATTTTAGAGCAGTAGCCACAACACTGTGGAACCTTGATATTTTATCCAAGGTTATCATACCGTCAGAATCATTAATAATTATAGCGGCCCATGCCTAAATGTCAGCAGAGCTTTATAGGGCTTGTGGTGGATTCATAGACATTTCTCATATTCCTATAAAAACATCATTTGTAGTCTGTCAATAGCAACTTTTCACACAGTGATACCAGTAAATATCCGGAAAATTACTGGAATGACTTAACTGTTGAATTCAAATATGTGCTGTTCACACAGGCAAAGACATTTCAGAGTTTTTCCAGAAAGGACCATTCACACATCCATTCCAAAATACTGGTTAATTCTGACATCATTAACCAAAAATGAGCTCTCAACCGCTGCGCTTTTATTCAACATGAAGAGGGTCAGTCCTTTTCAGTTTTATTTAAAACTCTAGCATTCATGTGGTGCTGTTGTCCCAGAGACGAGCCAAATAACTACGAAAAAATCCACTAGCATTACCATCCGAAGGCAGAGGCTCAAAAATACTGCTAGTTCAAACTCCTTATGTAAAATGAGCTTAAACAACACAATTCTTTAGATATTTTTGTATAACATACTTGCTTTATGTTCAATCCATTTAAATATGTTAAAGGTTTAAGACACCCTGGAGTACTTTTTTTTTGGAGATTTTTACAGATTTGTGTGTATTGAGCATGAGTTAAGACAACGTTAGCAGCTATCAGCTTTAATTGTGTGGGAAAACTGGATAATTTTGAGCTTTTGTCAGCTAATTTCATCTTCCGGGTTTATAATAATTTTTGGGGTGGGATTAAAATTGGTGATGTAGCGCGAATCTGCTAGTGGAGTGATAATGTGTCGGTGTCTCATTAATATTCATAACAGAGTTTTCTTATCCTATGAGAAGACCCTGCTTCTTAATTATTCATGAGAGCACGTGCTTTCTGAAGGCAAGGCAGACCTGCCAAGCTGTTAGACCTAGGCATGGGCCCGTATGACATTCTGACGGTATGATAACCTTGGATAAAAATATTATGATTTCACGATTTGACGGTATTGTGATTACTGCTCTAAGATATATTATTTTTACATGTCTGGCTAAAAAACAAAACCTATTTCCCTTTGAACACAATACATTTTATTTTGAGAAACATTTTAAATATTTTGAAGCAGTGAACATGTCAGGCTGAATAATTCAAGTGAATCATTGACTTCTGTGGTCTTCATTTGTTTCAAAAACACAGATTTCTTTACAATTTACACCTAAAAAACAACAAAAAAATGTAAATAAAAAATCTTTCACATACCCTAGGAACGGTATAGCAGAAAATTTTAGCGGTATGAAAACCTTGACTATTCCATACCACTGTATACCTTGAAAACGGTTATCGTCCCATGCCTAGTGAGACCTAATGACTGGGTGAGACCGTGTCTGCGCACGGCACTTGTCGTATGTGTTTGTTTCCATGATCCACAGGGTTTGTTTCATGTTTTTCTTTACCATTCTGTCTGGGCTGTTACAGCAAAGCCGTTGGTTTGCAGCAAGAGTTTTGGTTGAGAGACCTTTGCGAGAGAATTAGAGAATGGCAGACTTTGTCTTTTATTAGTGGAGTTTGTTACCATTCAGACACATCGACATCGTCTATATTTGTGCTGCTGTGTTCGCCATATGTTTAAAATCCTCCAGATTACCGGCAGGGTTAATGGTTGGAATGGTTGAGGGGGGTTTCAAGGCCCTTTAAGTTCAGTTAATAGATTTGTGTTGGGAAAACCTGAATGAATTGTGCGGAACCCTGCATTTTTTACAGTGTAGATTTGGACACATAAGCTTTGGTAAATGATGGTTAAAATTACATGTTGGGGTTAACTAACCCTTTAATCAACTGAATCTTAGAATTAAAAGTCACTGCAAATTTTTATTTGATTGTTATTGGTATAGAGATTTGCAGGATTTTCATTTTGGTGTTCATCGTACCTGTATATAAAGCTTCTAAATGTGAATACTAACTGAGGGTAAGTGCTGTGAAATGTGGATTGTTGTATTAATAATGTTTATGGCAGCTTTGTAATATTGCTGTAGATACAAAGCATTGCGTAACTCTAATACGTCTCCTCACTCCCCATTACACAAACACCGAACACAAGAAGCAAAATCACTGGCAGAACATTACGGCATGTAAAGCATATCCCAGCGCCTTTCAGACTCTAACCCCTCCAATCCCCTGCATGTGACCCATAAGCTAGCAGAAAATCTCCAGATGATCTTCTGCTAGCACATAGTGAGCTAATTACACTGAAGTTGAAATTCATGTGGTGTAAAGTCACCATGCTCAGCTTTGAAATGGAGAAAAAGAGGGAGAGATTTAAACAAGTGCAAAGCTTTCCAGAGGTGAGGAGAGTGCAACATACAGTTCCGATAGTGGAACATACACATTAAACCATTAAAAATAAGGCTATTAAGGTGGGGTTTGATTGGGAAAGAGTGCAAATACAATGCTCTTTTGAGAGTTTACATTTTGGGCATGCTTAACTCAGGATTGCTACTTAAAATGCCCTGTTACCGTTGTCACCGCCACTTGCCTGTTTCAGGAAAGAGATGGATTTATTGCTTTGGACCAGTGTTCTGTCTGTATCCAGACCACAAATATCTATCTAAAAACTTAGCAATCAAACTCAAATGTACAAGTTAGACGCCACAACCAAGAAGCCATCAGTAATGGGTCTCCTACTTTAGTGTAACCGTATGGCTCAGTTCCACTGTAAAATATATTCATAAATTTTAATTTTTCTAGTTTATTTATGCTTTTGAATTGCATTGTGGGACCTTGCTCTTTGTTCCAACAACTTTTAACCTTAAAAACCTGGAAAAAGTGATTTTTAATTAACATTTGTAATAGTTTAAAGTGATATAATGTCCTGGTTGGTGTTGCTTAATACGCTACAAAACCTTGTAATAAACAGCAGTATATTTTCTGGGATTTTACAGGCTTATTTCTCTATATATTATTTCTAATACATTAGAATATTTCAAATGACTTAAATGAGTAACTTTAATTTCAACATCAAAAGTCTACAGAGCAGAGATCAAGGTCCTATAATGAAATTCACAACTGTAAATAAATGGAAAACACTTGTGAATCACAAAATACGTAAACTGTTAATTAGCAGATATTTTTTACAATGTGGCATACTGTACTTTTAGGAGCGAGTAGATTGAGTATATTAAAACCTGTGTCAGTAGTGTGAAATCTTGGGATATTCTTAAATTTCTGATATTGTATAATAACGTTCGCTGCATCAAAATTGCAAATGCTGTAAACAGATTTGTCTTCATTTACTCACTGCCATTCAACTCCAATGACTTTTAGCGCTGCAGCAAAAAAGAAGATATTTTGAAATGCTTTGTTTCAGATCTGTTTATTTTTATTAGGCCCAGTTCCAGAACAAAAATAATGACAATGCTTTTGAATGTTCTTTGCCGCAGTGTTTTGTCTTGTCGACTGCCATGATTAACTCCAGAGTCTCTTCAGCGGATTCACGTCCTCCAACTGAACTGTGAGTGAAACTGAACGTTTGTGTATTCTGATAAATTTCAAAGCCTCTGATTGGCATTTGTGTTAAAAAAAAATCAACAGTAAAAGCTGTTCTTTAAAAACTGTTAAGTGGATGTTTCTCAATTATTATGGGACCTTGATTTCTAATATTTTTTCTAATTTCTAATTGATTTCTAGTAGATTTTTTCTAATATTTTTTGGGATGTTAAAACGTTCTTTGTGTGTGTAAATTTGAGCTGTTTGGAACAATATATTATCTGTTTGTCTTGTAAATTGTTATACAGAAACCTGGTTATGCACTGTAAAACACATCTGTAAATTAGCAGTTTTCCATATTTTGTGATTCATGTATGTTTATTTATGCTTTTGAATTGCATAATGGTACCTTGCTCTGTCTTCCAACAACTTTTAACCTTGAAAAATTTGGAAAAAGTGACTTTTAATTGCATTTTTAATAGTTTAAAGTGACAAATTGACTGGGTTTGTGTTATTAAATATATATTAAACCTTGTAATAAACTTCCAGTACATTTTCTGTTATTTTACAGACTTTATTTCTATATGCATTATTTCTTATACGTTATATTATTTTAAACAATGCAAATGTCAATAAAAGTCACTTTGAAATTTTAACATCAAAGTCAATAGGGCAAAGATCAAAGTCCTGTATTGCAATTCACAACTGTATATAAATGGAAAACTGTGAATTAACAGATATTTCTTCCAGTGTGGGCTGTCAGTACTCTTTGCTTTGATTTTATGGATTAATATCTTATTTCTTATGCAATATATTGTTTCAAGGGCGCCACGGTGGCCGTGTGGTTAGCACGTTCGCCTCACAGCAAGAAGGTCGCTGGTTCGATCCCCGGCTGGGTCAGTTGGCATTTCTGTGTGGAGTTTGCATGTTCTCCCCGTGGTTGCGTGGGTTTCCTCCGGGTGCTCCGGTTTCCCCCACAGTCCAAAGACATGCGGTACAGGTGAATTGGGTAAGCTAAATTGTCCGTAGTGTATGTGTGTGAATGAGAATGTATGGATGTGTTTCCCAGAGATGGGTTGTGGCTGGAAGGGCATCCGCTGCGTAAAACAAATGCTGGATAAGTTGGCGGTTCATTCCGCTGTGGCGACCCCGGATTAATAAAGGGACTAAGCCGAAAAGAAAATGAATGAATGAATGAATATATTGTTTCAAACTACTAGAGATATCAATATAATTGTATTTGTTAAACTGCAGAATCAAATGTTCAAGATCATAAGTAGGCCCACACGGAATCTGCCCGCGCAGAATTCCGCAGATTTCCATCATTGATTATGTTTATTTACTGGTGTAAATGTGTGTACATTTAGATTTATTCAGTTTTTAAATTTATTTCAGTAATAATATTGACTAATATGAAAATATTCATATGATTTATTTACAATACAGTTTGTAAAGTCTTTTAGTAGATATATTATATTACAATTTGCATTGTAAATATTAAATAAAAGTTAAAAAAGTATTACTTTTTATTTCAAATGCTAAGGTATTAGTTATGATACTCCCAAAATCATTCCGCATAACTCTGCAGATTTTTAACAAAATACTTCACAGAAAAAATGTCCACAGATTCCGTCTGGCCCTAATCATAAGTGGTCGAAGCAGAGATTAGTGTACCGTAATGCAATTCGAAAGTGTAAATGCACGAAAAATGCCTGTGAATCACAACTACGGGCAACTGTTAATTAATGATTTTTTTATAGTGGCTGAGTGTGATTGGCTAAATTGCTAAACATTTCGAAAACACATTATAAATACAAACCTTTGCTCTCAAGAGTGCAAACACAAATGTACACTGGAGCGTTTGCCAAATCTGTTTAGCCAATATCTAATTATTATTACAGCTTCAACTGAGGGCATAGAACTGGGCCTGCCTTTCTGTGAGGATTAGAGTTAGATAACAGGAAATCTAAGTAGCTCAGTATAAAAACACAGTAGTGGAAATTCTCCACCATCATTGTAAAACAATTGTGTGCCCATGTGAATGTGTGTGTGTGTGTGTGTGTGTGTGTGTGTGTGTGTGTGTGTGTGT